>CM066044.1:123117886-123400132 GCA_033557465.1 Ichthyophis bannanicus
GGTGCAGATCATACTTGTCCGGTAGATGGCAGCATGTACGATCAGGTGGAACAGCATCAGAACCGTTTCATCAATGTTAAGGAGTACCACAGGGATCCTCCCTATCGGCCTTGATGTTCAACATATACATGCAACCCATTTGCAATATCATCCGGTCTTTCAATGTCTGTTGTATGGTATACGCCTATGATGTTCTGCTCTATATGCCGTTCTTCATAGATCAAGTGGACCTCTCCCCTTTAACCAACTGTTTCAATGCCATATCTGAATGGCTCCTGTCACAAAAACCTTAGAATTCAGCATAAGAAAACTGAAGTGCTCTTCATAACGAGGAACCCATTCTTCAGCCCACCCCAATACTTGAAGGTGAAAGAAGCCGCTCTACAAGCAAAACCCACAATTCGTTACCTGGGAGTTACACTAGATCAAAACCTTGACATGAAGGCACACATAGCGAACACTGTAAGAGCAATCTATTACAAGATCCGTTCACTCAGACATCTATGCCATTGCTTGAACCGAAAGATTTTCGGACAGTTTACCAGGCCCTGATAATACCACATTTTGATTATGCCAATACCATATTACAAGGTCTCCCCCAATCCACCTTGAACCCCTTACAGCTCGCCATGAATAGTGCAGCGAGGGTCTTCATGGTTCATCTAAGAGAGACTATGTGACTCCCCTTCTAATGCAGTTACACTGGCTTCCTATACATGCCAGGATCTTCTTCAAGACAGCGCTGCTGACATTTAAAGCGATCAATAATCTCTCCTCCTCTTCACTATCTGACCTTATCCAAACAGCAGCCCCTAATAGACCAAGAAGATCCACAGCAGTAAATATGCTAACATTGCCAAGAGAATTAACAAGATGCACCTCGGCAACTGCAAACAGGGCATTCAGTCTCTGCGCCCCAAGACTCTGGAACTGCTTACCAACAAACATCAGGTCAATCACCAACCTAATCCAGTTTAGGAAGGCCCTTAAACACTTCCTTTTCCTCAAATACTTCCTAGAGAACAATGAATCACATTCCCACTCAATTTCTTACAACTGTTCCAACACACCTTGTCAGCCAGAGGACCATACCATGCAAGAGGTCCTTAACCATTAAATCTCACTCTTTGTTTTTTCTATGACACTGTTTTTGTAAATAGTTATCTTTAGTTATCCAAGTTGGCTCTCCTGTTAATTGTAAACTCAGACTTATGTACCTGTCTGATTGTTATGTTCCATGTAAACCGCGCTGATGCCGAATAGTGCGGTATAGAAGAAATTGTAAATAAATAAATAAATAAAAAGGCATACAAATTTACCTGATAAGGGCTTAGTATGCATACTAAACTAGTTCTTGACACATTGGCGAGTATGTGCCAAAATTAATGCATATATACAAATGAATGAGGCAATATCATATGCAAATTAGGTTTTAGTCGGTATGCACAAAATAGCATCATGTGCTTTCCTTCATGTACTTTTAAAATGTAAATTTTGGTGCCTAGCTCCCAACGTGTATTTATGATTGTAATATTATGCAAGCCTTAAAGAATGTTGAAATGTTAGTAGAAAAACCAAGTTCCTTCAGATATCAGAAACATGAAAGAAAAACAGACATGAGAGTTCCGTGATGCAAGTTATTCGTACCTTTGTATGCTTGTGTCAGTGCGGGGCTCTGAGAGAGGGCATTCTGTTCCTGTTTTATTATTGCTTACTTTATTGTAAACCACCTTGACTGCTTGCATAAAAGTTGCATATCAAATAATAATCAACCATAATAAAGTTACCCAAGTCCTTTATTGTTCTGTGGTATTGTTATGATATTCTTGTGGGCACCTTTCCAAGTAAACTCTCCACCTCATCCAACCCCCCCTTTAGGGCCTGTATCATAAACTCAGCTATGATGCAATCCCCTCTTGTATATAATGTATAAAGTTCAATTGTTATCCATGCTTAAATTCCCCTTTGTATATTATGTATAAAGTTCACCCGTTATCCATGTTTAAATTCCCTGTTTTATGTAAGTTCAATGTATGGTTACTCCACATTGTACCAACTTGTTACTTGTAAACCGCGCTGATGCCGAATAGTGCGGTATAGAAAAACGTTAAATAAATAAAATAAAAAATAAAACCTCAAGGGCCTATAGAAGGGGATCTGTTGAAACAGTGCTTAAATATTGGCCAGATGTTTAGTGGCAGTATCTGGTAGGAGATGCTGCTGGTTAACCCGCATACTTCCACTTAATATCCCACAAACATTCAAGCACTGCGGCGCCCACGGTGGCATTTGAATAACGTCCTTTTTGAAAATTAGGCCCATTCTCTATTCCTATTTCATTCCATCTATTTCTATCCCATCCTCTTTTCCATTTGTTTTTTTTTTCTATTCTCTATTCCTGTGATAGCTACTTCGGGCCTGCTTTTCATGTAGCTTAAGTTGTCCAGATAAGTGCCGGCTGAAAATTGCACTAACCAGGTAAATGCTAGTATTTGGATAGTGCCAACAGTGCCCTCACTCGGCCCACGGACCTGCCCCTGCACTAACTGAATAGTGCCGGGGAAGTCTGTGAAGATATTTAGTGGCACTATCTGGATAGCTGCATTGAATATCTTGGTAGGTACCCTTATCTGCATGGCTTCCCATTGGCCATCCAAATAGGGGTTTTGAATATCAGCCTGATATAGTTTAGAGAAGATTGGAAATATATGCATTCTAAGTGTTGTGCTCCTGACATACATTAGTATATGGACTTTGTTGGAATTAATCAACAGAATGAAGCATCACATATACACCTTGTTGTAGTTTATACAACTGAATTGTCCTGGAGTAATTCATTGCAATTATACAATAGCTACTGTATTATGGAAATAAATAGTTTAAAGTCTCCTCTCTGGAATATTTTACAGAAACTCATGCAACTCTGCTTCATGAATAACATACCAATGTCAAACTAAGGTTAATAAAGAATATTTCAGAAAAGGTCCAACAAATTCTCAACTTTTTGACCACAATAGTGAATCCCATACTTTTTCTGTGCTTAATCAGAAAAGCATACTGGGGAATTCTCCAGGTTTGATCCAGTATCTGGGTTTAGAAACCCAACTTGAGCTCTCTAACAGAGACCCCAGGACTTCTGGACCTTGCAACTGACTCTTTCCTCCAATATTTGATGGCCTCTAGGAATGCTGTTGAGGCAGATTCAGAGAGGAAGCTTCTCTCAGCTTCCTACTGTTGTAGTTTACTTTCTTGATGATGCTGATTAATGCTAGTGTAAGAATGAGTCAATCAGTATGGAAGGTAGGGAAACAGCAGCATGTTCAGATTCACTCTACAGCAGTGATTCTCAACTCAGTCCTCAAGACATACGTAGCCAGTCAGGGCTTCAGGATAAGCACAATAAATATACATGAGATAGATTTGCATGCACTGCCTCCATTGTATGAAAATCACTCTTTGCACATCTATTGTAGGTATCCTAAAACCCTCCCTGGCTAGGTGTATCAAGAGGAATGTGTTGAGAACCCCTGCTCTAGAGCAAAAGAAGATTAGGGGAGAACACGAATAGGAGATACGATGAGGGAGAGAGGGATAAGAAGAGTGCAAGAGTGGGATGAAATGATGCTTTTGTTTTAAGGTAAGTGCTGTGGGGCTCTTTGTGACCACTGCCGCTTCTGTAGGTCCCTAGAGTGGCAGCAGTAGGTGCACCCCTGGAGGGCCAATACGCTAGGCAGCTGCCTAGGTTTCTTAATGATAGTGCTGGCCCTGAGTGAGAGATCTTCGCATAAAATCTCTGGAAGTGTATTCCAGAGTTCAGGTACAGCAATCCGGAAGATCCTTTTTCTCCACTTCTCCAGTTTCATGTTCTTTCTATCTGGAATAACCAACAAATTCTTTCCTTCTGAATGTAAAGTCTTCCTTGGCCTTTATGTTTACAATCGCCCCTACAAATATTTTGGCCTCCCCTCTCTCATTATCTTAGATGATCTTACCAACATTCTGAAGCAGGAATTCATGGGATTTAGCTCACACACGCTACTACAACAAAGAAGCTGCAGTTGCATGTATCACTAAGATGGGTGTTAAAGAATTTAGGAGGCAATTTTAGAATTGCCTGCATTTGTGTGAAAAGTATGCGTCTACTTTTCACTCTGGACATCATAGGATTTTTAGAGTAAAAGTGCTTGCATATATTTACTATGAAAATTATCCCAGGAAACGAGCCCACATCACCTTTACACCCCCTACTTCCTACCGATACGTTCTCTGAGTAAATATATGCACATACTTCTGGAAATTCAGAGAGATGAATTCAGTTCCAAAACTTGCTGCAACACTACTCACAGGAGTGCCTCCCCTTACATTGGGCAAGATTAATTGCCTAATGGCGCTGAGCACATACTTTCACACATATTCTTGGCACCCTTGCATTTTAGGTATGTTGAGTACAATATCTGGAGAAATAATTGGAAATATTCCAACTGTATGTTGTCATGACATTTTTAATAGTATGTTCAAAGATATACAACAAAAAAAAGATGTCTGTGCAATTTAGACATAGTAATTTCTGAGAAAAAAAACATGATCTGGACAGGATTAATAGCACCCTTCACTAATATTTGGTTGCAGAACCCTTGACAGTGATGACGGCCTCAAACGTTTCTTGTAGCCATCTATAAGTGTTGTACATCTGTCTACTGGTTGTTTCTCCCACTCCTCATCTGCGATTTATTCCAGTTCATGAATGTTTCCAGGATTCTTTTTACCAAAGGCAGATTTAAGTTCTTTCCAAATGTTCTCAATTGGATTGAGATCAGGATTCATTGCTAGCCATTTTAAAAACAGTCCATTTTTTTTCCTTTTAACCATTCTTTTGTTGGATGTATGCTTTAGGTCATTATCCTTCTGGAGGTCCCATGACCTTCAATCCAGACCTAGCTTTCTGACACTAGGTAGCACATTTCACTCCAAAATACCTTTATCTTTCTTTTTCTTTATCTTTATTTCGCATTTGATATACCACCCAGGCCATGGCATCAGGATGATTTACAATAGTAGTAACAATGCTGCAGCTAGAAATGGAAAATAATGCTATAAATTGACAAGAAAGAGGAGAGACAGGCAAAGTAACAGGTAACAGTTAGAGAAAAGCAACAGGAGAACCAGGGGAGTAAGAAAGAACAGGACTAAGGTGAACTGGTACATGGAATTTTATAGGCTTGGTGAAACAAATGAGTCTTGAGGCCTTGTTAGTCCTCTGACTTCATGATTCCTTTAATATGTTCCAGGCCTCCAGTTCCTGAGGCAGCAAAACAGCCCTATAATGTTATGGAATCTCTACCATTTTCAGCTCTAGGAAAGGTGTTTTTTTCCTTAAAAGCTTCATGTCATTCCTTGAAAATGTATTGCTGGTCTATATTGCCAAAGAGCTCAAATTTGGATTCATCTGTCCACAGAACATTTTCCCTGAAGAATTATGGCTTCTCATGGTGGGTGTGGGCAAAGTCAGGCATGCCTTTTTATGTCTGTTTTTGAGCATGGGGGTCCTCCTTGGCCTTCCCCCATGAAGTCCTTCTTTGTTTAGTGAACGGAATATGGTGCAGGTTGAAGCCACTACTCCAGATTGCTCCAGGTCATCATTAAGCTCTTTGGATGTTGTACTGTACATCGTGTTTTTCCAACAGTTTGTGCTAACATTTGAAGACTTCTTGGATTAATTTCCCTCTTCCCACCACATCCTAGGAGGTTCTTGATAGTTCCATGAGCAGAAAACTGCTTAATAACATTGCAAATTGTAGACACAGGAATCCCAAGGTCTTTGGATATTATTATTATTATTAAAGACTTATAAGGCGCCGCAACATACGAAGTGCTGTACAAACATAGAAGAGAGATAGTCCCTGCCCATCAGATGGCCCTGTACCCCTTTGAAGTTTGATGTTTGGTGATAAAGGCTTTTCTGATGGTCTCAGGCAGCTCTCTTGTCTTCGCCATTGTGAAATGGAACAGTGAGCGAATGTGGCCATTTTAAACATTAGAGCCATCATTAATTGGTTGATTAAAGTCATGTGTGTACTGACAGTTGATCACAAATGTATCTAATTTTACTGTAATGGGAATGTGGTTCTTCTGTTCAAACTGATGTGAATTGTTTGTAAGGGTGCCAACAATCATGTTCTGGCAGCATCCCAATTTTTATCCTATATCCTACTATTTCCTTTTTTAATTGGTCTTGTTTTATTTGATTCTTTTATGTGTCAAATATGTGTACATATATAGTCCAAAGCCATTTCACTGGCCACTTTTCTTTAGGAGAAATTGGACATTAAGGGGTTGAACTGCAAGGGTGCCAATAATGCTGACCACAACTGTATAGGATGAGAAGTTTTATAGAAGCCCATTCTTTTAGGTCAAGCATAGTTTTACCCATGACATGGCTTTGAAAATTTCCCACCCAATAAAATGATCATTAACTGGTATTTTAGTATTAAATTCTTTAAAAAACACATACACAAAACTTCACAAACATTTTAGTGCATATGCTTATAAATATACTAGCTATATATTTATAATAAACCCTGATATACAAAGCCTCGGACACCAGACCAAGAAGATCCAAAAACCAAGACTCTTTTTTCATCCCTGCCATTAAGGTAAAAAGCAAAAAAACAACCTGCAGCAGGACGGTCTCCTTATTCACACCTTCAATATTTATTTATTTATTTATTGTTCTTATATACCGCACTCTTAAAAATCAGCGCGGTTTACATATAACAGCATTGTGCATTAAGAAGCACTTACAATGAACAGGGTAAAGTAACTTGGAGTTCAACTAGTGGTAACTATATACATCGATTTACATCTATCAACAAGCTGTATTATGTACAACGTTGGTAATGGTTTACGTGTTGATGGTAGTTTGCGTGTTAGGGGGTGAGGTGTTGGAGGGCTGTGAATAGTGCAATAGAAAGAGGTGGTGTTTAAGCGCTCTTCTGAATTGAGCCAGATCTTTGATGCCTCTGATTGGTGCCGGGAGTGCGTTCCAGCAACTTGGGGCATAAAACTTAAATGCTCTGTTTCTGGTTGTTTTGGTGTGTCTTGTTATTTCGCTGGGAATCAAGAGGGTGTTGGCTGTGGATGATCTCCTTTCTCTGTTTGCTGGCAAAGGATGGGTGAGGTCCATTAACGCCATGGGGGCCATCTTGTTGATGATTTTGAAAGTGATGATGGCTACTTTATATGTTAGTCGGCAGTGTATTGGTAGCCAATGTAGATCTTTGAGGACCGGGGTGATGTGGTCAGCTCTGGAGGCTCCGCTCAAGAATCTTGCGGCTGTATTCATTGCTAGCTGTAATGGGTTTAGCACATTTTTGGGAAGGCCGTATAGGATTACATTAGCGTAATCAAAGTGGGGAATGACCAGTGCCTGGAAGACTGTTCTGAAGTCCTCCATAAGAACATAAGAACATAAGATATGCCATACTGGGTCAGACCAAGGTCCATCAAGCCCAGTATTCTGTTTCCAACAGTGGCCAATCTAGGTCATACGTACCTAGCAGTTTCCCCAAGGGACACAGGTTCCCCAATGCTTGTATTGGTTCAAGCATTGATATCCTGGGTCCCTTCTTAATAATGGTTTATGGACCTTTCCTCCAGGAACTTGTCCAAACCTTTTTAAACCCAGCTACACTAACAGCCTTTACTACATCCTCCGGTAACAAATTCCAGAGTTTGATTACACGTTGAGTGAAAAAATATTTTCTTTTATTAGTCTAAATAGTTTACCCTGTAGCTTCATTGCATGTCCCCTAGTCTTTCTATATTCTGATAAGGTAACAATCGATCTACGTTTACCCGTTCCACTCCGTTCATTAATTTATAGACTTCTATCATATCTCCCTCAGCCGTCTCTTTTCCAGGTTAAAGAGCCCCAACCTTTTTAGCCTTTCTTCATAGGAGTAGCCTTCCATCCCCTTTACCATTTTGGTGGCTCTTCTCTGAACCTTTTCTAAAATTGCTATATTTTTTAAGATATGGCGACCAGAATTGCACACAATATTCAAGGTGCGGTCTCACCATGGAACGATATAGAGGCATTATAATATCTTTTGTTTTATTTTCCATTCCTTTCCTTATCATACCTAGCATTCTATTTGCTCTCTTGGCCGCCGCTGCACACTGGGCCGAGGGTTTTAACATGGTATCCACAAGGACGCCTAAATCTTTTTCTTGGGTGGTGGTTCCTAATGTGGAACCTTGCATCGTGTAACCATAGTTTGGGTTGTTCTTCCCTAGGTGCATAACCTTGCACTTCTCCACATTAAATTTCATCTGCCATTTTGATGCCCAGTCTTCCAATTTATCAAGATCCTCTTGCAATTTTCCACAATCCTCCTGGGTTTTAACAACTTTAAATAGTTTTGTGTCATCAGCAAATTTGATAACCTCACTCGTTATTCCACTTTCCAGGTCATTTATGAATATGTCAAAAAGCAGCGGACCCAGCACAGATCCCTGGGTACACCACTATTCACCTTTCTCCATTGGGAAATTGGCCATTTAGCCCTACCCTCTGCTTTCTATCTTTTAACCAGTTCCTGATCCACAGTAGTACACTGCCTCCTATCCCATGACTCTTTAGTTTTGCCAAAAGTCTCTCATGAGGGACCTTGTCAAAGGCTTTCTGAAAGTCCAGATACACAATATCAACCGACTCACCTTTGTCCACCTGTTTATTCACACCTTCAAAAAAACATAACAGATTAGTAAGACAAGATCTTCCTTGTCGAAAGCCATGTTGGCTGTCTCCCATTAGGTCATGACTATCTATATGCTGAGTAATTTTATTCTTTATGATGGTTTCTACCATTTTTCCCGGTAATGATGTCAGGCTCACCGGTCTGTAGTTTCCCGGATCACCCCTTGAACCCTTTTTAAAAATTGGTGTTACATTGGCGATCCTCCAATCCTCAGGTATTAGAGATGATTTTAATGATAGTTCACAGATTACTGATAGCAGGTCTGCAATCTCAAATTTCAGTTCTTTCAACACCCTTGGATGTATACCATCCGGCCCAGGTGATTTGCTACTCTTCAGTTTATCTAATAGTTGTAAGACATCTTCCCGATGTATCGATATTTCCTTCAATTCTTCCACACCTTTAAATACCACTTCAGTCGTGGGTAACATCCCTACATCTTCCTCAGTAAAGACCGAAGCAAAGAATTCATTCAGTCTCTCCGCTATCGCCTTGTCGCCTCTTAGTGCTCCTTAACCCCTTTATCATCTAATGGACCAACTGACTCTCTCACGGGTTTTTTGCTACGAATGTACTTGAAAGGTCTTTATTTCGCGTTTTTGCTTCCGCAGCAAGCTTCTTCTCAAATTCTCTCTTTGCCTGCCTTATCAATGCCTTGCATTTGACTTGCCAGTGCTTGTGCTGTTTCCAGTTTCATCATTTGGCTCTTTTTTCCATTTCTTGAAAGATGCTTTTTGGCAACAACAGCCTCTCTGACCTCAGCTTTAAACCATGCTGGCAATTTTTTGGACTTCCTTCCACTTTTCTTAAAGCGTGGAATACAGCTGGTCTGGGCTTCCAAGATAGTATTTTTCAACAACACCCAAGCTTGATGTACGTCTTTAACCTTTGCAACTGCTCCTTTTAGTTTTTTCTTAACTGTTTTCCTCATTCTATCATAGTCTCCCTTTCGAAAGTTAAAGGGTAGTACTGTGGATTTCCTTACTATCCCTCCTCCACTAATTAAATCAAAGGCGATCATGCTATGATCACTATTGCCAAGTGGCCCCAACACCCTTATCTCTTGCACTACATCTGGTGTGTTCCACTAAGGACTAGGTCTAATATTGCTTCCCCTCTGGTCGGTTCATGAACCAGCTGCTCCAAGAAGCAGTCATTTATTTCATCTAGGACTTTATCTTCCTAGCATGTCCTGTTGTGACACTGACCCAGTCGATGCCGGGGTAATTGAAATCACCCATTATTATTACTGCACTGCAACTTTTGCTAGCTTCCTTGATTTCTTTGAGCATTTCATCATCCATTTGTTCATTCTGGCCAGGCGGACGATAGTACACCCCCACTGCCATCGCCTTCCCCTTTTTACATGGAATTGCAATCCATAGAGATTCTACAGCAAATTTTGTTTCTTGCAAACTTTAATCCTTTCTGACTCAATGCCCTCTCTAACATAGAGCGCAAACCCTCCACAAATTTGATCAGCTCTATCCTTTCGATATAGTTTGTACCCAGGTATCACAGTGTCCCACTGTTTGTCCTACTTCCACCATGTCTCTGATATTCCAATCATATATAATCTCTCGTTAGTGCTATATATTCTAACTCTCCCATCTTGTTTTGTAGACTTCTAGCATTTGCATACAAGCATTTTAGAGACTGTATTTTCATATTAATTGGCTATTAGTAGACATGGGTAATTTGGGATCTTTAAGTTCTGTCTGCTCCATACTCGAGGGCATTTGGGCTACTTTACTCTTTTTGGAAACTCTCTGCTTTTTGTAGTATCCTTCAAGGATACATTCTTCCGAACCATGCGCTCTTGGGCGACTGTCGGCTTTCCCCTATTATCTAGTTTAAAAGCTGCTCTATCTCCTTTTTAAAGGTTAATGCCAGCAGCCTGGTTCCATCCCGGTTAAGGTGAAGCCCATCCCTTCGGAAGAGCCCCTCCTTTCCCCAGAATGTTCCCCAGTTCCTAACAAATCCGAACCCCTCATCTCTGCACCATTGTCTCATCCACGCATTGAGACTCCGGAGCTCTGCCTGCCTATTGGGTCCTGCGCGTGGAACGGGAAGCATTTCGGAGAACGCTACCCTGGAAGTTCTGGATTTCAACTTCCTACCTAAAAGCCTAAATTTAGCTTCCAGAACCTCCCTACCACATTTTCCTATGTCATTGGTACCAACATGTACCAAGACAGCAGACTCCTCCCCAGCACTATCTAAGACCTTATTTAGGTGGCGTGTGAGGTCCGCTACCTTCGCACCAGGCAGGCATGTTACCAGGCGATCCTCACGTCCACCAGCCACCCAGCTATCTACATGCCTAATGATCGAATCACCAACTATAACTGCTGTCCTAACCCTTCCCGCATGGGCACTTGGCCCTGGAGAAACCTCCTCGGTGCGAGAGGGGTTTACATCACCTGGAGGACAGGTCCTAGTTACAGGATCACTTCCTGCCACACCAGGGTGATGCTCTCCTATCACGTGACCTCTCTCCTCCATGGCAACAGGGATGCTGCCAGACTGGAGGTGGGACTTCAGGACTATATCCCTGTAGGTCTCGTCTATGTACCTCTCTGTCTGTCTTATGTTTTCCAAGTCTGCTACTCTAGCCTCTAGAGAACGGACTCGGTCCCTGAGAGCAGAGAGCTCCTTGCACCTAGTGCACACGTAAGACCTCTCACCAGCTGGGAGAAAATCATACATGTGACACTCAATGCAAAAGACTGGAAAGCCCACATCCCGCTGCTGGACTGCTGTCTGCATCTTAGTTTTAAGTTGGTTTTAGATCTTTAAGTTCTATATGTACTAAAGGGTGCAATGGATATTTATACCACTAAAACTGTACCTAAGAAGTTTAATATACCTTCACCTGAAGCTTAATTAATCTCAGGTCTTGGTGTATGACTGATTTGGGTAATGAGCTTCACTGAGAGCACCTCCTGTCATTTTAAGTTGTGCAAGTACCTATAAAGCTGTGATTTGCCCAGGGGAGGGTGGGTGTGGGGAGGGAGGGAGGGATATAACAATTATTAAAATAGGGCTGCTACACAGTACCTTGTCCTGTGCTGCTGAGGAAAACTATATTATGATTTGATTTAAATTATAGCTCTTTGCTGCTACTAGGCTCTAACCTATTATGAAATTTAAACTACAAGCTCTCTGCTGGATTCTAAATTTAACCAGAAAGCTCTCTTCTGTGTTTTAATTTGAAACTAAAAGTACTTTGCTGATGCTAGGCCCTGAGTGACTATGAAATTTAAACTACAGCTGTCTACTGGGTATGAAAGGTAACCAGAAAGTTCTCTTCTGTGTTTTTAAATTGAATCTTAAACTGTTGCTACTAGGCCCTGACTGATTTAACAAAAAAATAGTGGGTTCACAGATTAATTAGCTTTAAAAGAAAAAAAATTCCTTTCAGAAAAATTCCCAGAAGTATATACTCACAATTTCAGATTTCTCTCCAGAAGTAACAGCCCCCCTTTCCAGTCCGGTTGAAGTAAGGGTCAAAGGTGTCGTAGAGTTCGTATTTTGTAGTATATTTGCTTGATTATGTTATCAATATGTGTTTTGAAATTGAGCTGTTGATCCATGGTTACACCTAGGTAGCGGATGGAACTCACTCCCGCATGAACTACAATCTGTTGGTGACACCACCAATTTCTGTAAAAGGCTGAAGACATAGGTCTTTGCAGAACCCTTTGGAACAGATATCTAACCTAACCTCAAGACATAATGAAAACAGAAGGACAAATACACAATACACAGTCGCAACAGCCTATCCCACATGATGACTACACACAACGATAAACATGAATCACTTAACAGCTACATCCTCTAAGGACTCTCAACAGCTCTAGATGCACACTTAATCTTGAAATAAACAAGTCACTACCTATATCTGTATAATGTTACTACCTCTTTACAGATAGTTATCCCACTGCCCACGCTCCAATTACGTCATTGTTACACTATGTATGTAAAGCAACACTATACACAGTTGCCTGTTATCTGTACCCCATTCTTTTCAATGTATATCCCTGAAATTCAAATTGTATTCTGCTCTGTTTACTGTATATCCCCGCAGACCAAGTAAAATTTAAACTGCTTTGAATGAATGAATGATAAAGTGGTATAGAAAATGTGTTAAATAAAATAAAATAAATAAATTTAATAATAATAAAACATTCAATAAACATAATATGATGCTTTAGTTGAAAATAAACATCTGGATTCATTAACATTTAAATAAACTTGAGAATATTTTCTGTGTGCATTGTTCTCCCACATAGTGTAACTGTTTCAATTAGCAGTCTTGAAAGTTTGTCCATTTCAAAATGTGTACATTTGGATTATTTGTTTGCATTAGTGTACCAATAGATTTCTTCTTCCTTGTTTATGCACTCTCAAGGGGCGGAGGGTGATAATTGTTGGCTTCTGTGTTGAGAAGAAATTAATCTAAATATTATGGTTATGATATATCTTTAATGTATGCAGACTGGGCTTCCTAGGAGTCTATATAGTGTATATAGAGGGCAAGATTTAGGATTTCAGTGAGAGAGGAAACAAATCAGGTTTTAAAATAGGTATATATCTATCTTCTCCTTTAGGAGGTGATTTACAAAGTCATTTCTACACACATGTGACTACATGCATGCATAAATGACGACTTATAAAATATCAACCTGCATAAAAGTCAGGGCTTTTTTTGAGGGGTTACTTGGTGGTACTGAATACTGGCAGCTTTTTCATTGCCTGCTAAAATTGACCCATAGTCCTTATGTATTAACAAAAGAACCCTGCATATAAGTACCGGCACCTTTTTTGCTAGGAAAAATGCACTGGTAAAGGTACATATTTTGGTATCAAGGTGTGTACTTTGCCAACAAGCATACACATGGGAGAAATTAGAGCAAAGCATAGGCAGAATATGTAATAGTGTGTATAGGTTTAAAAAAAATCTATAATTTACATGCATACTTGGAAAATGTTGGTGCAAACATTTACAACAGTTTTAGGGCTTTTGTGAATGTCTGTGCCTGCAATGTAGATATGCGTTAGGCCATCTACTTAGTTATTATGCAATGACAAGTAGGCGTCTACTTGTCTTCATAATATAGACTTAACATAAGTACCTTAAAATCACCCTTTTAGCGACTTCAAAGTCCAATGTGATGAAATCTGGAATATATAATACTTCTAAGATGGAAACATATTAACAAGGCTATTTCTAGACCTCTCAGTTTATGTGAAGAAATTAATGTCTCTACATGTGAGATGCAGTAATTATTAAATGACAGGAGTGTTGGATGTTGGTTTAAGTCTCATGAACACAGCACTCTACATGTTCATGAATGCAGTGATGTGTTAAGGCTTCCATTAGTGTTTCCAGAATACAAAGCTGTTGCCGTGTGCATTTGAACTCCGCATCCACAATGGCTGCATATAAATAAGAGCAAATTCAAATCTCTACTGTTCCTTTTAAAAGGGAAAGAAATATGATATGCATAAAGTGAGCTGCTTGATTTGATTCATTGCAGCTTGAAGAGAAAATATGGAGAAATCAGTTGCTTCTGATCACTGTGATGAGCTTGAAAACTGATGGATGAGAATGTAGAAGGTAGTTGTCATTAAGTCTTACTGAAGATCATGGGAATGCCTACCAGTATCACATGAGTAGGGACAAGTGTTTCCAACACTAGTCACTGGCAATGTTGATCTCAGTTTACTAGAGAGATGATGTGTGGATTTTGCCATAATATTCTAGAAGACTTAAAGCTGGCTTTGGGTAGGGATGAGGGTTTATCTGTGCTATCATGCTTCTTAAGTGCAGATTAAATCCAAGAATGTGTGTGCTGTTATTTATTTAACAGATTTTATACTACTTTATCATTTTCAGTCAAAGTGGTTTACATTGTTACTTAAACTTGGTAATGTACATTAAACAGGGACATTGATAACTTGGATTTTGCTGAGGCAGTGGAGGGTTAAGTGACTTGCCCAAGGCCACAAGGAATGCTAGTAGGAATCAAACCCTGGCCTCTTGGTTCCCAAACCAGTGCTCTAACGATTAGGCTACACTGCCACTCCGAGATAACTGGGGTGGTAAGGGAGCGAGTATGCCACTAACGAGCGTTATCGGTGCCCGTGAATGGTTAATACCATGGAAAGTGCCGATAACACTACATTAATGAGCGTTAGAGAGGCCAACAGCATTAAGGAAAAAGGAGGTGGAGAGTGGGCGTTAATGGGGCGGAGAGTGGGCTTTGACAGCATAAACTCCTTTATTGCCGGGATGCGCAATCACGCACTATAGGCCTAACGCCAAAGTAAAACCTCACAAAAAGGGGTGTTTTTAAAGGGAAGAGAGCCTATTTAAATGTCTGCAATGTGCTCAACATACAGGTGATCCCAAGAGGTGACAGTAGGACTTAATTAGCAGCAACAGCATAGTGCCCTATTATGACAGGGCGCTATGTTGATGGTGCAAATTTGGCAAAGGAGATGTCATGTGGGTGATGCTGTGGGACTCGCAGGTCCACTAGGCTGACAAGGCAGCTGCCTAGGAAGAATATCGTTGATGACTGGTATGAATCTGCTGTGACAGCATCAGCACACATGCATGTTGACGCAGGCAGAAGGGAGTTCTGCCACCCCCACTGCCACCGTGCTGCCATGTCAGCATTATGTGAAGGTGGGAGTGGTGACTGCAGCCTGCTCCTGGAGGAATAAGTGTCCTGGCACTGTATGTCAGGTGCAATGCTGTGGTTGCCACTGTCAGTGGGATAAAAAAATACCAAAAAATACAATTAAACCCCACGTTCAGGGTAAAATACACAACAGATAAAACAAACCCCAACGTGATAGAAAAGAACCGCTTATTATCTTTTTGCTGGAGGAATCACATCCCTCCCCTCGCCGTGATTGCTCCTTTTATTTATTACAGAAGCATTGTAACAAATTTAAACACTTAGATGTATGCTATGAGCTTTGTCCACGAGCTTAAAGACACCACAGAGTCTACGATGAATGACGTGGCACGTTTCGGGTCAGAGAAAACCATGACCCTGCATCAGGTTAAACCGGATCCTGTAGTAGTAAAAACTTCAATAACCAAAAAGCAGAGCCGTTCAACTTTTATAAGAACCGGCGTGTGACGTAAATGCTGATGAAATAGTCAAAGCTCCCAACGGCCAGGGTGCATAATCAGAGGAGGGATGATGACACATGCTTCAGCCAATCGAACATGGAGAACACTATGAAAAAGGGAACCCCTCATTTCTATTGGTTGGATAAATTACAGAAACCATGATCTAAAACAGATTCGGCCAAAAAACCTGAAAACAGCAGATCAAATGATGCTATACCATTCCAGGTGAGTATTTAAACCGGAGGGAGAGACTGTCCCCAGTTTAAAAATCCATTTTTGTTCTAACTTCTGTAGCTTAGAAATCTGATCTCCTCCCTTAGGGTCCAGCGGAATACCATCCAAAATTCTCCAATGAAGTTGATCAAAAGTGTGTGTTCTTTGTAAACAGTGCTCTACCAGAGGTGCTGTAAGGGTCTTCACATGGACCTGGGAGGCATGCTCACGCAAGCGAATCTTAACATGCCGAGGCTGAGACTGCTGCGAGACCCACATGTCTGGTATTTTTGCCTTCCCTGTGGCACAGCCACACTTTTTTCCCACACACCGCAACTGCTTTTGTGAGGTCACATCAGGCACATCGGTGCTGCATGCCTATACCACACTCTCATCTACCGCCATACTTCTTTCAGCTCGTCCATCATCATCTGCCAGTTATGTGCAGTCTTTTCTTTTCATGCCAGCTGTTACACCATGGCACACACAGGAATGTTCCTCCTTTTGATGTATCACTCACGTCTCTCCTGTGACTGATCTGCACGTCACCACTCCTGCTCTGTCATAATTTCGGTGCACACATCATGGAAGATGTATTCCCACAGGGGAACACATCTTCCACATCCTATGCCGTACAATGACATTACAGCATTTTAAGTGGGCACCCCTCACTGACTCAGTACAGCATGCCTCACACATGTTTATGTTTATTAACATTATATACCGCTAAACGAATAGACATCAAAGCGGTTTACATAGCTCAAATAGAAAACCATAAGGTAGAGGAGAGGAAAGGAATTTACAATATCTGATAGGAAAGAAAACCTAGCAGACACATGCGACAAGACATTAAGGAGGAGAAAGAGAGAAGGGGGAGAGAGAGGGTAGGATTACACAGGGGGATCAGGGAGATCAAAGGCAAGGGCAAAGAGATGGGTTTTGAGACTATTTCTGAAGGTGGTGTATCAAGCCGGATGGAGGAGGGTAGGGAGTTCCATAGGGCGGGGCTGATGAAGAAGAAAGCAGAGGAGCAAGTGGATTGGAGGTGAGCGCACAAGCAGGTGAAGGGAGATGTAGGCGGTTGAGATGGAGAGACCGTAGGGAGTGGGCTGGGGAATGGAAGTGAATGAGATCAGCCAAGTACTGAGGAGAGTGGGTGTAAAGGACACGATGGAGAAGTGTCAAGATTTTATAGTGGATGCGGAATTTGATGGGAAGCCAATGAAGATGGATGAGTAGAGGTGTAATGTGTTCACATGGAGAGGAGTGAAAAATGAGTCGGGCGGCAGTGTTTTGGATGCGCTGGAGGCGGTGAAGTTGCGTGGTAGTGAGACCAGCTAGAACCAAGTTACAAAAGTCGACACGGGACATGACCAAGGATAGGAGAAGGGTAGTAAGTGCCTGTGCGGTGAGGAAGGTCCTGATGGGGCATCCAACGTGCCTACTCACTGACTGGCACGTTGGATGCCCCATGATCTGTCAGGTCCATCAGCTCCCTACCTGTCCTTCCACCCACCAGCTTTACCTTGACTTTCGCTGGTCCTCCCCTATCCCGCATTAGGGTGACAGCCATTTTTGGACATTAAGGTGCAGGCTTAATGCTCAGTGTCCTGTTAACACCCGATAAGCGGGCCCTTGTGCCCTTACTGCCAGAATACCTAGTACCTGCCCCAAGCCTTTATCACACACAAACGCCCTTAATGCTGCCATTTTTGCTTGATCTCTGATGCTCCCTTAGCATTCTTTAGTAAACATATCCCATACGGTTTAAGATACATCCCACCTGGTAGCTTTGCAATTTTGAGGGAGATGGGGAGAGAGCTTGCAATAAGTTAAGAGTTGTTTCCTTATGGTCTCTTATTTCATTTCTTTGATTTTGTGCAAAAGAAGGGAGAAATATGTCCTGGCAAGTATCTCATTTGTCCTTTGTCTTTCAAAAATCTGAAATGAAATGTACAGTCTATCAGTGATGGGAAAAATGCATAATTTTCAATGAGCCTGCATTTTTGGTGAGCAGGATCATTAATTTCACATTAAAAATGCATTTAGAAAGAATTCAACAACAGACTCGTTCAGCTATGGATTCTTATACAGTATATTCAACTTTTTTTCATAATCTTCCAGAAGGAAAACTAGGATTTAAACTGTAAAACTTACAAAAGTTAGCAGCTTTTATAGCCTGGCACTTGATGGGAATACGTTCTGGAGAGAAAATGAATTCTAGCTCTATTACAGAATATTTATATAGGGTTTTGTGTTCAAAAGTTTTGCCTGGTTAGTCTTGAGTGTTAACTGGATAAATCCGTTAGCACTGAAAATTTGGGGCCGCTGTTTGGTTAACGTTTTGTCTGGCCTAAAATTAAAAACATGAAGATTAGGAAGGTATGCATGGGGTTTAGGGCCCCTTTTACTAACCTCTGTTAATATTTTACACTTAATGTGACATTAAGTGCAAAGCCTCAGTATTAGCTGCTGGGGTTGTGATCCTCATGTTCCCAGCTGCTGATGCATAGTGCAATGTACACGGGTTCCCTAATTGCTCCCAGAAAAGTAATTGGTTGAACGCACACTATGTACCATGTTAATTGCACTCGCATGCAGCTTTGCTCCCGCTCTGTACAGTAGCGCAGGAATGCCAGTTAACGTGTGTTTTGGTGGATAGTACTGGCGTGGCCATGTGTTAGTGCTCACCACAGCCAGCTACCACCCACTAAACAGCGCATTAACAGGTTCACGTGGTTCAGTAAAAAGGGCCCTTAGTTAAAATTTAACTGCATAGTGCTGATGATGCGTGCTATCTGGTAACTTTAACCAACTGTCTCAGACTGCACTTAGAGCAAAACTCATTTAATCCGATAATATATCTCTGATTAGCTTTCACTGAGTATATTCAGTGGTGCTGAGTCAGCAGATATTTCTTTGAATTGGTTAATTTATTTGTTTGTTAGGATTTATTCACTGCAAATGTCCTTTTAAATTATTCAGTTAACTTTGAGCAGATACGAAGCCACCAAATATTGATGTCACATTTCTCCATGATGTAAGCTGTACAGAGTAGACCCAAGAGAACTGGCTCTGTTCTTCGGAATTTAATATTTGACAGATGAACTTTAAAGTTAGAGGCCAGCTTATGGATCAGAGATTTTGCCTTCTGAAATCTAAGTGGGGAAACCAGGACCGTCTCAAAGGTGTCTGCTGCCCCAGACCAAAGCCCCCACCTCCACTTCCATTGCCACCTTCCACCATCATTGCTCCTCCCTGACACCCCCCCCCCCCAGCCACCCAAATCCATCTTTGGGGGGGGGGGGGCAGCAGCAGTGGCACTACTCTTCGTTTTGAAAGTGGTGGCTTTGTGCTGTCACTTTCGTGCACCGGCAGGCCATATGTTTCAGCACCCACATACACACTCGTAACCCGACGCCTCTGTCCCTCTCCAACAGGAAGTTGCATCAGAGGAGGCAGGAGCGGCACGCCATGGTTTTCATACCACAGGTTCCTGAGCTCATTGCCTGCTGCGGGCATCAAAGCAACGGCAGAAATCTACTGCTTTAAAAAAAATCATTGCATGCTGGCCACTATGTTCTGCCACCCTAGATGGCTGCTTAGGGTGGCAAGTAGATGTACCGACCCTGGGGGAAAGAGTCAGAGGGGAGGATGAGGGCCCGGGGAGGAGAAGATGCAGCTGGGAACTTTGCTTCTGCTTCTTGAGGTGAAGTGTGTGCAAACATGGCTCCCATCGGTAGAATGTTTGCCCAGAATTTTCTTTCGCTATTTCCTCATATGCAGAGTAAACATTGTTTTAGTTGTGGACATGGTATACAAATATGTAATGTTTATGGGAGCTCTGTATTCACCAAGGATCTGCGGTGCTGTGATTGCAGAATTTTAACTTGGAGCTCTCAAGTTATAAAGCAGGGAATCTAACACCAAGCTAAAGGAACACATTTTACAGAAAACTCATAGGAGTTTCCTATCTGAGTTTGTCATAAGCTGAGCAGCCTATTTATGGGTCCCAAGGTGGTTGACTCTGTTAGCAACTGGTTAAGTGCTGGCAACAGACAAGTTCACTCCAAGAAAGACAGTGAGGAGTTCCTCAGCCATCATCTCTAGGGCCAGTTCTGTTAAATATTTTCATAAGTGGTATTACAAGGTCATTAGTGGGAAAAGTTATCTTTTTTTTGTAGATGATAATCAGAGTCACCTTTGGCTTAGTTTTAACTGGAGTCAGATATTTTTCTTTAAATCTGGATTCCTCTTATTGAGTTTGGGGCTGGGGTGAGGGTGGAAGAGGAAGGAAAGGAAAAGAGTACCTGCAGAAGGATTTCTTCACTCCATTAATCTTGTTGAACAGAAAAAGAGGGACAATGTTGAAGAGTAGGGCATATTAAGCTTCAGGAGACAGAGGAAGAGAGAATAAAGAAGAGTGGGAGGATTGGGTTCTAGTGTTGTAGCGATTTTTTAAATGGACAGGGAGAAAAATGTTTTTGGAGTCTCACAGCTTCCAGAAGTCTGAGCAAGAAAGAAAGTAGAATCTTTCCCTTAGCAAATTCCTTCACTATGGAGTCAAATTATGCTGATTTCATTAGTAATAAAGAGAGAAGCATCATCCATGATTTATTCAAAACCATTATTACTTTCATTCTTCAGGTAATACCTTCTCTCTGCAGCCTAGTTTTCTTCTGTTTCTGACCATTGCTCTTATTGTGTTTCAATCTAGAGATCATCATATGATCTCTCCAATGTTTCTTTCCTCTTTGGTGCACATTGGTATCTCAAGTGTTAATATGTTTCTGCCCTTTGGGGTTTCTGCACCCAAAATGTATCAGTTTACACTATATTTTGCATGAAATCCATAGTTGGCAAAGACTCCTCAAGCTTTATTGTATCACTACTTATTTGTTTTTCATCTCTCTAGCGTTCACCCTACCTTCACCTTTAGGTCTTAGTACTATGTACAAAATGGCAACCCTTTCCCGCTAATTGCTCTTCAATGCCACCTATGTAAAAAAAATACCATTTTGATAACTCCTCTTTTTCCTTAGAGTGAATTTAATTGGCCATTACTCTCTCTTCCCAGGAACTCATGCAATTTCAACCCATTCAGTCATCTTTGGACCCACATATAGGCTACGGGCTTCTTTTGTAGGATAGCTCCAAAACCTTTTACTGAAATCTGAGGACATCACATGCAGTTCTTGCTCCAGAGCTAATGCTACGACTTCCCGGGCAGATAAATTGATAACGTCCCTCTTGTAAAAGAGTGCTGCCTTAGGTCTTGCAACATGCTCTACTATCCTTCCTTTAGCATTGACATTAAGGTCAGACAGACTGGTTTGTAACTAGCAGTTTCCTCTCTTTTATCACTTTTCTGAAAAGGAAGGGCATTGCACATTTCATGTCCTCTGGAGTAAAATATTGCATGCAAATGCTGGCCTGTTGTTACATTAAATAAAACATTTTAGGGACAATTTTCAAAGCATCTGCATAGTTGCAATGTGTGTCCCAAGAAGTCTGGCACTCTAGGTGATCACCTAGTTCATCTAATAGTAGCACTGGCCCTGACTTGACCAGAGGTACAGTAGATCTTGTCAGACAAATCGTATTTCTTTGCCTGAAGAAGTAGAGAATTGGATCAAGGGAGAATGGTAGATGGTTTTTGACGCTATTCCACAACTTATAAATAAACTGAGTGTCCTTGAAATGGATCCTGAAGTTACCGACTGGGTAAGAAACTGGTTGAGTGAGAGGTAATATAGGGGTGTTACCAATGGCCTGCTGCAAGGATCGGTCATTGGTCTTTTCTTTTAAAATTTTTGTAAGTGATATTGCGGAAGGTCTATTGAGAAAGGTATGCCTCTTTGTGGATGATACCAAAATCAGTGGTGTTTATCATAAGGCATATGGGGGTAGACTTATAACTTTACTGTTCATAAAAAATGTTCACAAAATTCATATAGTTTCAATAGTTCTTAACAGACTTCATGTGCACCACTTTCAATTTAAAAACACACTATCGGGGCCATATAATTTCATTAATCTCTCATCTCCTCCTATGTGGAAATAACATTTAGTTCATCCAGTGTTTCAATATTCCAAAAAATAATCGCTTATCTTGCAAACCCAGCATAGGTTAATCAAATATGATCTGACATGCTATCATGCTTCGATTAGTTCTCCTTAAACAACTCCAAACAAAGTCAAATTATATTGGGACTGATGACAAAATCATTATGAACATGGTTCTATGAAAAGTTAGCTCTCTATAACTGATTTGACGGTCCCTAAAAAAAGATTTTTGTGATTCTGTGCAAGAATATATGGTGCTCGTATGTTTATTTCTTTCTTGTAGGAGGGGGTATCATTACTGGTAGCATACTTTAATCATACAGCCTACTGCCAGGCCTTATTTAGCCATAACTGTGCATATCAAGCATTCTGTTAATGCACATTTAACAGCCAATGTTAACACAGTTTAGTACATTGTCGCCAAGGCTTGTAGAGCTGTAGCTGCTGTGTTTATATCATCTAAAGCACACCCTGTGGTTAGTAACCGTTGTGCCAGCAGGGTACACTGGTTTAGTCCTATTGTATCCTGCTCCCAACACGACAAGAGCAAAAGGCTTTGATTAATGTGTATATTTCAGTCCTCTAAGCATTTTTGATGTTGAAAGCCAGAAAATTAGAGGAATCCTAACCTCGCTGCAAAGATCAACACTGACATTCCAGATGGATAGGATAATAGCACACTAGCATGTTGAACGATCAAAATGACTTTCAGATTATACCTTGTGTTATTAGAGTGCTTGCCTCACTAGAATGAGGGGAGAAAGCTGGGTGTAAATGCTAATATAAAATACTACTGTGACGTTTCTCTTTGAGGCAAGAGCTATCAGTAACATTTCATTTCACTTGAGGACCTAGATGCTTTATTTTATTTTGGCATTACAAATTGCATCTCCCAAAGCTTGAGCTCATGGAAGCAGTACTTCAGTTGATATATGTTATAGTCTTCCATTGTTTTGCTTTGTATAGTGAGGCAGAAAACTAGCTTCAAACAATTTTGGAATAAGAAAATGAACTGTCATCAACCAGTTGGCAATGAATTTAAAATATATTTGAAAGATTCTTGAGATACAGTGTGGGAAAAGCCAAATAAAGAGTTAGCTATAACCATATCACACATTTTACTACTGAAAATATGAAAGATATGAAGTTCAATTTTTTATAAGGTGTCTATGTAAGAAGGAGATTATAGGTCCATGCAGGGCGCCCAAAGGTTTCTGGCGCTCCAGGCAGAAGCCCCTACAGTGCTGCCTCTGTGCTGCCGCTGCCACCACTCCCCTGCCACCAGTATCTTCCCTACCGTGCCACCGTCCTCCCCCTGCCACCACTGCCGCCACCACCTCCGCCTCTATGTCCACCTTCTTATCTTGCAGCGGCGGCAGCAGTGGCCTGACTCCATTTTGAGCTGCTGCTGTATCGCCGCAAGATGAGAGAAATGGATTCAGGAGGCGGCCGCGGACCGACTACATTTTGAAAGTGGCAGCTTTCAAAGCGGAGTCAGGCTAACCTAAGCATCCGCCTAGTCCACTTAGTGGACAAGCTGGCCCTGGGTCCATGCTTGTAAAGCAACATTAGTATTTTATATAAGGCTCAGTGAATGTAGAACCTTTTATAAAAAAGTAAAAACACCATGCTAAATATTGGTATTTGGTAGCACACAGCAGAGTAAGCCATTTTACAAAAAACACACATACAAAAATCGAAATCACTCCATGGCTTTGGCTTTATTGCTCTTCAGTCGCCCATTGGCAGCTGCAGGCAGGAAGTGTCCACTCTTTGATGCTGCAGCTTCTACCTCCCCTTCTATTCAATGGTCAGACACATTCAGCCAATAGGGTACTGCAGCTCCTCATCCGACTGTAGCCTTTTGGTCAGATACAGCCAGCAATTAGACTGCAAGGGGAGGTGGGAACTGTAGGAGAGAGAAACACTCCTTTTCTGTCTTTCCCAGCAGGCCTGCAGCATGGAGCTGTCAGCTCTCAGTCTATAGAAGTGCAGGAGAGAATGTTGGGGTGCTCAAGTACCAACAACATCCACAGAGGACTGCATTAGTAAATTTGCATCATAATGAGATGCAATAAGAGGCAAAATTGTGTGTTATTTTATTACAATGCATGCTAATGTACCCCAACACATGTTCCCTCATAATGACATGCAAATGCATGCTAAATATCTTATTACGATGCAAAGATAATAGTGAAAGCTGCATTATTCTTGGAAAAATAATGCCTGGGAGTATTCTTAAAGGGACCAGCACGTTTCAAGAAAAGAAATGCAGGAAGTGGGTCCCTCCTTTTGGGCCACAGCAAAGCATCAAGGCTCCTTCAACGGTGCCCCTTCTTACACAGACCCTGCCATCCCTGAAGCCACATTGGAAGGCCCACATCTCCATAGACCCTCATCTCTTGGACCTCCATTTATGAACTCCCCACCCTTCCCCAGAGATAACCACTTTGCCCTCCCTAGGCTTACTGTAATCATCTCTGGTAGTCTAAGGGGTTGTAGGCAAGATCAAACTCCACTCATTCCTGCCTGAGCTGGTGCCGAGTTCGGAATGGCATCTACAACCCCTAGAAGTACTCTTGTGGTACTATCAATAAGGGTCAAGCTGCCATATATGGACAAAGGCTTTCCAATGTGACTGGGAGCAAATAGAGTCTATGTGAGAGGAGGGTATCGTTGGATCCTGCTCGATCCGAGGGATGAACCCCTGGACCGTGTTTTTTTTTCCTGAAAAGTACCAACTCTTTTAAGAATGCTCCCAGGAGCATCAGGCTGGATGTTAGTGACCTAATGCTACAGGGGAGCAGAATAATGCAGTTTGCAAGGTCTATTGCAAACATTGTTGTTCATTTACAACAAGAGTTTCTAATCTGTGATACCGAGTTAGTGCAAGTTAATGGATCCCTCAGTAAACTGTGATGCTTTAGCACAGCTTAGTAATTAGCCCCCTAAGTAAGTTTGAGGACTGAAAAGAATGTGGATATGATTTGAGTTTCACATGCATTAATGTTACATGAGTAATTTTGTGTATTTTGAATGGATGGAATAGTCTTTGAGCATATTCTCCTTAGATTCTTCCAAGAATATAAACATGTACACCTGATTTACTAGCTGGACAATATTAAAATACTGCAGTCAGTGTGTTTTATTTAAAAACCACAGCATGGTGCTTAAATCTATGTATATTCAGAGTCAGACCTAGGCATGTTCAGGCATGCTGCCTACACATGGCCCCGCTCCACCAGAGACCATGCACTCTGTGAGTTTCTCCTTTGGTCTCTCCCCAACTGTGCTGCTGCTATAGTCACTATCATCCTCCAAGCTGCCACCATTGCAATCATTGCAAAGTACTTTTAGTTTAAATTTAAAACACAGAAGAGAGCTTTCTGGTTAAATTTAGAACCCAGAAGAGAGCTTGTAGTTTAAATTTCATAATAAGTTAGAGCCTGGCAGCAGCAAAGAGCTATAATTTAAATCAAATAAGAATATAGCTTACCTCAGCAGCACCAGGACAGGGTACTGTGTAGCAGCCCTCTTTTAATAAGTGTTATTTCCCTCCCTCCTTCCCCACACCCTCCCACCCCTGGGATAATTGTAGCTTTATAGGTACTTACACATTTTAACAGACAGGAGGTGCTCTCAGGTGAAGCTCATTACCCAAATCAGTCCTACACTAAGGACCTGAGATTAATTAAGCTTCAGGTGAACAAGGTATATTAAACGTATTAGGTACAGTTTTATTGGCAACCCTTAGTAATTAAAGAACTTAAAGATCTAAACAAAAACTTAAAACTAAGATGCAGACAGCAGTCCAGCAGCGAGATGGGGGATTTCCAGTCTTTTGCATTGAGTGTCACATGTACGATTTTCTCCCAGTTGGTGAGAGGTCTTACGTGTGCACTAGGTGCAAGGAGCTCTTTGCTCTCAAGGAACGAGTCCGTTCTCTAGAGGCTAGAGTAGCAGACTTGGAAAACATAAGACAGACAGAGAGGTACATAGACGAGACCTACAGGGATATAGTCCTGAAGTCCCATCTCCAGTCTGGCAGCATTCCTGTTGCATGGAGGAGAGAGGTCACGTGACAGGAGAGCATCACCCTGATGTGGCAGGAAGTGATCCTGTAACTAGGACCTGTCCTCCAGGTGATGTAAAACCCTCTCACAAAGAGGAAGTTTCTCCAGGGCCATGTGCCCATGAGGGAAGGGTTAGGACAGCCGTTATAGTTGGTGATTCGATCATTAGGCATGTAGATAGCTGGGTGGCTGGTGGACCTGAGGATCGCCTGGTAACATGCCTGCCTGGTGCAAAGGTAGCGGACCTCACGCGCCACCTAGATAAGGTCTTAGATAGTGCTGGGGAGGAGTCTGCTGTCTTGGTACATGTCGGTACCAATGACATAGGAAAATGTGGTAGGGATGTTCTGGAGGCTAAATTTAGGCTTTTAGGTAGGAAGTTGAAATCCAGAACTTCCAGGGTAGCGTTCTCCGAAATGCTTCCCATTCCACGTCAGGATCCAAAAGGCAGGCAGAGCTCCGGAGTCTCAATGCGTGGATGAGACAATGGTGCAGAGATGAGGGTTTTAGGTTTGTTAGCAACTGGGGAACATTCTGGGGAAAGGAGGGGCTCTTCCAAAGGGATGGGCTTCACCTTAACCGGGATGGAACCAGGCTGCTGGCATTAACCTTTAAAAAGGAGATAGAGCAGCTTTTAAACTAGATAATAGGGGAAAGCCGACAGTTGCCCAAGAGCGGATGGTTCGGAAGAAGGATACTACCAAAAGCAGAGAGGTTCCAAAAAAGAGTAAAGCAGCCCAAATGCCCTCGAGTATGGAGCAGACAGAGCTTAAAGATCCCAAATTACCCATGTCTACCAATAGCCAAATTAATATGAATAAAATACAGTCTCTAAAATGCTTGTATGCAAATGCTAGAAGTCTAAAAAATAAGATGGGAGAGTTAGAATATATAGCACTAAATGAGAAGTTAGATATGATTGGAATATCAGAGACATGGTGGAAGGAGGACAACCAGTGGGACACTGTGATACATGGGTACAAACTATATCGTAATGATAGAGCTGATCAAATTGGTGGAGGGGTTGCGCTCTTTGTTAGAGAGGGCATTGAGTCAGAAAGGATTAAAGTTTTGTAGGAAACAAAATTTGCTGTAGAATTTCTATGGATTGAAATTCCATGTAAAAAGGGGAAGGCGATAGCAGTGGGGGTTTACTATCGACCACCGGGCCAGAATGAACAAATGGATGATGAAATGCTCAAAGAAATCAAGGAAGCTAACAAAAGTTACAGCGCAGTAATAATAACACAGGTACACTACCAAAAAACTGCCTCCAGTTTTGCAACTGATTCCTATAGATTTTGGGGTGCTGAATCCAGGAAAAATAGCCAAAATGTTCCATCACGTCACGTTTTCTTGCAAAATTAGATTTCTTACCCATATAAGGAATGTTCACATAATTTCTTTTTAGCCGACTGCAGTTTATTTTCTTGGCCCAAAATAGAGGTTGTAATGGTTAACTAACTAGAAACACTCCCTCATGATATTTTAGAGTGTTTTGTATTCATTTTATACATTAACAGGACAATTGGGAGGCGGGGGGCTAAATCCAGTACTCGCGCTGGCGCATGTTCTTTCCTGTTCGCCTCGCCTCGTTCGCTCGCTCAAACACGGTGGTTGCGACATGAACATTCCTGTCAAATTTCAGTTTCTTGCAAGTTCATTATTACCTTTTATTTTTTATTTATTTATTTACAGTCTCTTATATACCGCACTATTCATCATCAGCGCGGTTTACATGGAACAAAATGCTCAGTACATTTAACACGTATGAGTTTACAGGTAACAGGGTATAAACAACTTGGATAACCGGGGTAACTATTTACAAAACATACTACATGGAATCATATACACAGAAGATACATAGAAAAACCAGTCCACTATAGCAATGAATATCACACTTGGTGAGTTGTTGATATACCCTAGATTTATCTGGGACTGGTATCAGTGGGTGTTATTGGGCTCTAGGTGATTCCATTGGGTTCTAAAAGGTATTTGTTGAAGAGGTGGCATTTGAGGGCTTTCCTAAACTGTGTCAGGCTCCTAATAGCCCGGATATCAGGGGGTAGTGCATTCCAGCATATTGGGGCACTGAGACTGAAGGCTCTGTTGGCTGTCGATTTAGTGCAAGTAGTAAGTTCCTTCGGGATTTTGAGGGAGTTTATAGCCATGGATCTCCTTGCTCTATCTGGAGATGTGCTATGGATGAGTAAGGATAAGGATGCCGATGTGAGATTATTGACAGCTTTAAAAGTAATTGTCAAGGTCTTGAAAACTATTCTAGCTTGAATAGGAAGCCAATGCAACTGTATCAGCAGGGGCGTAACGTGGTCGTACCTGGAGGCTCCATGGATGACTCTTGCTGCCGCGTTCATGGCTAGCTGAAGCGGGTTTAATGTAGATTGGGGAAGACCTTGTAATATGACGTTGGCATAGTCGAAATGGGGTATAACCAACGCCTGGAAGATTGTCCGGAAATCGGTTGGATCAAGCATGGAACGTAGGTGTCTAAGTGAGCGGATCTTGTAGTACACTGATCTGACTATGTTTCCTACGTGGGCTTTCATGTCTAGGCGTTGATCTAGTGTGACTCCCAAATATCGTATTGAGGATTTAGATTGCAACTCCGCTTCTTTTACTTTAAGATATTGTGGGGGGGTAAAATTGGGATTCCTTGTTACGAAGAGTACTTCAGTTTTCTTATGTTGTATTCTGAGGTTTTGAGACAGGAGCCAGTCAGATATTGCATTGAAGCAACTCGTCAATGGGGAGAGGTCCAGATGCTCGGTAGAGAAGGGAATGTAAAGCAGGACATCGTCTGCATATAACATGCAGTCAACCTTGAAAGACCGGATGATATTACAAATTGGCTGCATGTAAATATTGAAAAGGAGCGCAGAAAGGGAGGATCCTTGAGGGACTCCTTGGCTTTGGTGGAAAGGTTCAGACTTTATCCCTCCAGAACGAACATGCTGCCATCTTTCGGACAGGTAGGATCTGCACCATTCAAGCGCTTTTCCATTAATGCCTTTGTCAATCAGACGTCCTAGTAGAAGCTCATGATTTACTGAGTCAAAAGCTGCAGCGATGTCCAGAAAGATGAGTGCAAATCCTTGATGAATGTCGTCAATGCCAGTGATTATTTTGCAGAAAAGGGTGGTAAGGAGGGTTTCCACTCCATGGAATTCCCTAAAACCATGTTGGCAGGGGTCTAATGGTGCAGCGGAGTCAATGTGATCCTGCAGTTGCTTTTGGGCCTCCTTTTCGATGATCTTCGCGAGTAGTGGAATACTAGATATGGGTCTATAGGATTCCACCTGTTGGGAGTCAAGCTTGCAGTTTTTTAGCAGAGGTCTGATAGAGGTGTGCTTAAGGGCTGAAGGGAAGGAGCCAGTTGAGAAGGAGAGATTCATTATTTTGGCCAGTACTGAGCTGAAGTGACTGCGAAGCTCCTTGATCCAGAAGGCTGGGCATGGATCGGTCTGAGCAGTACTGGTGTTAAGGGCTGCAATAGTGTCTTCAATTCCTCTCTTGGAGGGGGTAGAAAACATGGTTAGGATTGTTTGGCAGTTTTGCTCTGTGGTAGAGGCTATAGTAGAGGTTTTGTTGGTCTGACATATCTTGGATTGTAAATAGGTTGCAAAATCTTGTGGGTGTAGCTCAAATGGAGGTCCAGAGGATGGTTCCTTGGATAAAGTCTTGACCAGGTCGAAGAGGTCATGTGGTTTATTAAGTGATCTCATTAAGGTATCAGAGTAGTACTGCTTCATCGTGTTGGTGATTGTGTTGCGATGTGCAGCCAGATGACAGTTGTATGCTGACAGGTCATTTAAAGAGTGAGATCGGCGCCAGCGTTTCTCCAGCTTCCGTAAGTGGCTAAGTGATGCTTTAAGATCAGCTGAGTACCATGGGGCACTTACTCTTTTACCTGAAGGCTTGTTGGATGTTGTACGTAGGGCAATTGAGCTGAGGCAATTGTTCCATTGAGAGATTAGGTCGTCAAGGTTCTGGGTGGATTCAGAGATGAGTTGCTGCGTTTCAGCAAGGATAAGATCTCTGTTAAAAGGCTTGAAAGATCGAGAGGGCGGTCTTGCGGTGTTGCTTTGGATTTTGTTGGTTTTTGTGTAGGCTTTGTAAGAGGGAATCTGAATGATGATCAGTTTGTGATCTGACCAAGGAACAGAAGTTATGGAGGTTATGGGATCCTGGGCTGGGTTAAGAGAGGTTTGCGGGGCGAATACAAGGTCCAAGATATTTCCCTTAATATGGGTAGAATCATTAACTAGTTGCTTGAAGCCAAGATTTTCCAGGGCGTCCAAGAAGGCTGTTGTTTGATGATCTTGCAATGTAGGCAGGTTGAAGTCGCCTAGGATCCAATTTGGGAGGCCTGGGTTATGAGTGTTGGATGCCAGATCAATGATAGCCGCGAGATCATCTGGGGAAGCTGAAGGTGCTCTGTAAAGCAGGTTGATTATGCAGCGTTTGTTGGAGATGGTGACGGTCTCAAGGTAGTTTGTATTGGTGGTGTGCACTGTTCGAAACTGGAGGTCTGTCCTGGTGAGGATGAGCACGCCACCTCCTCCTTTTGTTTGCTCAGTCGTAATCCAGCTTTATTCCGAAGTGGTTCACTACAGTTGTAGTTTTCAGTGCTGTGTATTTGTGATGGCTCACAGAGCCAGAGGTTGCGTCAACTCTCCGGACAGTTTTTGTTTTATTTGTGGGGAATATACCGTGAAAAAGCGGCAGAGGAACATTTCTGCATTTATTAAAAAAGTATATTTCGCCTATTTCGGTTTGAAGTTAGGCGATCAAGACAAACCGTGGGCTCCTCACAAAGTGTGCAAGACATGTGAGGAAGATCTACGCTTATGGATGAAAGGTAAAAAACAAGCATTTCGTTTCGGAATACCTATGATGTGGCGTGAACAAAGAGACCACAGCAGTGACTGCTATTTTTGCTCTTGCATTGTGAAGGGATACAACTTAAAAAATAAGAACGTAATAAGTTACCCCAAGCTTCCCTCAGCAATTAGGCCTATGCCTCATAGCAACGAAGTACCTGTGCCTGAACCACCAAAATCTTTGGATCATATTTGTGTGGACGGTTCTGATCATGATGAGACTCATCAGATGGCTTTTCCCGATGAGTCCAGTACTTCCGAGTTTGAAACTGAACCAGATCCGAAACCTGAACTTTTCTCTCAAGCTGAATTGAATGATTTAGTCCGGGATTTAGGACTCCCAAAAGATGCTGCCCAACTGCTAGGTTCTCGGCTTAAACAGAAAAATCTATTGTCACCAGGAACAACTTTTTATTGGTACCGCAACCGCGAGACACAATTTTTGAAGTATTTCAGCAAAGAGGAAGATTTGGTATTTTGCAACGATATATACGGAGTGATGGAAAAGTTTAAACTCAAGTATGATCCTGCTGAATGGCGGCTGTTCATTGATTCGTCAAAGACAGCATAAAGGTGTTCTTCTTCATAATGGCAACACATTCGCTTCAGTTCCTATTGCTCACTCTGTTATTCTCCAAGAAAAATACGAGAATTTGGCCCTGATTCTTCAGAAGATTCGTTATGATGAGCATAAGTGGATGATTTGTGGAGACTTTAAAATTCTATCCATGCTATTAGGGCAGCAATCCGGTTTCACCAAATATCCCTGCTTCCTTTGCTTGTGGGATAGCCGGGCCCGCGACCTACACTGGGGGAAAAAAGACTGGCCAATTCGGGAGTATTTGAGACCCGGTGAGAAAAATGTTCTTCATGAGAGCTTGGTACCTCGTGATAAAATTCTATTACCACCTCTCCACATTAAGTTGGGTCTCATTAAGCAATTCATCAAGTCCCTTCCAAAAGATGGTGAGTGCTTTCAGTACCTTTGCTCAAAGTTCCCCCGACTTTCTGAAGCAAAGCTAAAGGAAGAAGTGTTTGTTGGCCCTGATATAAGGAAACTCATTTCAGAGGGAGCATTCGCTGAAACGATGTCTGAGAAGGAAAAAGAAGCCTGGGATTCCTTCAAGGATGTTGTTCTCAAATTCTTGGGGAACAGGCGGGATGAGAACTATAAGGATATTGTTGCCAGGATGCTCAATGCCTTCAAAGAACAAGGCTGTAACATGAGCCTGAAAGTCCATTTCTTGCACTCCCATGTGAACTACTTTCCTGAAAACTTGGGGACGTACAGTGAAGAACAAGGTGAAAGGTTTCACCAGGACATCAAGGACGCAGAGAGAAGGTACCAAGGAAGATGGAACACCACTATGATGGCTGATTTCTGCTGGTTGCTGCTGCGGGAAACCCCAGATGAAAAATACGCCAAGCAGCGCACCAAGAGAAGCATTCGGGGGAAAGAAGAAACGGGCCCACCAGGAGATTGATTGACCCAAGAATGACTTTAAAATCTAAACTGTGTTGACAAATATCGTGTTTTTACTAAACTTTGAAATAAAAATTTGCTAGTTATTACCACAGTGTCGGATCTCATTTATTAGAATTTTATTTTCACACCATCGGGTGTTTGTCTTCATGTATTGCAATGGTGCGGTTTGTGTTTTCTATTCTTACATACATACCTGTACAACATTTTTTGCACATTTCTTTGCTTTGCTTTGTGTCTAACCTCGCTCTTATATGCTCAATGTTTGTGCACATGTATGTGGCTGTTTTAAGTGCAGACAATTTTGCTACCATCACAGTGTGTTTTGTTGACATTACTCTATTCTTATGTGCTGCCTTGTTACAATTTTCTTTATTCTTATTTGAATAACTACTAAACAATTAGTATAAAGAATTCATCCAAGAAACTTTTATCTCGATCGCACTCAATCTGAAACGTTCACCTCAAACTGCTAACCCAATGTAGCAAAAAAATCTGTACGTGATGGAGCAAATTGGTTACCAGATTTGGATTCAGCGCACCAAAAAACGTAAAAATCAATCGAAACATTAGAGGCAGTTTAAAAAATTTTTTTTTAGTGTACCTGTGTAATGGGTGATTTCAATTACCCCGGTATTGACTGGGTCAGTGTCACGGCAGGACATGCTAGGGAGATAAAGTTCCTAGATGACATAAATGACTGCTTCTTGGAGCAGCTGGTTCATGAACCGACCAGAGGGGAAGCCATATTAGATCTAGTCCTTAGTGGAACACCAGATCTAGTGCAAGAGATAAGGGTGTTGGGGCCACTTGGCAATAGTGAGAAAAAGTAACTGAGAAAGAGGTACAACGGCAAATTCAAAATCACATAGATTCCGTAGCTCCCCTAGATCACTGCCAACATGGGTTTAGAGAATATCATGGAGTTGAGACCCTCCTTACTAGCCTATTCAACGTTATAATCACAGGCATAGACAACATCCATAAAGGTTTTGTGCTCATCTTCTTGGACATTGCCGCTGCGTTCGACTCGGTGAGTCACGAAATTCTCCTGGGAAGGTTGAAAGAGAAGGGCATCTGCAACAGTGCACTAAGGTGGTGTAAATCCTATCTGGAAGCAAGATGGCAATACGTGAAGTCTGGACCAGAGGAATCAAAACACTTCCATCAAAAACAAGGTGTACCTCAAGGCTCCTCCTTGTCCTCCCTACTATTCAATATTTACATGCAGCCCATCTGCAACATCATAAGATCATTTAACGTGAGCTGTTTGATATATGCAGATGACATTCTTTTATACATGCCGTTCTCCACAGCCCAAATGGACCTAGCACCACTAATAGACTGTTTCAATGCTGTCTCAGCGTGGCTCCAATCGCAGAATCTACGCATTCAACATAAAAAGACGGAGGTTCTTTTCATCTCCAGCGACCCCGACTTTACTCCTCCATCCCATGTCAGTGTTAAGGAAGCGGACTTACTAACCAAAGAAACAATAAGATACCTTGGAGTTACGTTGGACCAATGCCTGGATATGAAACACCACATAAACAACATTGTCAAAGCTGTACACTACAAAATCCGCACACTCAGACATCTGCGCTCCCTGCTGGACCCAGATGACTTCCGGACCATATACCAAGCACTAATCCTGCCTCACTTCGACTTTGCAAACGCCATCTTACAAGGGCTCCCTCTATCCACACTAGCCCCATTACAGCTGGCCATGAATGCTGCAGCAAGGGTCCTACACGGAGCCTCCAGAACCGACCACGTGACCCCCATTCTCAAACAACTTCACTGGTTACCTATCCATGGGAGAATCATCTTTAAAACCCTACTCCTAGCATTCAAGGCAATCAAAGGTATTTCATCCCTTTCACTCACAGATCTTATTCACATGTTGCCCCCCAACAGATCTAGAAGAGCAATAGCCATAAACCAACTAGTATTACCAAAGGAATCGTCAAAGTGCAACATATCAACCACAAACAGGGCGTTCAGTTACTATGTACCTAAATGCTGGAATGCTCTACCCCCTGACATTAGGGCTATTGCCGACCTATCGCAGTTCAGGAAGGCACTCAAATACCATCTTTTCCTCCAATACTACCCAACCACCAATGGCACCTAGACATCCCCTCTGAAGAGATGACCCACGTTCACTATGATAATTTTACTCATTACCATGTAAATATCTCATGTATATCATAATTGACCCGTTATACAAGTTACTCCTCACCATGTAAATATCTCATGTATATAGTTACCCCTGTTATCCAAGTTTGATCACCTGTTCGATGTAAAACCAAACAGCATGTTGTTATGGTCGTTGTGTTATAATGTAAACCGCGCTGATGCCAAATAGCGCGGTATATAAGAGATTGTAATAAATAAATAATAAAATAAATAAATAGTGATCATAGCATGATCGCCTTTGATTTAATTAGTGGAGGAGGGATAGTACGGAAATCTACAGTGCTACCTTTTAACTTTCGAAAGGGAGACTATGATAAAATGAGGAAAATAGTTAAGAAAAAACTAAAAGGAGCAGTTGCAAAGGTTAAAGACTTACATCAAGCTTGGGTATTGTTGAAAAATACTATCTTGGCAGCCCAGACCAGCTGTATTCCACGCTTTAAGAAAAGTGGAAGGAAGTCCAAAAAACTGCCAGCATGGTTTAAAGGTGAGGTCAGGGAGGCGGCTGTTGCCAAAAAAGCATCTTTCAGGAAATGGAAAAAAGAGCCAAACGACGAAACCTGGAAACAGCACAAGCACTGGCAAGTCAAATGCAAGGCATTGATAAGGCAGGCAAAGGAGAATTTGAGAAGAAGCTTGCTGTGGAAACAAAAACGCAAAATAAAGACCTTTTCAAGTACATTCGTAGCAAAAAACCTGTGAGAGAGTCAGTTGGTCCATTAGATGATAAAGGGGTTAAAGGATCACTAAGAGGCGACAAGGCGATAGCGGAGAGACTGAATTAATTCTTTGCTTCGGTCTTTACTGAGGAAGATGTAGGGATGTTACCCATGACTGAAGTAGTATTTAAAGGTGCGGAAGAATTGAAGGAAATATCGATACATCGGGAAGATGTCTTACAACTATTAGATAAACTGAAGAGTAGCAAATCACCTGGGCCGGATGGTATACATCCAAGGGTGTTGAAAGAACTGAAATATGAGATTGCAGACCTGCTATCAGTAATCTGTGAACTATCATTAAAATCATCTCTAATACCTGAAGATTGGAGGATCGCCAATGTAACACCAATTTTTAAAAAGGGTTCCAGGGGTGATCCGGGAAACTACAGACCGGTGAGCCTGACGTCAGTACCAGGAAAAATGGTAGAAACCATCATAAAGAATAAAATTACTCAGCATGTAGATAGTCACAACCTAATGGGAGACAGCCAGCATGGCTTTAGACAAGGAAGATCTTGTTTTACTAATCTGTTATGTTTTTTGAAGGAGTGAATAAACAGGTGGACAAAGGTGAGTCGGTTGATATTGTGTATCTGGACTTTCAGAAAGCCTTTGACAAGGTCCCTCATCAGAGACTTTTGGCAAAACTAAAGAGTCATGGGATAGGAGGCAGTGTACTATTGTGGATCAGGAACTGGTTAAAAGTTAGAAAGCAGAGGGTAGGGCTAATTGGCCAATTTTCCCAATGGAGAAAGGTGAATAGTGGTGTACCCCAGGGATCTGTGCTGGGTCCGCTGCTTTTTGACATATTCATAAATGACCTGGAAAGTGGAATAACGAGTGAGGTTATCAAATTTGCAGAGGACACAAAACTATTTAAAGTTGTTAAAACCCAAGAGGATTGTGAAAAATTGCAAGAGGATCTTGATAAATTGGAAGACTGGACATCAAAATGGCAGATGAAATTTAATGTGGGCAAGTGCAAGGTTATGCACCTAGGGAAGAACAACCCAAACTATGGTTACACGATGCAAGGTTTCACATTAGGAACCACCACCCAGGAAAAAGATTTAGGCGTCATTGTGGATACCATGTTAAAACCCTCGGCCCAGTGTGCAGCGGCGGCCAAGAGAGCAAATAGAATGTTAGGTATGATAAGGAAAGGAATGGAAAATAAAACAAAAGATATTATAATGCCTCTGTATCGTTCCATGGTGAGACCGCACCTTGAATATTGTGTGCAATTCTGGTCGCCGTATCTTAAAAGGATATAGCAATTTTAGAAAAGGTACAGAGAAGAGCCACCAAAATGGTAAAGGGGATGGAAGGATACTCCTATGAAGAAAGGCTAAAAAGGTTAGGGCTCTTTAACCTGGAAAAGAGACGGCTGAGGGGAGATATGATAGAAGTCTATAAATTAATGAACGGAGTGGAACGGGTAAACGTAGATTGATTGTTTACCTTATCAGAATATAGAAAGACTAGGGGACATGCAATGAAGCTACAGGGTAAACTATTTAAGACTAATAAAAGAAAATATTTTTTCACTCAACGTGTAATCAAACTCTGGAATTTGTTACCGGAGGATGTAGGAAAGGCTGTTAGTGTAGCTGGGTTTAAAAAAGGTTTGGACAAGTTCCTGGAGGAAAGGTCCATAAACCATTATTAAGAAGTGACCAAAGATATCAATGCTTGACCCAGTACAAGCATTGTGGAACTTGTGTCTCTTGGGGAAACTGCTAGGTACATATGACCTAGATTGGCCACTGTTGGAAACAGAATACTGGGCTTGATGGACCTTGGTCTGACCCAGTATGGCATTTCTTATGTTCTTAGGTGGTTTTGTTATCAAGTGTGGTATGTTACAGTAGGTAAGCAGGGATTTTACAAGTATATCGTTAAGATATGTATGTGGTATGTGTGTATGAATAACTTGGGGTAGGTGTGTGACTGAGTGGGTTGATTTGGGTGAATGGGAAGTGGGTGAATCTGTCTCTATATGAATAGTGAAGTGCGGGTGAACTCTGTAAATCACCTCATTCTCTCCCTTTCTTTATATTCCTCCCTTCTGTCTGCTCACACCCTTCTTCCCTCCCTTCTCTCATGCCACCTTCCTTTCTGTCTAGCCTATGTATCTACCTTCTTTTCTCTTTCATGTTCCCTCAGACTCTTTCTCTCCTCTCCCAAGATCACTCTCTCTCTCTTTCTTACCCTCCCACCACAGGCTCATCCATCCACAGATGTACTCATCCCTTGACTTATCAACTCTCTTACAGCCCTTCAGGTTCATTCCCAAGCTTTTCAAGCCCATGTTGTCTCTCCTCTCTACCTCCCTGATTCACCTCTCCAGATTCATTCCCTCTCTCAACTATGCTAAGTCCTCAGGATTACCTTCCCTGGATTCAACCATTTTTCATCCCCCTTCCAACTCATCCTTTTCCCCCCAGACTCATCCATTTAGTACCTTCAGACTCATTCACTCAACCACCTTTACCCCCCCCACACACACACATTTCATCCTTTTTCTCTCACTGGGGGGGGGGGGGGGGTGCAAGTCTCACTTCTGGCAGACTTATTTACCCCAGGTTCACACCATCAGTTATATTCTATATCTACTCTCCCTCCCCCTCCCCATTTTCAATAATTCATTCATTTTGCCTCGTCACCCACCTCACTCTCACCCTCCCTTCCAGACTTACCTCCAGGGCTGAAGCTTATTGTAATGGGAGGGTGGTGGATGGCTGCAATAACACTGGAAGAGATCCAGCGGGACCTTCTCTCCATGTGCTGCCCGATAGCTATGCTAATCCCATCCCTCTGATGTGTACTTCTTGTTTAAGAGGGGCAGGACTGGCAGAACCATCAGCAACACACAGAGAAAAGGTCCCTGCATCTTTTTGAGTAATCAGTTGTGCTGTGGCAGCAGTAGCAGTTGGGAGAGTCGGAGGATGGTGATTGTGGTGGTGGTGGAGACTGGGATGGTCAGAGGATGCTGACTGCGGTGGCAACAGAGCTGGGACTACCCAGTAAGCTGGGTAAGCATGGCAGGAGCAGACACAGGGGGAGCTGGAAGGGAGCAGACACAGGGGGCTGGACGATGGAGAAGGAGGGGGACTGGAAGGGAACGGACACCACTAGCACTGCTGGGAATGCAAGGGATTGACACTGGAAGGTATTGGGAGGGGGGGCTGTAAAGGGGGCTGATACTGGGGAGGGTTACTGGGACTGGAAAAAGGCTGATGGAAGAAAATGAAGAAAGCAAAAGGAAAGACAAGAAATTACAGATTTTATTTTTATTTATTTTATTTATTTATTTGATTTCTCTTATATACCGCACTATTCAAATCAGTGTGGTTTACATATAACAGAACATATACAATGCAGTCGGGCTTTATTGTATTTACAATGAACAGGGACTATAACTTGGACATAACTGGGGTAACTATCTACAAATGATTTACACTAGTAACAATCTGAGCATACTAATATTTACATGGAGTGGCGCCGGTGAGGTTAGCTGGAGGACAGTGTGCTGGGTGTGTTGTTGGAGAGGTCCTGGAGCTTGGGGGTGTCTGACTGTGAGCTGTCTTCTGAGTAGTACTGTAAGAATTAGGTGGTGCTTTAGCACCTTCCTAAATTGGGCCACGTCAGTGATTGCTTGAATGGCTGTAGGGAGGGCATTCCAACATCTGGGTGCATAAAGCATGAATGCCCTAATGGATTTTGCATGGGTGCATTTCGTTATTCCATTAGGTGTTATCAGTTTATTGATAGCTGTGGATCTTCTGGATCTGGTCGGGGGTGTGAGGTGGATTAGCCCAGTGATGGAGGTGGTAGGTTGGTTGTTTATGGCCTTAAAGGTCATTACTAGGATCTTGAAAGCTAGTCTGCTGTGGATTGGTAGCCAGTGGATTTGTTTCAGGATTGGTGTAATATGGTCTATTCTTGAGGCTCCGTATAGAATTCTGGTGGCTGAGTGCATTGCCAGCTGAAGTGGGTTCAGTGATACCTATGGGAGTCTGTGTAGGATTGCATTAGCATAGTCGAAATGTGGGATTACGAGAGCTTGATAGATTGTGTGGAAGTCATCTAGGTCCAATAGAGGTCACAGATGCCGTAGTGTCCGTACTTTATGGTATATTGCCTTGACTGTGTTTCCTACGTGGATTTTCAAGTCCAGCCGTTGGTCCAAAGTGACCCCTAGGTAGCGGATTGTGGGTTTGGCAGTCATCTCGGCATCCTTCACCTTTGAGGAGGCTGGAGGGGTGAAGCCTTGGTTCCTCGTAATGAAGAGGACATCTGTCTTCTTGTGGTTTATTCTGAGATTTTGAGTATGGAGCCAGTCAGCAACAGCGTCGAAACAGCTTGTTAGTGGAGAGAAGTCAGGCTGGTCCATTGAGAAAGGCATATAGAGTAGTACGTCGTCTGCATATGCCAGGCAGATGACGTTAAAACAACGGATCAGGGCACAGATGGGCTGCATGTATATGTTGAACATCAGTGCCAATAGCGAGGAACTCTGTGGCACACCCTGTTTTTGTTGGAAGGGTTCCGAGGTTGAGGTGCCGGTTCTTACGTGCTGCCATCTGTTGGTCAGCTAGGATTTGCACCAGCTGAGTACTGTATTCCCTTTTCTTCGAGACGTCCCAATAGCAGCTCGTGGCTCACAGAGTCAAAAGCCGCTGCAATATTCAAGAAGATAAGGGCAAACCCTTGTCGGATGTCATCAATTCCTAACATTATTATATTGAAGAGGGTGGTGAGGAGGGTTTCGACGCCATGTGCTTCTCTGAATCCATACTGACATGGATCTAACGGTGCAGCCGTCTCGATATGGTGTTGAATTTGGCGTTGGACTACCTTTTCTATTATCTTGGCGAGAAGTGGGATGCTTGAGATTGGTCGAAAGGATTCGACCTTCAGGGGGTCCAGTTTGCTGTTTTTCAGCAGCGGCCTGATGGAGGTGTGTTTAAGCCTTTGTGGGAATGAACCTGATGAGAATGAAAGATCCATGAGTTTGGTCAGAAACTGACTGAGGTCACTGCGTAGTTCTTTTATCCAGAACGCTGGACAAGGGTCATTTGGTGCGGTGGTGGTGTTGATGGATGCGATGGTGTCCTCGATGTCCCTCTTTGACAGGGTGGTGAATTTGGTCAGTGGCGTTGGATGGGGGGGTTTGCGTAAAGTGGTGGGGCTTGTAGTCTTGTTAGTTTCCTGAGATTTTGAGTGGAGATAGTCTGCAAATTCCTGTGGTTGAGGCATGCTAGGTTGGTCTGGGGATCGTTCTTTTGTTAGGGACTTCACTATTTATTTTATTTATTTATTTATTTAGGCAGTTTTGTATACCGCCTTATCCTTCAATCAAAGCGGTCACAACACAATTGGGGGATACATTTTAACACGCGGGGATATGAGACACATACACTAATACTTACAGGGAACATGGGCAATTGAGGGTTAAGTGGCTTGCCCAAGACCACAAGGAGCATCTGTGGGACTAGAAACCCCAGTCCTTCCGGCCCAAGGTTGCTGTCCTCTAGTGGGATTTGAACCCCCGACCTTCCGGCCTGAAGTACCTTGCCCCAACCACTAGGCTACTCCTCCCTGAAGAGGTCATTGAAGAGGTCATGTGGTTTACTCAACGAACGTTTCAGAAGGTCCATGTGGAATTGCTTCCTCCTCTCCATTATTACTTCTCAGTGCTTTCTTAGGTGTAAGTTATATGCACTCCGGGCATTCGGTGGAACATGATCGGCGTCATCGTCTCTCTAGCTTAGGTAGGTGGAGTAATGACGACTGCAGCTCAGTGGCATACCATGGGGCAAACTCTCGTCTCCTTGGTGATTTGTTCGAGGGTGGAGCTGAGCGATGGCACTGAGGCTGTTGTCCCAGCTAGAGATCATTTCCTCCAAGCTAGGAGCTGTTGTGTTGAGAAGTGGAAGGGCTTTTTCCAGGATTTCTTCTTTGTGAAAAAATTTTGTCTAAGTGTTTCGACTTTTAGTTCACAGTCACTTATTCTGTATATGGTGAGGATCTTTCTGCATTTACATGTGTGACCGAAGCCAGGTGTTTGGTTAGCATGGAGTTTATAGATAGGGATCTGTACTGTAGTAATCTGGCTTGATCAGGTTTCCAAATGGGTGTATGGATGACCTAGCGCCCACTGTAGTATTTATGGCGCTGCTCTTTCTGGGTGCGCTCTTTGTGTGAGTTTTGGAAATGAATGCTGTTATAGTATGCTACATTTTCTTTATAGATCCCGAGTGATTTTTGATTGTGTATTACTTCACAGTTGGGCATGTTCACTAAGCCCTACACTGGTAATGTGGATATGGGTATGTTGTTAGCACGGGGCTTCAAGCTATTTGCAGGAGGATGGATATAACAGTCTCCCTATATTTACTGCATTGCACAGTGCTAAAACAGCCATGAGAGCAACTAACGTCATCCACTGAGGTAGCCTTAGTTGCACCCATGTTACTTGTGCCGAGCACAGGTAGTGTGGGTTGCAAATGCCCACGCTGCCTGTGCTCTGCTGGGAATACCTTCATTCAGGCCAGTCACCCTGATGCTCACTGCAAGGGTAGCATGGGGTCTTTACTGCTGAGTCCTGTGCTACTTTTTAGCATGATGCTGATACCTCCCACTAACCCCAAACTACCCTGGCAGCATGCTTTAGTAAACATGTGCCTCTATTCTCAGTAGATATGGGGGTTTATATTGCTGTTACTGAGATGATACTAGGTTCAGAAAGTATTTCTCTGGTATGTTGAGTTCTAATGCAGAATGTCCTAGTTCTGCTCTGCAGTCATTGTTGGAGTGCGGTGTCTTTGGATGCAAACTATATATTCAAAACGAGAAAGCGAGATCCGCAATGCAGTTTATAACACCAAAATAAAATCAGTTGTAAGAAAAGTTCTTGCTTTTTCTTTTTGTTCCTTGGTGTGTGAGCAATTTGCATCATCTTTGCTTTTTGCAGCATATATATTTACATTTAATACTGTACCAGTGCAATGTGCATTTCAGGAGTTGGAATGGTTCATATTAGATTTCCAGGCTGCATAATTAGATTGCTACAATTTTTTTTTGCTGCATATAAACATTGCAAAGTTATTATGTTTTTTTAAATTAGCCTGGGAATATGTAGCTCCCTTTTTCATTTGGGCAGCCACTTGACAAGTGTTCGGAATGAGGGGACTCCCTGCTCTCTGACTAGAGCTCTGAATAAGCCCTTTCATTTTGGGTGCCCGAGAGGGGGTGAGTGAGCGCAGTAGATTGCCCCGAGCTGCCCTTCTCTGTAATGCTCCCTATTAGGGCATATGCAGAATATTAAAAAGAAATTTGAAAGCTGTCTAACTCAGGTGACTGAAATACAACAGGATGTATTAGATATTAAGCAGATTGCCATGCTGGCTAGAGGAAAAATAAGTGTTTCACCTGGTAGAGAGGAAACTTTTATGAGCGATTCTGGTTTAATACACAAAAAAGATTGAAGCCTTGGAAAAGTCAGTGAAGAGGCGGAATTACATTTACTATACTTTCGATGAGTTCCATCTATTTCACCATTAGAAATGAATAAAAAGTATGATTAATGTGCTGAAGATGCCATCCGAGTCAGCGCCTCCTCCGGCAAGAGTTTCTTTTTTTCTTAGCTAAGAGAAAGGAAGTTGAGGATTCAGTACAGCTGGTTCAGCAGATGGTGGACAGTTCAGAACTAACAATTTTTACAGAGATCTGGAACCGAAAAAGTGACTACCTCTAAGTTGTTAATTTGTGCACTGGACCTGGATAGAGACTGATTAGTGAAGGTGTTTTTCAGAGCAGAAGACTTTGTGTTAATGAACTATTCTATGAGGATCTGCCCTGATGTAGCTAAATCCATGCAAAAGAGTAGGAAGCAGTTTCTTCTGCTTAGATCGAAGATGATGATTCTTATGTTTTCCCCCTAAATGTTTGTGAACCACAGCAGTTATCTATTGGGCCCTTTTACCAAGATGCAGTAAGGTTTTGCACTTTTAGCACATTTTGTGGAAAAACAAATGCACAGTAAGTACAAAAGTCATATGCTCTCTTGGGCATGGTTATCATGCGCCCAGCAAGTACTGCACAGAAGGCACCCTAGCCATGACAGTGGCATTAGCAATTAATGCAGATGCACAAAGCATCACCCATCGAAGTGACATTAAGTGCACCCGTGCTAATTGCAACATTGACAGTGTGCCTATGTAGTCACATGCTAACCGCTATATGCTCTACCATTCCCCACCCCATCACACAATGTACAGTTACCGTGGGAACTGTCATGCCCGTATGGTAAAGTTATGGCAGTCCCACAGTGTCAGCTACTGCATGCTAAAATGCATGGTAACTGCTTAGTGTACTTAAATCTTAGTACTAAATCTGTTGAGCTGCAGTTCTGGAGACCTTCTCCTGTCTCTCCAAATGCACTTTATCTGCCTCTTTCTTCTATGGGGAACTATTGTAGTAGTTGATATGGAAGGGCAGACTAAATAGGCCGTGTGGCCTTTTTCTGCTGTCATGTTTCTATATTTCTAAGGACGCTTGTTAATTTGCCATAATGCATCTGCCCGGTTTATTGAAATTTGTTTCAATTTTCTGATACATCATCTTTAAATATCATTTCAGGCATGGGTAACTTCCCTATATCTTCAGTAAAGACTGAAACAAAGAAGTCATTCAGTTTCTCCACTATGGCTTTGTCCTCCCTTAGTGCCCCTTTCACCCCTCTATCATCTAACTTGACAATACTTATGATGTTCCCATTTTCATCATTTGGCTCCCTTTTCTATTTCCTGAAAGATGCTTTATTGGCTACAACAGCTTCTCAGACTTCACCTTTAAACTATGCTGGCAGTTTGTTTTTTTTTCCTTCCTTCCACTTTTCTTACCGGGGTAATTGAAATCACCTATGCGACTCAATGCCCTCTCTAACATAGAGCAGAACCCCTCCACCAATTTGATCTACTGCATCATTGCGATATAGTTTATACCCAGATATCACGATATCTCAATGGTTGTCGTCCTTCCACCAGGTCTTTGAGATGCCAATTATATCTAACCTTTAATTTAGTGCTATATATTCTAGCTCTCCCATCTTATTTTTTAGACTTCTAGTATTTGCATACAGGAATTTTAGAAGTTGTACTTTATGCATATAACAATCTGATTATCAGTTCACAAGGGTAATTTGGAATCTTTCAGTTTTGTCTGCTCTGTACATAAAGGCATCTGGGTTCCTTTTTATCTTTATTGGAACCTCCCTATCTGGATGCACTAACTTCCCTCTTTTGCTAGTATCCCTCAAGGATACATCCTTCCAAACCATGTGCTCTTGGACGACTGTCTGCTTTCCTCTATTATTTATTTATTTATTTATTTAATTTATTTAACAGGTTTTCTATACCGCTTCATCCTTAAATCAAGGTGGTTTACATCTCAACTCAGTTTTTACAATGAACAGTGACAGTATAACTTAATTTTACAGAGAATAGTTTGGTAAACAACATCATCACAGGTATTAGTAAGTTAACAATAATAAATAAGTGTTAATCCAAAGGAAATAACATAATGAGTGGACACCCTTAACTTGTGTCCTAACTTATGTACAGTTTGTATTGACAATGGCTGATCATATATCAGTTGTCGTAATTATTTGAGCTGTGGTTGTTATTGTTGTGTGTCATGGTGGGGTTACATTAGGTGATGTTTCCACAATATTCTGTGAATAAATGTGTTTTTAACTTTTTCCACACATCCTTAACATCCTTGATAGATTTGATATCTCCCGGTAATGCATTCCAAAGTACTGGAGCATTCCAGGAAAATGCTCTATTGGACGTAATGTGCTTAGACTTTGGATAGATGCTAGTTGTAAGAATCATGTTTTTGTTGTTGGTCCTCCTAGGTCTGTTGTCTGGGTCCTTCTTAATCAGTTCCTATAGTATGTCAGCTGAGTTGAATGTTAGTATTTTGAATATGATAAGAATGATCTTAAATCTGATGCGATAGTGTATTGGTAGCCAGTGTAATTGGTTAAGAAGTGGTGTGATGTGTTTGAATTTTGCTGAGCCTATGATAATGCGGGCCACCATGTTCTGTGCTATCTTAAGCATGTGGATTGATTGTTTTTGGATACTGTGATATATTGAATTATAGTAATCCAGTATTGGCGTGATTATTTCATGTAGTACTGTGCGGAAGTTATCCTGGCTGAGAAGTGGTTTCAACTTCTGGACTACTTTCATTTTGTGATATGCAGTGTGTGTGCTCTTATTTATGTGTAATTGATCCTGGACCAGGCCTTAAACCTACACTCCTAGATATTGGACTTCCTGTTTTACATTTATACTGTCACTTGATAGTTGAATTCTACTCGGCTGCGTGAATGCTTGGTTTCTAGTTATGAAAGGGCCTCTGTTTTCTTGTAGTTTATTTTAAGGTTGTTATTGTTGAGCCATGTGATCATGTCTTCGAGGCAATTAATTAGTTCCATGGCATCTGGCTTATTGATGTCAATTGGTGTGAAAATCATTATATGATTGGCATATAGCCTATATTGCACATTGTGCTGCTTTATGACATTGTAGACAGGCTGTATATATATGTTAAAAAGCAGCGATGACATTGCTGAGCCTTGTGGAGTCCTCTGCTTTTTGAGTTGTCTTTAACTTGTTGTCTTCCAGTTAGGTATGATTTGAACCAACTATATGTAACAGATCTTGCCCAATTCAGAAAGGCAGTAAAACACCACCTCTTTCTCCTGCACTACTCTCTACCCAGTAACTCAACCTCACCTACCATACACCCTGCCAGGTAATTGTAAGTCACAGACAACTCATGTTAATATTGTAGATAACTGTAGATAGCTGTAGATAGTTCCCCCAGTTGAAACCCAAGTTGTATCACCCCGTTTTATTGTAAGTGCACAATAGTGAGCCTGTTATGCACAAAAACTGTCGTCTGTAAACCGCACTGATTTTAAAGAGCGCAGTATATAAAAACAATAAAATAATTAAATAAATAAACATGGTGAAGTCCAATTTTTTATAGACACAGCAGAAGTAGTGTGTGTGATTATAATATCAAAAGCTGATGATATGTCTAGGAATATGATCAGGAAACCTCTTGATATTGTCTATTCCCTGATGAATGCTGTCCACTAAGGATATTAATAGAGTTTCCACAGCATGGTTGGTTTGGAACCCATGCTGGTGAGGGTCTAATGGAGCATGTTAGTTAATGTCTAGTTTAAAAGCTGTTCTATTTCCTTTATAAGGGTTAATGCTAGCACCCCAGTTAAGGTGGAGCCCATCCTTTTGGAAAAGCCTCTCCCTTCCCCAAAATGTTGCTCAGTTCCTAACAAATCCAAAACCCTCTTTCTTGCACCATCGTCTCATCCATGCACTGGGACTCTGGAGCTCTGCCTGTCTTTTGGGTCTGGCGCGTGGAACGGGAAGCATTCCTGAGAATGCTACCTTGGAAGTTCTGGATTTCAACTTCCTACCTAAAATCCTAAATTTGGCTTCCAGTACCTCCCTCCCACATTTTCCTATGTCATTGGTACCAAAATGTACCAAGACAGCAGACTTCTCACCAGCACTATCTAAAACTTTGTCTAGGTGGCATGAGAGGTCTGCTACCTTGGTACAAGGCAGGTATGTTACCAGGCAATCTTCACGTCCACCAGCCACCCAGCTATCTACATGCCTAATGATTGAATCACCAGCTATAATGGCTGTCCTAACCCTTTTCTCATGGGCACCTGGCCCTGGGGAGGGGTTGCGCTTTATGTGGTGGAGGGGTTGTGATCTATGTTTTCAGAGGGCATTGAGTCACACAGGATAAAAGTGTTGCAGGAAACAAAATACACCATAGAATCTCTATGGATACAAATTCTATATAAAAAGGGGAAGACAATGAAAATGGTGATGTACTACTGACCGCCTGATCAGAATGAACAGATGGATGATGAATGATAAAAGAAATCAGGAAGCTAACAAAAGTTACGACACAGTAATAATGGATGATTTCAATTACCCTGGTATCGACTGGGTCAATGTCATAGCAGGACATGCTGGGGAGATAAAGTTTCTAGATGAAATAAATGACTGCTTCTTGGAGCAGCTGGTTCATGACCTGACAAGAGGGGATGCTATTTTAGACCTAGTCCTTAGTGGAACACAGGATCTGGTGCAAGAGGTAACGGTGTTGGGGTCACTTGCCAATTGTGATCACAGCCTGATCACTTTTGATTTAATAAATGGGGGATATGACAGCAAAGAAATCCAAAAAGGAGACTTTCAAAAAAGAAACTATGATAAATGAGGAAAATAGTTAAAGAAAAAACTAAAAGGAGCCAGCTGCAAGGTTAAAAATTTAAATCAAGCATGACATTGTTTAAAAATACTATCTTGGAAGCCCAGACCACATATATTCCATGTTTTAAGAAAGGTGGAAGGAAGGCCAAAAAACTGCCAGTATGGTTTAAAGATGAGGTCAGAGAGACTGTTGTAGCCAAAAAAGCATCTTTCAGGAAATGGAAAAAGGAGCCAAATGACGAAAACGGGAAACAACATAAGCACTGGCAAGTTAAATAGAAAGCATTGATAAGGGAGGCAAAGAGAGAATTTGAAAAAAAAATTGCCATGGAAGCAAAAACGCACAATATAAACCTTGTTCAGGTACATTTGTAGCAAAAAATCTGTGAGCGTGTCAGATGGACCATGTGATGATAGAGGGGTAAAGGGGGCGCTAAGGGAGATCAAGGCCATAGTGGAGAGACTGAATGAATTATGTAATGACAGGTTCCCACAAAGGCACACAGGTTCCACAGTGCTCATCCCAGGATAAGCAGTGGATCTCCTGGGTCCTATTTAGTAATGGTTTATGACCTTTCCTCTAGAAACTTGTCCAAACCTTTTTTAAACCCAGCTACACTAACAGCTTTTATTACATCCTCCAATAACAAATTCCAGAGTTTATGTGTTAAGCAAAAAATATTTTTTCTTATTAGTCTTAAATGGGTTACACTTTAGCTTTATTGCATGTCCCCTAGTCTTTCTACGATTTGATGGTGTAAACAATCTATTTATGTTTGCCCATTCCACTTCATTCATTAATTTATAGACCTCTATCATATCCCCCCTCAGCCGTCTCCAAGTTGAAGAGCCCTGACCTTTTAAGCCACTGCTCATAGGGGTATCTTTCCATCCCCTTTACCATTTTTGTTGCTCTTTTCTGTACCTTTTCTAATTCTGTTACATCCTTTTTAAGATATGGCTACCAGAATTGCACACAATTTTCAAGATACAGCCGTGCCATAGAACAATATCCTTCGTTTTAGTCTCCTTTCCTTTCCTTATGATTCCTAGCATTATATTTGCTTTCTTGGCCGCCACTGCACACCTAGCCTAGCCTTTCAACGTATTCTCCAGGATGACACCTAAATCTTTTTCCTAGGTGGTGGTGGTGTTTTCTAATGTGGAACCTTGCATCATGTAACCATAGTTTGGGTTGTTCTTTCCTGGGTGCATAACTTTGCACTTGTCCACATTAAATTTCATCTGCCATTTGGATGTCTAGTCTTCCAATTTATCAAGATCCTCTTGCAATTTTTCACAATCCTCTTGTGTTTTAACAACTTTGAATCATTTTGTCATCTGCAAATTTGATGACTTCACTCATTAGTCCTATTTCCAGGTCATTTATGAATATATTAAAAAGCAGCGGGCCCAGCACAGATTCCTGGGATACTCCACTATTCACCTTTCTCCATTGAAAAAATTGGCCATTTAGCCCTACTCTCTGCTTTCTATCTTTCAACCAGTTCCTGATTCACAATACTACACTGCCTCCAATCTGCCAAGAGTCTCTCATGAGAGACTTTGTCAAAGGCTTTCTGAAAATGCAAATGTCAACTATCTGACTGTATCAACCGGCTCACCTTTGTCTACATGTTTATTCATACCTTTAAAATAATATAACAGATTAACAGATGCCTTGCATCTAACTTGCCAGTGCTTATTTGTTTCCTGTTTTCATTATTTGGCTTTTTTTTCATTGTCTAAACCAGGGGTGTCCAACATATGGCCTGCAGGCCATAGTCCGGCCCGCCAGGTATTTATATCCGGCCTGAGATGCACTCAGATTTTGTCTAGGTTGGACGTTACATTAAGGAGCCTTAGTCACTGTGTCTCAGACAGAAATAGCCGGCCGCCGTAGCTCCTCCTCCCCCCCGAGTGCCTTCTCCTTGCACTCCAGCACCCCTTGATGACATTCCTTGTCGGCATCTAGGTGAATGTGATTGCCCATGAGCTGCTGCAGCTTGGCAACAAGATAAAGGGGCAGCTGCAAGAGATCGCGGGGCAGCTGGGTCGGCACAACGCCTCCCTGGGCGAGCTGCAGCAGTGTACTGGCCAGCGGCAACAGGAGGGCCGGGCACTGTGGGGCAAGCTGGAGGCGCTGGAGAGCAGCCACGATCGGCTCCATAACCTGTCACAGGAGCAGCGGAGCAAGCCGCAGAAGGCGGCCCGGGATGGGGAGATCCTGGAGCAGCGGCTGCGGAGAATCAAGAGCCAGATTGGGCGACTCTCGCGCCCTTCGCCCGTCGAGGACTGGGACAAGTTGCAGTCCTTAATGGAGGCTCAGAACAAAAGAATTGATGAGCTTCTGGGGAAGATTAAGCTGCAGCAGTACAGTCTGGATAAGCAGAACCTCCAGATGAAAAGTTTGCAAAGCAAAATTCAGGACAAGACACAGGACCAGATCTGGAGGGCAGTCCTGAAGAAGTGAGGCAAAGTCATCTCTGAAAATCAGAGCATCAGCACTGAACCTACACAGACACTCTCAGCAGACTGTCACCAGCTCTTTCTGGCAGGGCAGAGAAATAGTGGTGTGTTCTGGGTGCAGCCCACCAGGTCCCCTCCCCTGGAAGTGTTCTGAGAAAGCAAAAGTAAAGGAAGAAAGTAGAAGCAAAAGAATCACAGAACAGGGAATTTCACAGAGACAAGACCAAAGTAAGAAAGAAAAGCTTAAGGTTTAGGCAAAATAAAAGGCAGCAATGAAGAACAATACACATTAAAAAGGGCTAAAACAATATAGAACACAATACATTAGGTAAAAAAAAACAAAAAAAAAGAAATGTTAAAAAGCTTCACATTATGGGAAATGTTTATTAAAGGTCTTAATGTGCGTTAAGTTCTACAGCCTTTTTGTTTCTGTTGGGTGCAGTGGTACAGTAACCTTTAATGAACATACCACTATGTGTGCACAACTGGAGCAGGGTAATAGAATAAAGTGTGGTTGCATTTAGGTGTGGGGTAGCTACCCGTGTAGTATCTGTTCTGTAGTGGGACAGTGTGTGCGAGAGAACCTCATATTAATGCTGCCAAGGCTATTTGTGCATCTTTTCAGTATCATAGGGTTTGGAGTAATATCAAAAATACTTCTAGTGAGGATAAGGGCCTTAGGCAACTGAGGCACACCGAGCCACTGCCCTTCCCGCGGACTCCCCCCCCCTCCCCTGCTACCTCTTGCTTTCCCCCCGCGATAGCAAACCTTCTCTGCCCCCCCCCTCCCTTTCCCACAAAAAAGTCAAACAATGTTTGGGAATTCAAAACCGGTCGCAGCTTTATTTGAACTTAACATCAAACCATCCAATTAAACATAACTATACATTCGAGCGGATCCGGCCTCAACCGCCATGTGACTAGCAAGGTGCGCCTCCACTCCTTATCCGCCGCGGACAGGCCCACGGCTATGTTAACCATACTGCCCCTTTTCCGGCTTAGCCATATGATTAGCAAAAGCCTAAGCGGGGTTGCCCGGGCGGGGGCCCCACACCCCTGCCCCCGAAATGCCTCCGGCTCCGGACCTTGGACCCTCCGGGTTCCCGCCTCCCCCATGCTGCAACAACCCACTCCAACTCGTCCATCCTTAGCACCAGGGAGGGGTGGGAAGGGCACTCGCCGCAGCCTAGCCCCAGCCAACACCGGCCGCGAATGCTGTCCCGCCAACCACCGACCCTGCACTATCCTCCCCCCTTCCTAAAACACACAGCCTCATTGGCTCCTACGGCCTTCCCTCAGTCCATGGGGCCAATTGATTTAAATTATGCTGTCCCACCCCCGCGGCGTGCATGCGCGACCACGCGCTTCACAGCTGAGCCGGTAGCCCAGTTGCCGCGTCCCACGAGGGACTTCGCCCCGGGGACTTCCTTTTGTGGAGAGAGATGTCAGATTCATAGAATTTATTGTTAGATGAGCATAGAAGACTTTTATCTCTTTATTTTCAGCTTATTTTCATGAGACATAAAAAATAAATTTGATAGTTTCAAAGCATCGAATTGCAATAATACACAGGGCCATGTTGACTGAACAGCGCATGTTATCTGCTGCAGCACTCATGTTATTCCTATGGGCACAGTGGCAGATATTTGACTAAACAGCTTGTGCTATGTGCCACTGTGCCCATAGGAATAACATGAGTGCTGCAGCAGATAGCGTGTACTACTGTTTAGTCAACATGGCCCACGGTGCATGATTATTACAGTTCTTACTGAAAGAGTAGTAGAATGTCTCTGTTGTGAACCTTAGAATAGCTATTTGAGCCTTTCCCTCCATTTTCTGATGCAGGTCTGTAAAATTTGCAAAGTGTAAAGTGAATGGCAGTGACGGCGAGTAAAAGTAGGCCAGGGAAAAAACGTAAAGTTGATGTCGAGTGTCGCGCATTCCAAAGTTCATGGATGGAAGATTTTTTGGTGATGGAACATTCTGGTCATATTTTGTGATTGATTTGCCAAGAAACCATCGCTGTTCACAAACAGTACAACATAAAGCGACACTACACTACGAAGCATGCTAGTAAATTCGATAGCCTCGTTGGCCAGCAAAGAACTGATCGCATAATTTCAATGAAACAAAGCATAGTTGGTCAACAGTCTTTCTTCAAAGAAGCTAATAACAGTTCCAAAGCAGCAACAAAGATAAGCTTTTTAATAGCAGAATCCATAGTCAAGCGAGGAAAACCATTCACAGATGGGGAGTTTGTGAAGGATTGCTTGGAAAGTTTTACGGATGTTGTTTGCCCAGATAAGAAGTCTCTGGTGAAAAATGTCAGTCTTTCTCATCAGACAGTTGCTAGAAGGGTTGACGATCTGGCCAGAAATATTCAGGAATCTCTGATCAAGAGACTTGATGATTGTGAATTTTAGAGCTTGGCATTTGATGAGAGCACTGACATTAGTGACACTGCCCAACTTGCGATATTTGTGAGAGGAGTTACTGGAGCGTTTTCTGTCATCGAGGAACTGTTGAATATTTGTCCGATGAAAGACACGTTTTTGAAAGAGTCAACCAAGTAATGGAGAAATTCAGTCTTCCCAAGGACAAACTTGTTGGCATAACAACTGATGGGGCACTGACCATGATAGGGAAACAGAATGGCAAAATCTGTGCCTCAGGAAATCACCACAAACCACTGTGAAAATTTATGCGCCAAGATTCTTGAAATGAAGCACGTGATGGAAAAAGTTGTAACAGTTGTTAACTTCATCCGTTCAAGAGGCCTCAATCACAGGGAGTTTAAAGTGTTTCTTGAAGAAGTGGGCTGTGATCACAATGATGTGGTATACTGCCAGGTTCGGTGGCTGAGCAGAGTAGCCACCTTATCCAGGTCCTGGAGATTACGCAATGAAATGAAGACCTTCATGACTAAGAAAAAGAAGGATGCAAGATTTCTGGATGATAACATATGGTTAAATGACTTGGCGTTTCAGGTGGACATGACCAAATATATGGCTAAATTAAATGTCAGACTACAAGGAAAGGATCAGCTGGTTCACAAACTGTATGAACATGTTGTTACATTTGTTCAGATGTTGGAGCTAATTCAGACTCATTTGGTTGAGAAGAAATTTGTACATTTCACAGTCCTTTCTACTAGACCTGCAGACACAGTACAACACAAGAAGTACTCTGAAATAGTTGCCAAACTAGCTGATGAGTTCAGACACAGATTCGAAGATTTCAGAAAACATTCTGACATGATAAAACTGATGAGTAATCCATTTGAAGTTGATCCTACAGGCGTTGCTGATAAATATTAAATGGAACTTATTGACATTCAAAATGACAGTGACTTGAAGAGAGCTTTCACTGAACATGATCTGCTGAGCTTTTACAGTTGTTACGTTTCATCACACAGATATCCCAATCTGTCACAGGATGCAAAGAAATGTGTTGCTCTGTTTGGTAGCACCTACTGCTGTGAGCAATTGTTTTCAAGAATGAAGAACACAAAAACAAACTCAAGGTCTCTGCTTAGCGATGAACACTTGATAGCGTCATTGCGTGTTGCGACTTCTACTGTTGGAGGAGACATTTATTTATTTATACATTTCTTCTATACCATCCCTTCCAGAGATCAAGGGCAGTATACCGTTAACAATTGATCAACATAGACTATTTATGCAAGCAGAAACAATGTCAGATTTCACACTAAAGTGATTAGCTCACGAGGGACTATAGTTCAATAGTGCTATAATAAAAATTATTTTGTGTTTTACTTGTGATAGTGCTGCTCTGGCCTGCGACCTTTTTTAAAAATTGCCCATGTGGCCCTGCAAGCTAAAAGGTTGGACACCCCTGGTCTAAACAATGCTTTTTGGGCTACAGCATTCTCTCTGTCTTCACCTTTAAAACATGCCAGCAGTCATTTGGTCTTTATTCCGTATTTATTTATTTATTTATTTAACTGTATTTATATCCCGCTTTTCACCGGGTCAAAGCGGTGTAACATAAAAAGGGGGGGGGGGGGTGGACAGGAATCAGTTTTTGGGGTCGGGGCCATCACCAGATGGCCAACAGTAATGATTTTGACAAACAATTGGGATATAGACATGGACATTGTGATGCAGTCATTTAGAGCAAGATCTTCTGGGGGGTTGGGGGGGGGTTGGGGTAGTCAGTGGTGTGTGCTCTCATCAGTTCCGAGGTATTCCTGGAATAGAATGGTTTTCAGTTGTTTCTTGAATGCTAGGGGATCTCTGTTGCATCTGATGTGGCTTGGTAGAGAGTTCCAGAGGGATGGTGCATAAAGTTCGTAGGCTCTGTTGCAGGTCCGTTGGTTGTATTTGGTTCTTTTATGGGGGATGGCGAGGGAGTTGCTGATGGTTTGTCTAGTTGTTCTGTTGTGGGCTGGTTGAGGCAGTAGTGTGCGGAGCTGGGAGGTTTGAGTTTGGTAGAGGGCTTTGTGAGTGAGTAGGACAGCTGTGTATTTGATTCTTGCTTCGAGGGGGAGTATGTGAAGCTCTCTTAGGATTGGGGTGATGCAGTCATGTCTTTTTGCTTTCTGGATAATCCTTGCTGTGGTATTTAAGGCAGTTCGAAGTGGGTTGGTATGAGTGGCTGGCAGTCCGTGGTAGATTATATTGCAGTAGTCCAGGTGGGGGAGTGTCATGGCTTGCATCACTGTTCTGAAGTCCTGCGGTTCAAGGAGAGGTCTAAGGCGTTGTACTGTTTTAGCCTTGTGAAATATTGTTCCGGTGTTTTTTTTGATTTGTTGATTGAGTGTGAGTGCTTGGTCTATGATGATTCCCAGATATCTTATGTGTGGTTGTATTTGTATTTGTGTGGCTCCAATGATGAGGTGTGTGGGTGGTGTGAAGTCCGGGTCCTTTGTTACAATGAGTGCTTCTTTTCTGTTTTCTTTATGTTGATAGACAGGTTGTTCTGTTGTAGCCAGCCGGATACTTCTGTAAAGCATGCTGATAAGTGTTTCTTTGTTGGGTTGGAGGTTATGATTGGGGCATAGAGCATTATGTCATCTGCATAGATGTGGTAATTGATGTTGTGGGCACGTATGATTGAGCAGAGTGGTTGCAGATAGATGTTGAAGAGCATGGCAGACAGTGTGGATCCTTGGGGTACTCCCTGGTGTTGCTGGAAGGGAGGTGAGGTTAATATGTTTGTGCGGATTAGTTGATGTCTATTGGTTAGGTAGAAGTGGAACCATTGAAGGACGGTTCCTTTGATGACAATTGCTTGTAGTTTGTGTAGTAGGATGTTGTGGGAGATGGTGTCGAAGGCTGCTGATATGTCTAGGAAGATCATGGCATATCCAGAGTGTTTGGCTTGCGTTCCTATGGTGAGGGTGTTCATCAGTGATGTCATGAGGATTTCAACTCCGTGGAGTGGACGGAAGCCATGTTGTTGTGGGTCCAGTATGTTGTTGGCATCTAAGTGTTCTTGAAGCTGTTGCTGGACTACCTTCTCAATAATTTTGGCTGTGAACGGGAGGCTCGCTATAGGTCTGTAGAAGGTGGGGTCCATGGGATCCAGGTTGTGTTTTTTTAGGGTTGGTCGGATGATTGAGGTTTTGAGGAGGTCTGGCATGCGTCCTTGGCTGAGGGATTCATTAACAATGCGGGTTAATGGGGTGCTCAGGTCTTCTTTGGTTTTCTTTAACCATTCTGTAGGGCATGGGTCTAGTGGAGAGGTGGTGTTCAGGTGGGAGATGGTGGATGATGTTTCTTCTTTTGTGATTACTTGGAATGTGCTCCAATCTCGGTCTGTGATGGTGGAGTGGTATGTTGTTGTTGTCTCCGTGTCCAATTGTGGATTTTGTGGTTGTTGGAGCTGTTTGTATTGTTGTGCTAGTAATTCTGGTGGGATGTTTTGTAGTTGGTCGGAGTGGTTGGGTGCTTTTGTTAGTTTTTTAACTATTTCAAAGAGTTCTCGTGGTTTGTTTATTGAAGTGTTTATGATCTTCGAATGATATGCTTTTTTTGCTTTGTCTGTTTCTTTGTGGTACGCGTCTAGTTCGTATATGTAGTTTGTCTTGTCATCTTCTTTTTTGGTTTTTCTCCATTTTCTTTCCGCTCTTCTGAGTTTGGTCTTCAGTTTCCGGAGGTTGGGGGTGAACCATCGGGCTTTTGCGGAGGTGTGTTTGGTGTTAGTTATGTTTGTTGTTGTGCTGGATGCAGAGGAGATTGTGGTATTCCAATTGTGAATTAGGTCATCAATATTGTTGGAGCTTGTTTGTAGTTCAGGTAGAGTTTGAGCCAGGAAATTTTCTTTGATGAATGTTTTGAATCTTCTCGTAGGTTGTTTGTTCTCCTTGCTATTTGTATGCTGGTAGGTGTGGGATATGCTGATGAGGTAATGGTTGGACCATGGTACTTGTGTGATTTCTGGATTCTTGTATGAGGTGGTGGTTTGGGAGTTTAGAAATATGAGGTCTAATGTGTTTCCCTTTTCGTCTGTGGGTTCTTGTATGACCTGTGTTAGGTTCATTGCTTCCATGGCATTAATGAAGGTTTCTGCTTGCTTGTCCTGGAGTGATGGGAGGTTGAAGTCTCCTAGGATTATTTGCTCTTTTGCAGAGATGGCGCTCTCAGATATGTGTTGTAGTATCCGTGGTAGGTCGGTGCTTGGGGTGGGTGCTCGGTAGATCAGGCATATTGAGAGGTGCTTGTTGGTGAGGGTGAGTATGTCTGCTTCATTGGTTGTTTCTGATGCATGGCTCCTGAGGTGAAGGTTGGTTTTTGCTATGATGGCTACGCCACCACCTTTGGTGTGTGTTCGGGAACAGTGTTGAAGGCTGTATCCTTTCGGTGTTAGTTGGTTCATGAGCACCGTGTCGGTATCAGTTAGCCAGGTTTCTGTTATGCATAGGATGTCAATCTTTTGGGTTGTGATCAGATCTTGGAGCATGTGGTATTTGTTTCTGACCGAGCGAGCATTTATTAGTGAGATGGTGAGGTGGCTGCAGTTCGGGGGGTTGGTGATGTGGATTGGTGTGTGCGGTGTGTGGGGGGTGTTCCCTGTGATGGGGGGGGGTTGTAGGTGTTTGTGGTTTGGGTGGTTGTGGCGTTTGGCCAGGGTAGGTTTGTGAGTGTGTTTGTGGGTGTGGGGTGGAGGGTCAGCAGTGGTGTCAGGAAGTAGATAGGGGCTAGGAAGGGTGGCATGGTTTGTTGGCGTACCTTGGTCTTAATCCTTATTCTTAAAGTGTGGAATACATCTGGTTTGGGCTTCCAAGATAATATTTTGAAACTGCCCAAGCCTGATGTAAACTGTTAACCTTTGCAGTTGCTTCTTTTAGTTTTCTTAACCATTTCCCTCATTTTATCATAGTCTCCCTTTTGAAAGTTAAATGCTAGCACAGTAGATTTCCTTATTGAAAGTTGTTAAAACACAAGAGGATGATGAAAAATTTTAAGAGCACCTTGAAAAATTGGGAGACTGAGCGTCCAAATGGCAGATGAAATTTAATATGGACGAGTGCAAAGTAATGAACTTAGGGAAGAACAACCCAAATTATGGTTACACGATGCAAGGTTCCGCATTAGGAATCACCACCCTGGAAAAGGATCTGGACATCATCGTGAATAATATTTTGAAACCCTTGCTCCAGTGTGCAGCCATGGCCAAGAAAGCAAATACTGCATCCTAACTCACCTGTCTTATTTTTTAAACTTCATCCAATTGATTGTACAAAAATCAAATTGACTACATCTGTGGAAGTCAATGATGGAAAAGACAAAACCTGGTGCTGACTGTCATACAAATCACCAACTACTAGTATGCAAGCTCAAGCTAAAGTTGAAAAAGATCAAGCCGCTCATGAATGTTACAAAATATGACTTTGAGAATGTATCACTGGAATTTAAAGACTGCCTGCAAAATTGATTTGATGCTTTAGAATCAAATGACAGAACTCCAGAAGTTGTGTTGGAAGAATGTGAGAAGTCACTACATAAGGTGAAAAAGGAAAAACAGCCAAAATGGATGACCGAAGAAACTCTGAAAAATGTCCAGAAATGCAGAGAAGCTAAAGCCAGAAGAGAAGAAGAAGCAATCACCAAAGTCAACAGAGATTTCCAACATACAACAAGACAAGGCAAGGAGAAGTACTGCAATGATGCATGCAAGAAAATAGAATACAAAAAACTATAAGTGGAAGAAAAAGATAGGCTTTTCTAAAGCTATGAGAGTTAAAGAAAAAATTCCAGCCTCACATTGGAATGCTACAAGATGCTCAAGAATCCATGTTGAATGATCAAGTGGACCAACAGCCGTTTCAACCTGTACCTTATGGTCAGGAACCATTGGTGATGAAATAAGGCTTTCAGTGCTGCTTCAACTTCTTATCAAATAACAAAGCACCGGGCATTGATGGCATTCCCATTGAAGTATTGCAGCAATTGGATGCAGCTGTTGCCATACTTACAAAGCTCAGCCAGGAAATTTGGAAGACAATATCATGGCCAACTGACTGGAAAAGATCTGTATTTATACAAATACTAAAGAAAGGTGATCCAACTGACTGTGGAAATTATCACAAAATCACTCTAATCCCACACGTCAGCAAGATTCTTCTCGATTATTCAGCAGAAACTACAACCATACCTGGAACGAGAACTGCCTGAAGTGCAAACAGGGTTCAGGAAAGGGCAAGGAAAGAGAGACATCATTGTGGATGTGAGATGGATCCTTGAAAAGACAAAATAATACCTAAAGTTGCCTGACAGGAGATGTTACCGCTAATCCAATGGATTGTTCAAACATCCCTCAATCTTGACTCCATGCCAAACACCCTGAGACAAGCATCAATCAGACCATTGCTGAAATCACCCTTGCTCGACCCATCTTCTCCTTCTTCATACTGATCCATTTCAAGTATCCCATCTCTCTCCAAGATAGTCAAAAAGGTAGTCCAACTTCAGCTTTAAGATGTTATTGAATCCCACACCTCCCTGGATGAGCAACAGCATGGCTTTAAACCTTACCACAGCAATGAAACTCTGCTAACATTACTACCTGACAATCTAATTAGAGGCATCGAAAAAAAAACACCCAAGGCTTCATCCTGGTCTTTCTGGACAAATCCACAGCCTTTGACTCCATCACATACACTCAACTCATTGCACGACTTCACAAAATTGGACTTACTGTAGAAACAAAACCCTGTTATGGTTCCAGTCATACTTCTCGGATCGGTCCCAACAGGTCTGTGTAGGCTCATAAACCTCAAAACCCTTCAAGCTCCTTCAAGGACTACCCCAGGGCTCCACACTATCCTCTTTGCTCTTTAACCTCTTTATCCAACCCCATTTTTATGAAGATGACATCCCCTTCACCACCAGCAATGCTGGTTACTATCCAATTAGCAGATGCCTGGAAGCAATCACACAATGGTTCACCATCCATAACCTTTATATCATCCCTAACAAAACTGAAGTTCTGCATGTTATCAGACAATCCTTCCTTCTCTCCACCAGGCACCTTAACCCTTGCAAACCTCACACTACACGTCAAACAGCAGGTGAAATATTTAGGTATAATTCTTGATCAGAGCCTGAATTTCAACACACAAATCATCAAAACAGCATATCACCTTATCAAGACCCTAAGGAACCTCAAACGACTACTAGAACATAACGATTTCAGAAACGTCTGCCAGACTCCCATTTTCAATTATGCCAACTTTATCTATCAAGGACTCCCTAAATCTTTGCTACATCCAGTACAGCTGGCACAGATTGTAGCAAAAAGGCTCATCATGGATGCCTATAGACACGACCACATAACACCTATCTTAAAGCAGCTTCATTGGTTACCAATATTCAGCAGGGTGAAATATAAAATGGTGTTAACAACTTGCAAGGTATTGCTACAAATCATGGCCCATTCTCTGCAGCCAATGCTTATCAAACCTCATGGCCAGAGAATCTGAAAAAGCGCTAACAATACCTTACTCTTACTATCTCCATCAATCGCCCATACCAACAACTTTACCTCCAACAGAGCTTTCTATTACTACGCTCCCATCATCTGGAACATGCTTCCTCCTGATCTCCGCTCCCTATCAGACATTGGAAACTTCATAGTAACATAGTAAGTGACGGCAGATAAAGACCAGCAGGGTCCATCTAGTCTGCCCAGCAAGATGGCAAGAGTAGGTGCACCTGTCGCTCTGTGCAGGCCACTCCTCCCCATGTCTTTGTTTAGGGGTGAACCCACCACTCCATGTAGGACACCCCTATTTGTTGAGATGTTAGATGGTTCATAAGTTAGATGGTACCATTTATTTTGTTTTTATCCTGTTGCTGTAAAGGGATCCACTGTGTTTGTCCCATGCCGTTTTGAATTCCATCACCGTGTTTGCCCCCACCACTTCCATCAGGAGGGTATTCCAAGCATCCACCACCCTTTCAGGAAGGCTGAAAACACTACTGTTTCTAGAACACTTTGGCTCAGACACATAGCCATCTTTACATCCTATGGACCCATATACCCAGCTAGAAACTATTGCCTACCATGTTAATAAGTTCTGTGTTCACTATGTTCAGAGTTATCGCTTTTAGTTCTTAGCCTGTTCAACAACTGTTTCACGTAAAGTTAATGTTCTTTGTTCCATGTAAACTGTTGTGAATTGTAGATACAGCAGTATAAAAATGTCATTAAATAAATAAACTTTAACCTACTTAGAGCAACAATCACTAAAGAAACAACAAGCAGTTAGGAAATCTGATGATGCATTGCTCTTGGCAGAATGGCTATAAAGGATCTAGATGAGATTCTCAAGAGCAGAGCTGTCTCTCTCCATACAAAGATTCAACTTGTTCAAGCCATGGTATTTTCAATAATGTCATATGGATGCAAAAGTTGGACAGTGAAAAAGATAGACAGGAATTGGTGCCTTTGAATTATGGTGCTGGCGATGAATACTATATTTACCAACGACTGTCCGATGAACAAACCAATAAGTACTAGAGGAGATCAAACCTAATAAGCTTCCTTTAGAAGCTCAGATGACAAGACTTTGACTTTCATACTTTGGACACATCATGCGAAGAGAAAGATTGTTAGAGAAAGAGAAAGATATCATGCTTTGCAAGGTAGAAGATCAATGTAAAAGAGGAAGGACAGCAATGAGATGGATTGATACAGTAACAGCAGCTATTGGTGCCACTCTATAAACAATGAGCCGCCTGACTCTAACATAGTAACATAGTAAATGACGGCAGATAAAGACCAGTATGGTCCATCTAGTCTGCCCAGTAAGATGGCAAGAGTAGGTGCACCTGCCGCTCAGTGCAGGCCACACCTCCCCATGTCTTTGTTTTAGGGGTGTGAACCCACTACTCTGTGTAGGACACCCCTGTATGCTGAGAAATTAGATAGTTAAGTTTATTTTGATTTTATCCTGTTGCTGTAAATGGATACACTGTGTCTGTCCCATGCCATTTTGACTGTAGGATTACTATCCATGGGGTCACCATAAGTCGACACCGACTCGATGGCACTTAACAACAACAACAACAACAGTGTTTGCATACAGACATTTTCAAATGTGTTTTTTGTTCATATTAACAATCTGGTTATCAGTTGACAAAGGTAATTTTGAATCTTTGAAATCTGTCTGGGCACATATACCCAGAGACACATCCTCTGTGCAAGAGGATATTACATCACCTGGAGAGAAGATCTTAGCTACAGGATCACTTCCTACTACGTATACTAAGGCGATGCTCCCCTTTCTGCTGATCTCTCTCTCCCATGCCAGAAACTCCATGAAACTTACAACTGGTTGACTGAAAACTCATCGTAGAACATATGTTTTCATGCAGCATACAATAACTCTCTGGAATCTGCTGCTGAAAGATGTGATGTACTACTTATCATTTGTGTTACAAGGCATGTGCAGCGCTGTACAGAGACATTTAAGAGACAGTCCCTGCCAAAAACTTGTGACTTAGACTGGCCATTGTCAGAGACAGGAAGCTGGGCTCGAAGGACCTCAATCTGACTCATCCTGGCTGTTTTTATCTTCTTATCTTCTAAGTGCTCACAAACAGATGAACTTTTAAATAAAATGTAGCTTTCCTTAGAAAGACATATGGCACCGAATACTGATGTCCTTAATTTAACCCTTGGGGGAAGATGTCCAGCTAACTGTCGGTTATTGCCAATGTCATTCAAATTCATGCTAATTCAACTCCTTTTTATGTTTGTCAGCTGAGATTTAAATGGTATTTTGCAGAATCGTTGTACTATATATATTTTTTGCTTCAAGGATACTTTAATATAATTTGAGAAATTCTACTTTCCTGCTTATGGACTTACATGGCATTCGCTTTGTGTGAATCTAAAAAAAGAAGACCTTGTCTGAATCCTCTTGTTTCTCCTGACTTGTCCTGCAAATTTGGTGTGGACAGAAAATCAAACACAGAAGTTATGTGGGACACCCATACCTACAGGCACTCAAACATGACAATCTCGTAAGCCTCCATTTCCTCCAGAAAGCAAGCTAGCAATGTATCTGTTATTTATTTGTCGTGTTTCTTGAAGATATTTTTGAGAATCCTTCATAGTTCTAATCAGTGAACACTAAAGGGCTGCAGTGTGATTTAGGGAAAGGTACCAATATTATTAAAAGTCACAGGATGAAAGTCTGTGATCAAGTCGTCACCTTTTGTTTCTGTGTATTTGACCATTAACTGATGCAATCAACTTTTTTCCTCTCAGCAAGAAACTGTCCTCCGGCAACTCTTCACAGCCACAAATTATGCCAACACTGTTTCTACAATAGGAGTGACTGTACATCACTAACATAAGTTGAGAATGCAAATAGATCCCCTTCTGCCCCCACCCAACCTTCTTCTACTTCACCTCCCCCTCCTGACATTCATTTTGGCCTTTGATGAAAACAAACACTAGAAGATATGTATACAGGGCAGATTCCCATGATGCACTGTCTTCCTTTCAGGTACATCCTGGTTTTTATATACATATAGAATATGAATAATGTTTTTGTCTTGTCTATTTGATATTTACAAGAGAATGTTTATTTATTTATTTATTTATTTAGACAGTTTTGTATACCGCCTTATCCTTCAATCAAAGCGGTCACAACACAATTGGGGGATACATTTAACATGTGGGGATATGAGACACATACACTAATACTTACAGGGAACATGGGCTATGGAGGGTTAAGTGGCTTGCCCAAGGCCACAAGGAGCATCTGTGGGACTAGAAACCCCAGTCCTTCCGGCCCAAGGTTGCTGTCCTCTAGTGGGATTTGAACCCCCGACCTTCCGGCCTGAAGTACCTTGCCCCAACCACTAGGCTACTCCTCCCATCATGTTGTGCATGATGGTACTGTATCTTTCATTTCCATAGGGCAAACTGTATCTTAGCTGTTCTGTTCATTTGTTTGATGGAGAAGAAAGTGAGTTTTTAAAATTCTACTTTTTTATATTTGCATTTGTCAGGCAGGAGGAAAATGACTGAAGGAAAAGAGTGAGGTTGAAGCACAGCAAAGGGACAGTCTGTGGCAAAATTTGATATGGCATGGTAGGGGGGGGGGAGGAGAAAAGAGGAGCAAGACTAGGGTCTCATTTTCCTTCCTTCCTCTTACTATTAGTAGTGACCCATAATCTTGGTGATATTTAATAAGCAATATTAGGAACATTATTTAAGAATACAAAATAGGACTAGCCTGATAGTTCAGGTAGCAAGTGCTGTGTATTACAATTTAACTGGTCTCTGCTTTGATCACTGAATCAATTGCTTCCTGGGTTGGCTGGAAATTAGGATGTTGCCGAATTCACAGTCCCCAAAAGGAGGCAATTGGGGTTATTCTTAAATATGACACCTAGTGGCCAGACTCAAGACTCATGATTGCAGAAATCCAGAAGGAAGCACGGTGCATTGCCCCTGGCGTAGGACCATCATACCGCAACTGGAATGGTTTGGGGGAGTGGGATGGGGAATATAAAATTGGAGAAAAATATCTGGGGAGTTGCTAATGACGAATTACAGTAACTGATGTGAACACAGATTATGTGCTGAAAGTACAAATGAGGAGGAGGAAACTACAAGGTCAAAAAATATATAAATTGTTTTACAACTTGACAGGGTGTAAATCAAGTCTACTAATATGTCAGTGAAAATTCCTAAAAGATTTAAATCCTCTTATCCCATCACTATTTGTTACCACATATGCAATAATACTTTGGCTGTATTGATTCTTGGCTGTTTATTTTCTTTATTATAAAAAATGAGAATGTTTCAAGGCTACAACTTGCCCTGCCTCAATTCTTGACATTTGTTCATGACCACAATGCAACCAGTAAGATCGAAAAACTGAAGCATGGGTGCCAACTTGTCTTGCGTAGTGGGTGCACAAGAACCCCAGAATTGAGAAAACTCCATTACTGTGTCCAGGAAAGGGTACTATGTGTTGAGATTGCACACTCAATCATTTTGAAAAGTTGGCTCCTGTGAACAGTAGTGACAGAAAATCAATAGCAGCCGAAATGGAGTTTACAGGATTTTCTAAAACTCACCTCATTTGGTATGGACTTTACTGCTGGCCTGCATCCAAACTCACAGCAGCAGTGACTTCTCCTGCTGAGAGCATCTTCGTGCTCATAGTCTATGAGTATGTTAGTGGCCACCACTCTTGGTACCATGGAAGAGAGGTGAATCTGTCTGATTCCAGTCCTTTTAAGGGACATTGACTCATGGGCTAGTCGTGATTCCAAAGCCCCTGTCCCAAGAAACCCAAAGTCTTTACTAGGGCATACTTTAGATGGAACACATGCATCCTGTATTGCTTCCCTTCCCACACTGGCCCACTCCATGGCTTCCTGATTCCCTGACTACTCGGTGTTGTTTGATCCTCAGGAGCAGAGGAAGGAGATGGAAGGTGAATGAGTGGGAAGAAGGGGGATGGCGGGGAAGAATCTTCTACTAGAGAGGGAGAGTTGGGATCAGAAGACAGAAAGATGATCCATACCCATATCCTACAGCTCCTCTGATTCCTTCACACTCCTTCTCCCTCTGATCTCCTTGATTATAGTATACCTCTCCCCCAAAAAATCTTCTCACATCCCAAATCGCCTCTCATACCTATGTATCAGACATACTCAAATCTCACAGCAGTACCAATCCCCTCTTTCTCTCTGTGATTGCCTTCTTAGCACACACCCCATAGCACCACTAATCTCTCCCACTCTCTCTCTCTCTCTCTACCTCTCTTCCAATCTGTCATTCACTCTCTTGCCCCTGCTGTCCCCTCAATCACTTTTCACCTCCATACTCTCTTGTCCTGATCTTGGCATGTCTTTAGAAAGAATATAGCGGCAGTGCAGAAACTTAAGTCATATCCCTCTCCTCTGTTGCACAGTTCAGTAGAGGAAGGAGATATGTGTGCATTGCCGTTGTGAAATGGAACATATCCGTATGTGGTCGAATTTTCAGAAGGACTTAACTATTTACCAGCAGCCTAGGATTTTCAGCTGCACTATCTAGATATAGTGCTAGTGAAAGTCCAGAAAGTGCCAGGGTGGAGTGAGTGCAAAACTGCTGGGAGAATTCAATAAATGTTTAGTATTATTTGAAAGGCAGATTTTATGAAGTAGAGAGGGGAATTGAGTTGTCCAGGTTGAGGAGTGGCAAATTGCAGAGCCTCTTGAATAATACCTGTAAGGACTGCAGACCTACTTTTAGTAATCTGTGAACTATCATTAAAATTATCTGTAATACTTGAAGATTGGAGCATGGCCAATGTAATGACATTTGTAGAAAGGGTTCCAGGGGCGATACGGGAAACTAAAGACTGGTGAGCCTGACGTCAGTACTGGGCAAAATAGTAGAAACCATTATAAAGAATAAAATTATTTAACATGTAGACAGTCATGATTTAATGGGAGAAAGCCAACATGGATACAGCTAAGGAAGATCTTGTCTTACTAATCTGTTATAATTTTTTGAAGGTGTGAATAAACAGGTATATAAAGGTGAGCCAATTGATATAGAGGCTGATTCTGCTTTTTGCACGTCCGGCTGGTTTGGCCTTGCAAAAACTGGATATGCAGGAAATGCACCTGATTAAGCCGTTGCAAGGCCTCGACGTACCTGCAATGGCAGAATCTATGACTTAGACGTCTGGGTGCTCCCCTTATGCTGATGAGATCAGCATACGGGGAACTGCCAATCCAGATGCCAGAATGGCACGGCTGGGACGCGGGAGCTGTGGTGTCATGGCAACAAGCCATCTAAAGGACGGCTCGGAATGTCATTTCCATGTCTACCCCTGCAGACTGTGATCCTGCCATCACCGGTGCATCCTACAGGCCAGATTGCAGCTGCAGGAGCACAGTGCGGCCTGCATAATGGTTTGCAGTGGGGACCCCCAGGCCTTTTTCCACCATCAGGATGGAATAACCCGGGCGTCCATCTTGCTGCCTGTGGATGTACAGAGGCCCATCCTGAATGGACTCTGTATATCTTGGCACCTTGCCCCACCCCGCCCCATCCTGCTCATGTCCAAAGCTTCCTTCACAAACCCTCTGTACATGTGGGGAGCGCTGGTTCTGGAATCGCAATCCGGGCCTGAGTGCAAGTTGGATATCCAAGGCTGTTGATGAAATTGAAAAGTCGTGGGATAGGAAGCAGTGTACTATTATGGATCAGAAATTGGTGAAAAGATAGTGAGACTGCACCTTAAATATTGTATGCAATTCTGGTTGCAATATCTTAAAATGGATATAGAAGAATAAGAAAAGGTAGAGAGAAAGAGCCACCAAAATGGTAAAAAGGATGGAAGGATGCCCCTATGAGGAAAGCCTTAAAAGGTTAGGGTTCTTCAATTTAGAAAAAAAGATGGCTGAGGGAAGATATGATAGAGGTCTATAAATTAATCATTGGAGTAGAATGGGTAAATGTAGATCGATTGTTTACTCCATCAAAAAGTAGAAAGACTAGGGGACACTCAAAGCTACAATGTAAGCCATTTAAGACTAATAAAAAAAAATATTTTTCACTTAATGCATAATCAAACTCTGGAATTTGTTATGAGAGGATGCAGTAAAAGCTGTTAGTGTAGCTGGATTTAAAAAAGGTTTGGACAAGGTCCATAAACCATTATTAAAGAGAACCCGGGAAATCCTCTACTTTCCAAGCGTTGTGGAACCTTTGTACATTTTTGGGAATCTGTTAGGTACTTGTGACCTTGGTCTGACCCAGTATGGGATTTCTTAGGTTCTTGTGACATGCATGACTGCATGTTGATGTCTCCTCACATCCAGTAGGAGCAGCAATTTTAAAACCTTCCAACTACACCCTTCACACCTGATGCAGCATCAGATGCTTACTCTACTTACCCCTCCTCCTCCAATCAATCCTCCAATGCTCCCTCTCCAGCATTTTATCCCCCTACCTTACCTGAGGCTTTTGAGCCCCCTCCCTAAAGTATTCAGCCTTTTCATCCCCCACCGGTGTAAAGAATTCCCCTGATGACCTCTTTGACAGACCCCTCCACCCCCGATTCACATCCCTGAGTCTTACCTGGGTCCCTGGTACAGGAGCGGCTCAAGGCAATCTGCTGCATGAGGTGAGGGATGAGATGGTGCCCCCTCTCCTCCATAGAGTGGGAGGGGGGACGTTATGTTGTTTTATTTATTTATTTATTTTATTTGAACAGTTTTCTATACCGCCCCTTCCAACAATCAGGGGCAGGTTACAAAGAACAATATTTAAACTATATACAGAGAACCTATAACATGCCAAATACACCAGAAATGGGTATAGTGGAGGGTGGTTAATACAAACGTAACAGAATTTGCAACATGTGCAATGAACAGAGGTAGCTGAGGGGGAGGGATGCTCAGCCTGGGAGGATGTGCTAGGGGGTAGTTGAGTTGCTGGGTTGCGTGATTGTATCGCTGAAGGGGAGGTTGTTATAGTGTTCGGTAAATAGCAGTGTTTTCAGTTCTTTTCTGAATGGCTGAAGGTCTTTTATTGATCTGATTGGGTCTGGGAGGGAATTCCAAAGAGCAGGCGCTGTATAGGAGAAGGCTCTATTACTGGTTGCATGTTTTGTTTTGCGCATTGCGGAGGGAATTGCTAGTAGGTTTAATTTACTTTTTCTCCTTCTTCAGTTCTCTGGTTGGGTTTGTATCTTGGTTGTAAGAAAAGATGGGGAGATATTATTGATAAGTTTGAATGTGGTGACTAAATATTTGTATTTTATCCTACTGGCTACCGGGAGCAAGTGTAGGTTGTAGAGAATGGGGATGATGTGATCTGTTAGTTTTGCCTTGGACTGAACCAAACCAAAAAGCCGATTAGATAATATGGAGGAAATGCAAGATCTTTGCATACCAAGGAACTACAAGAATGAGCGAAAACCACAGCACATTTTATAAAGCTAAATTATAACTCATTTTTATTTTGTTATAAACTGTGTTATGGTTCTTGCTTTTTCTTTTTGAACATTTATTTTGCATCCACAGAACCCCCTTCCTCAACAGTAGGTGAAGAGCAGAACTAGGACATTCACCCATAGAACTCAATATCTTAAAAAAAATAAAAAAGAAAAATCTGATTCTGGTCATCTCACTAACAAATATTCTCCAGTACCAAGCATATTGGGAACTAATATAAAACCCTACAAAAGTCACCAAAGATCTACAAGGCCATACCATTAACAACATAAAGTTCCAAAACTCATACAAGGTGCCTGCCCAGAAAAAACCAGCACTATAAATGCTGCAGCAGGCCCTAGAACATCTAACACCTATTTGAAAAGCTGAACACGGCAAATTACTACAGTACAGATCCCTGCATACAAATTTCATGTTAACAGTACACACGGTCTTGGTCACACACTCAGAACACAGACTCTCACCAAATACAGAATAAGTGATCACAACCTAAAGTAAAAATAAAATATTTAGACAAAAATTAAACCGAAATCCCAAGAAGCCAGACTCTGCATGCAGGGCAACACCAGATAAGAGATGCAGTTCCCCATATTGTGTAAACTATAAAGATAGTGCAAAGTCCAGTCATTAAATTGAAAATAAAATTATTTTTTCTACCTTTGTTGTCTAACCATTTTATTCTCTGGTAATGCCTGTCCTGATCTGAGGCTTCTGCTTTCCTGTCTTCTCTTAGCACTCTGCCATTTTTTGTCTCTTCTTTTGTTTTCTTCACTTCCTTCCATCAGCCTATTTCCAGTCCCAGTAACCCTTCCCACTTGTTAGCTCCCTTCCAGTCCCAGTGCCCCCTCCCTGCCAGCCTTTTCCCCATTACCCAGCCACCTACCAGTCTCATCCCCAGGTGTCAGCTCCCTTCAATCCCCCACTTTTCCACCATGTCTGTTCCTTTCCAGCAATCTCCTTCCCCTCTCTCAGTTCCCTCTCTGTCAGTTACATTCCGCTCCCTCTCCTTTCCCTCATGTCAGTTCCCTTCCAGTCCCCACCTTCCCCTATGTCATTTCCCTTCCAGTCCCCACCTTCCCCTATGTCATTTCCCTTCCAGCCATCTCCATCCACTCTCTCAGATCCCTTCCAGCCCTCTGTTTCCCATCTGTCAGCTCCATCCTTCCCTCTTTCCTTCCCCCTGTCAGCTCCCTTCCAGTCCTCTCTTTCTCCCTCTGTCAGCTCCCTTCGAGCCCTCTCTTTACCCCTCTGTCAGCTCCCTTCCATCCCTCTCTTTGCCCCTCTGTCAGCTCTCTTCCATCCCTCTCTTTGCCCCTCTGTCAGCTCCCTTCCAGCCCCCTTTCTCCCTTTGTCAGCTCCCTTCCAGCCCTCTCTTTCCCCCTCTGTCAGCTCCCTTCCATCCCTCTCTTTCCCCCTCTAGCGCCCTTCCAGCCCTCTCTCTCATCTCCTCTGTCAGCTCCTTTCCAGCCATCTCTTTCCCCGTCAGTTCCTTCAGCCCCTTTTCTCCCTCTGTCAGCTCTCTTCCAGCCCTCTCTTTGCCCCTCTGTCAGTTCCTTCCAACCCCCTTCCCCTTCTGTCAGCTCCCTTCCAGCCCTCTTTTTTCCCTAGTGCCAGTGCCCTTCCAGCCCTCTCTTTTCCCACCTGTCAGTTCCCTTCCAGCTCTCTCTTTCTCCCTCTGTAATTTTCCTTCCAGCCCTCCCTTTGTCCCTCTGTCAGTATCCTTCCAGCCCTCTCTTTCCTCCCTGTTAGTTCCCTTCCAGCCCTCTCCCCCCCCCATCAGTTCCTTTCCAGCCCTCTGTTTCCCTGGTGTCAGTTCCCTTCTAGCCCTCTCTTTCTCCCTCTGTCAGTTCCCTTCCAGCCCTCTCTTTCCTCCCTGTTAGTTCCCTTCCAGCTCTTTTTCCCCTGTTTCAGCTCTCTTCCAGCCCTCTCTTTGCCCCTCTGTCTATTCCCTTCCAGCCTTCTCTTTCTCCTGTGTCAGTTCCCTTCCAGCTTTCTCTTACTCCCTCTGTCAGCTCCCTTCCAGCCCTCTTTTTCCCTCTCTGTCAGCTCTCTTCCAGCCCTCGCTTTCCCCCTCTGTCAGCTCTCTTCCAGCCCTCGCTTTCCCCACCTGTCAGGTACCTTCCAGTGCTCTATTTTCCCCTGTCAGTTCCCTTCCAGCCCTCTCTTTGCCCCTCTTTCAGCTCCATTCAGCTCCCTCTCCTTCCCCCGGGTAGCTCATTCCGCTCCCTCTCCTGCTACCCTGTCTCCATTTTGCTCCTTCCCCTTCCTCTGCAGCTTTGATAATGGTAATTTAAAATGAAAAGAAACCAGTGCACAGCCTCCTGGCCCTATGGAACCCCTGAAGCTGCATCCTGCCCCCCCAAAAGGAAGTGATGCTAGAGTGGGGCGTGGCAGCAGGTGTTTCATAGGGTTGGGAGGCTCTGCACCAGTTTCCTTTCATTTTAAATTACTGCTATTGTGGCCACAGCAGCTTGTCCACATATTTTTTTAAACTGAAGGCAGAGTGAGACAGCTGTTTTGGGGGCATTTTTGCCACCCCAAAAGTTTGCCACCTGAGGCCACTGCCTCACTCCACCTCATTATAGAGCCTTCCCTGCCCTGGTATGTAATAGAAATAGGAGCAACCCCTGTCACTCCTGTTCTGCTGGCCCTGGTTTTCAAAATGGCACCTGCCATCTCTAGGGTACTTTTGTGGTATTACTACTTGGATCTGACTGTCTTGGGGAGGGGGATCAGATACCAGAGTGAGTTGATTGGAGAGGATTGCTGTCAGGGTGAAGGTGATTAGTGAAGCAGATCTGGATCTTACAGCTTCCACTTACTCATGCCTCAGGGGAAATGTAAATGCTGATGTCTACATTTTTTTCAGACCGATGTGGATTCTCCTTGTAAAACAGGAAATAGGCATATATCTTTTTTCTGAGATATGAGAAAACTTATGAAGCTATATCCTGTATACTCTCAAGCTTAGCCAGACTTGGTGGAGGTGCTCCCTGGGGCAAGATTGGCTTTTACATACATACAGTGCTTCAGTAGGGAAGTATTCACATACATTAGCCTGGGAAATGCGTGCATGCCTATGATCAGGTGTAAAATATATGTGCATCAATTCCCTGGGGTCATTTTCAAGCCAGAAGTAGGCACATTTTTTTTATGCAAATGTGTTGCTACTCACACATGAAAAAGAATGGGCATAGTATGAATGCATGCTCGCAGGTATAAAAGTAGCCTTGCAGCTAGCGGCCTTCTAAAGAGCCAATTCAGAAATTTCCATTTTCACATCCGGTGTCATTTTAAAATCATTTGATATTTCAGTGGCAGGACACTCATTCTTCTAATCCTCTACAAGATACAAAAATATTAAGTATGAAAGTATTTAAATGGGGAATGCTTTCAGAATTCAAAACAAATATGTACAAAAATAATTTACACCCCGTTAAAAACCACAAATGTTTGTTTTGTGAATGTCCAGGTTGAAAAAGATGTATCTGAATTCACAAAGTGATTTATTAATTTCCATACTACCTCTGCAGTGATCATGTGATATACAATTGTGGTCAACATTATTGGCACCCTTGCATTTTAGGTATGTTATGTACAATATCTTGAGAAATAATTGGAACTAGTCTGACTATATGTCATCATGTTTTAATAGTCTGTTCAAAGGTCTGCAACAAAAAAAAGTCATCTGTGCAACTTAGCGTAATTTCTGAGAAAAAACAAACACAAAATATGACGGTGGCATAGTGCTAGGCTTCATTGTCTGATGAGGCATTGGAGCAATATTGAACAACTGCAGACCTCTACACAGATGAGATGATTTTAAGTATTCTTAAGTATGTTGAATTTATGTGTGATCTGAGACATGTTTCAGCAGTTTATGCACTATGGCAGAGGTGGCAAACTCCGGTCCTAGTACACCACAATCCAGCCTGGTTCACAGGATGTCCCAAATGAATATTCATGAGGTATATTCGCACCCACTGTCTCCTGTTGTATGCAAATATACCTCATGAATATTCATTAGGGGCATCCTGAAAACCAGGCTGGATCGTGGTGCTCTAGGACCAGAGTGGCCACCCCCGATCTAGGGGATGGAAGGTGCTCAGAAGAAGTTTGTTTCCTCAACAATTGTTTTAAAATATATTTCAGTAATATCTGAGATATTTTTCAAAATTAAGTTTGATGTAGTATTGGAGGCTTTTTTTGGATCTCTGATGAATGGGGAATATACCTAGAGCTGTGCATTTGTTATCCAAGCTTTGGTTTTGGTTCCGTTCTGAGTTCCTTTTTTTTTCCCTTTACATGGAATAAATCTCATTCCAATACTGCAGTTTGGTGGATTGAAGTTATTGTTTGCTCTATGATTTTTCTTTATTCTGATATTGGCATTTGATTTGAGTTAATAATCATGCCCTGCAATGTCCCAGTTTTTATACTATTTCCTTTTTTAATTGGTCTTATTTATTTGATTATTTTATGTCAAATATTTGTGCATATATAGTCCAAAGCCATTTCAATGACCACTTTTTTTAGGAGATATTGAACCTTAAGTGGTTGCACTGCAAGGATGCCAATAATGTTGACCACAACTTTATTTAAAAGTCAAAGGCTTTCCTGAAATCTATGTACACCACATCTAGGGCTCTCTCTCGATCCAACTCTTTGGTCACCCAGTCAAACAAATCAATTGGATTTGTCTGACAAGACCTACCTCTGGTAAACCCATGCTGCCTCGGATCCTGTAATCCACTGGACTCCAGAAACCTCACTGTTTTCTCTTTCAGCAGCGCTTCCAATAATTTACTCACCACAGAATTCAAACTAACCAGCCTGTAGTTCTCAACTTCATTCCTACTTCTGTTTTTGTGTAAAGGGATCACATATGACTTTCTCCAGTCCTCTGAAGTACTGAAAAGGTCAGTCAGTGGAGCCGCTAGAACGTCCCCAAGTTCCTTCAATATTCTTTGATGTATCCCGCCCGGCTCCATCGCTTTGTCTACTTTAGTTTAGCTAGTTCCTTCCGAACACAGTCTTCTGAAAATCGTTCGAGATCCCTGTTGCTTATTTTCCTATTTAAGGGTGTTTTCTGAGGTCCTGCTCCTGGCCCGTCATCTGTGAACACAGAACAGATGTATTTGTTAAGCAATTCAGCTTTATCCTCATCAGCTCCTACATATTTCTCCCCTTCATCCTTGAGTCTGACAATACCACTTTGAACTTCCTCCTCTCGCTAACATGTCTGAAAAGTGTCTTGTTCCCCCCATTCTTTGCCTTGGCTGTTTCTTATTCTTTCTTTCTTTTTATACATTTCTATGTTAAGTGTTTAAGAATCAATTTAACATGTATTAACTGTTTGATCCCCTTGTTAGACTTGTTTAACAAACATGTAGGGGGTAATTATATAAGGGCTCATGGAAAGTTAGACACTAGTAACATATTTATTTATTTATTTACATTCTCTTATATATCGCGCTATTCTGCATCAGTGTGGTTTACATTGAACAAACTGAAATTACATTGAACAGGGCATTATAACTTGGAGATAATTATTTTACAGGGAACATGGGCTATGGAGGGTTAAGTGGCTTGCCCAAGACCACAAGGAGCACCTATGGGACTAGAAACCCCAGTCCTTCTGGCCCAAGGTTGCTGTCCTCTAGTGGGATTTGAACCCCCAACCTTCCGGCCTTGAAGTACCTTGTCCCAACCACTAGGCCACTCCTCCACTCCTTTGCTATTCTATACTCTCACCCAGATAATGTGTATTGCCAGGCAAGTATGTGAGGACTATTGTATAAAGTAAAGTACACCTTTGCCTAGTACTACTCCTGCTACTTCTACTTATCATAAGGATAGTGCTACAAGGCATCTATAGTCCACGCTCATCAGAGTTTACAATCTAGTCATGGCACTTAAGCCTGTTCTAGTTTGGTCAGTAATGTGCATAAGTCATCATATTTTATAACTCACATCTGTAAATTTAGGTCCCGCCTGCTCTCCATCCAAGCTTCGTCCTTGTGCACACGCCAAGCAAAAGTATGAACAATAGGACTTGCACATGCCCTTACAAAATAGCAACCACCTAAAGCATGCACAAAAGTGCCCATTTATGTTTGCAAGTCCTTTAGAATTGCCCTCTAAGCACTTAACACACACTAAAACCTACATTAAGTGTGCAGGGTAATTTTATAAAGACATTTTGCACATGTATACCAGCATGCATGCATTAAATGCCTCATATAGAATTAGCTTGCATGTATAAGCGATGACAAGAATGCGACTTAATGTAGCTATGTTCTGGGGCAGAGTTTGGCTGGAACATATGTAAAGTTCACGATTCACACACTTTCTGCAGCATGTCAGCTTACCGTGCACTAACTGCAAAGCACAGACGTACATTCTCCACACATTTTCTTCCCTTCTATGGTGAGCACTTAGCAAATTATCATCTATCAAAAGGTCCATTTTACAAGGAACTTAGAATGGAGATAAGGAGATGAAGATGTGCTCAATTTTAGTGCTATTTTATAAAAGGCTCTGCAAAATGTAAAGCTTTTTGTAAAATATGCATAAGGACGTGCAGGAGTGAATTTGGATTTGCTGCCACATATAGTTGATGGAACCATTTTACAAATCTACATGTGGGAAAACTGACTGTATCCAATACAACAGCTTCCATTTTAAGTGGCGGTTTTGCAAATTCCAAATGTAAGTTCAGTCAAACCTTAGATGTGATTTGGATATCCAAACCACAGAGATGTTCCAAGAGCCTTTTTATAAATGGCTTTTAAAGGCATCTCTGGTGCGGGGATGTTCAAGTAGGCAGAGGGCATGGTGGAGGTGCATCTGTGAAGGTGCTATGGACTTAGACGTCCCTGCTCGTTTTCAGAAATGTTGGAGATATGTGCCATCCTGTCTATGTTTAGACCTACTCCAGGCATGACTAAGCATTGGGCACCTGCTCCTTATGGCTGTAAAACATCCAGAGGGTGTCGAGAAGATGGAGAGTTAAGTGACTTGCCCAATATCACAAGGAACAATTAGTGGGATTTGAACCTCAGCCACAGCCCACCAAGCTAACCATTAGGCTATTAGACATCCCAGTTCTGGAATACTATTCAAGGGATGTCTAAGTAGATGTCTACATAGACATGCATCTCAGCCCGTCCATGTTTATAAAATTGGGCCTGAATTTGAACATACCTGCTTTTTTTCAGGTGTTCTGGCTTGGACATCTCAGACTGCACTTTGACGTCCTTTGTAAAATTTATTTATTTATTTTTATTTATTTATCCAGATTTGTATTCCACTTTCTCCTTCATTCAAAGTGGTGGGTTACACACATTGGGTTTACATTGAATAGGGGTGACATTACGTACATAAAATGTTGGACAATACGTACATAAAAGGTTAGAAGTAGGTTATCATGTGCTTGTATATGTATAAATACCTCCAATTAAGTACCAATCCCACATTTCTGGTTAATTTTGATGCCGGAAGAAGAAATAAACATTGGGGTACTAAGAAGAATAACTCCCTTAATTCTTTCTGTAAAGCTCTGGCCAAAATGAGCACTTTTGAAAAATCTATTGGTGCCTCAGGGCAGGTATAAATGCTGATATGGAACTTGTTGGCTCAGGGAATATATATACAGAATGTTGGCGCACTCAGGCTATGCCCAAACTATATCCCCACGGCACACCCCTTAGAATTTCTCCATGATGTGGATCTACTTATCTAGATAAAAGTTTTCTAAGATCCCATTTACACTTGTATTGCAGTCTTCACTGGTAAATGCTTCTAAAATGACTCCCTAACTCTCACAGCCATGTGATAACGATTACCGCCCTGTTAATTCATGTGGTACCTGCTTACTGCACTTGAATAAACAGATCACAAAGGGATAGTGGGAAAAGAATTGGTAGAACTGTGACACCAACTTTTATTTTAACCAATATTGTTTCCACACAAAACGATTTATCATAATATTACCAAGCAAAGGAAAAGGATAGAAGGATAATGGCCTTCATGGATCTAAGACTAGGAGAATTAGCATTTATACATAATAGCTCCTGATATTGCAGTTTTGAAACACCTACTGAAAGGGCATTTTTAAATGTCATCTTGAAGGCAAAAAAGTAAAGGCACCTAAATAAGCACATAAAAAAGCAAAGAGGCAAGCATTTGAATTTCAGTCCAAAAAAAAATCTCTTCCTGGGCTGATTTCTTGTTTTTCACTATTATTATTATTTTATTTTATTTTTATGGCTGTCATTGATTTTAAGACGTGAAAAGTGCAAGATAGGCCATGAAAGGTACACCTTTTTTAAAGCAGGCTAGCTCTTTGCTTCACAGGCATGCATTATCAGTGTTATTTGGGAGCAGTACCCTTTCACATCATTTTAATTCTTAACCTCTTTGCTGGGATTACCAGTTGGGGTGATATGTTCCAGTTGCCCCATGGTTTTGTATATAGTATGGATGCCTGTATGTTAGAACGGATTTGTGTTTTCATAGATAGAGAGACCCAGTCTATCTCAAAGCAATAGCATTGTTTAGACTGATAAAAAATATCAGTTTGCCTATTTCTCAATTTTGCTGCAGACTCTTTTGATCTGATTTCTGTCTTTTCTCCTTTTTAGGTTTCGGAAACTTGCATAGGTTAAGGTACATTGATGTGGAAAAATACCAAGAAAACCTTTGGTCTGGGTCAAATAATGAACTTAACAACTAAAAATACCCAAACTCTCAAAATAACCCAACTCAACAAACAGCCCAACAGTGTTTACGTTATTTTTTCATCTTTTTGTCGGAAATGCCAGCTCAGTAAAAAGGAAACATCCTTTCATCACTGTGGCACTTCCATTTTAATTTTAATTTTAATACAAAACTTATATAAAACAGCTTTTACTTAGCTGAAAGTTAACTTTTGTCAAGGCTGTCTTCGATACCGTCGCACTCAGCAAATACACGACGTGACACGTTTCGGGTTCTTCAAGCTAGACACCCTGCTTCAGGTCAAACGCTATGCAGACAGTTAGCAGCATAGTGTTTGACCTGAAGCAGGGTGTCTAGCTTGAAGAACCCGAAACGTGTCACGTCGTGTATTTGCTGAGTGCGACGGTATTGAAGACAGCCTTGACAAAAGTTAACGTTCAGCTAAGTAAAAGATGTTTTATATAAGTTTTGTATTAAAATTAAAATGGAAGGGCCACAGTGGTGAAAGGATGTTTCCTTTTTCCTGAGCTGGCATTTCCGACAAAAAGATGAAAAAATAACAAAAACACTGTTGGGTTGTTTGTTGAGTTGGGTTATTTTGAGAGTTTGGGCATTTTTAGTTGTTAAGGTACATTGATGACAGGCAGGTGCTTCATAGGACAAAATTACCCAGTCCCGTTTTTATCTTACAGCATTTTTTCCCATTTATTTATTACAAATTTTAATTTTATTCAAAATAGAAAACAATCTTACAAAAGGAGGAAAGCTGCCATTTAACTAGCAAAATAACAGTAACCTAAACAGAAAAAGAAATCCCATTAACAATCCACCCCAACCCCAATAACTCCCCCCCAAAAAAAGATTTAAAGCAAATAATGAAAAGAAGAGCAATGCACTCGTAATAACCAAATAGTACAAGTCAAGCTAGACAAAGGCCTAAATATAAATGAGAACAAAGACCCTAAATACTGTAATCAGCAAAGTTCAAATAGACAGAATCAAAGGAATCAAGAGAATATCTGGAGGGTCTGAACAGTGAGCCATCATTCTTAAGGCACCTTTTGGAAAAGGTAAAACTTAAGGGTTTCTGAAAAGTCCTATAAATTCATGAGATTTCAAGAGGGAATTCTAGATGGATTCAAATTTACATGTGTTGAATTTCAACAACCAAGTACATGTTTCCGTATAGATCATATCCCATATGTGAGTGTGCAAGTAACCGAGGCACAGAGGACGCGGTGCTCCTCCCCTTCCCACCCCCCACCCATAATAATTCACACCACTCCATTATTGGCATAACACCGGTCGCAGCTTTATTAACTTTCAAGCAACTTCAGCAATAATTCCAAACAATCCATTCCCGCCTCTACCTCAACAGTAATGACTCACCAGCCATGTGGGTAGCAAAGTGAGGTCATCGCCGTTGCCACCACAGCGAGGCTACTGCTATCATCCTACCACCCCTTCCTCCAGCTTCGCCATATTACTAGCAAAAGCCTCACTGGGGTTATCCGGGTCGGGGGTACCCCACCCCCGCCCAACTAATAGCTAAGGCTCCGGCCCCCGGAAACCTCCGGGATCCCGCCACCCCCCCCAGCTGCAACACCCCAATCTCCCAACCAGCAATCCCAATATTGGGCGGGAGGGCGGGACGTCTGCTGCCTCCTCTCCCTGCGTGCCCGAATGTGAGACGCGCCGGCACTCACTCCTTCTCCTCCCTCCCCCCTCGCCTCATCCCATCACTAATTGGCTCCTGCCACCGCCGCTCACCTGCGGGAGCCAATCTATTTGAAGAACGCCGTCCCGGCCTCCCATCATGCATCCAGCCCCGCGGCCCGCTGGAAGAAGGGCAATGCCACGCGCCGCCAGCCCAGTTACTGCCAGCCGGCCAGGTACATGGCCCTGCGGCCTTCTTAATAACCGAGGCACAGCGGATGCGGTGTTCCTCCCCTTCCCACCCCCCCTCACCCATAATAATTCACACCACTCCATTATTGGCATAACACCGGTCGCAGCTTTATTAACTTTCAAACAACTTCAACAATAACTCCAATCAATCCATTCCCGCCTCTACCTCAACAGTAATGACTCACCAGCCATGTGGGTAGCAAAGTGAAGTCATCGCCGTTGCCACCGCAGCGAGGCTACTGCTATCATCCTACCACCCCTTCCTCCGGCTTCGCCATATTACTAGCAAAAGCCTCACCGGGGTTATCCGGGTCGGGGTTACCCCATCCCCACCCAACTAATAGCTAAGGCTCTGGACCACAGAAACCTCCGGGATCCCGCCACCGGTTCAGGCGATCCCAGATCCCTGAACTGCCCCTCCCCCCCCCCAAGCTGCGACCGGTGCACCTTCTGCCTACCACCCCTTCCACGGCCTCCTGCCAGTCATTAAGGAGCAAATCCAGCCCAACCGGGGATAAATGCACCCCATCCTGCCGGTATAAACCTACGCAAGAAACTTCAACCCAGGAATGCTGTATCTGTAGAGCCCTGTGCTCCACCACCCAGCGCCCGATCTGGCGATTAATCTTCGTTAACCCCCGAGACCATCGCCGCTGCTCCCCGCAGGCCGGCCGTGGAATAATATCCGACCATAACAACATGACATAAGGAAACATTTTCAACACTTCGCTCATATCCTGTTTACAAGTCCAAGAGCCCAAGTCATTGCCCCCCAGATGTATTAGGATCAGCTTCGGTCACTCCTTCACTCGCCCGTGGTGTTGCAGCAAAGGCAGGAGCTGCACCCAATGCAGCCCCCTCTTGCCCAGCCATAAGACCACCAGCTCCGCAGGGTCCATCCCAAGATTAGGCCCCATCGGCCGTTCCACTGTTCGTCGCTCCGCCCAATGCACAAAGGAGTGACCGATCAACCAGCAAGTCCCAGGATGCTGTTCCCCATCTGTAATGCAAAACAACAGTTAGCAGCCCCCCAAAACCCTTCAGCCCCTTCACAACCACACATAACCCTGAAATGCTTGTGAATGCCATCGCCCAATCCGCTGAATCTCCCACTGCGGCAACCCCTCCACCACCGCACTGGTTGCGGCACCAATCCGGAAGGAGTGCAGAGCAAACCCCGAAGGCTCCACCCCTAGCCTTCTCAAAGCCAACCGCAGGACTGCCGCAAACTGAAAACGCGTCAGCAGGCTAGAATCATCGTGCAAGAAAAACTGCCCTTCACCTGCTGGGTGCACCCTCAAGTAGTCCCTCACCAATGCCACCGGGCAGGTCAGGGCATTCCCTATCGCTCTTAACACCACCCAATAACCACGCCCCCATTGATCCGTCTTAGACCTGGCGAGAAATATGCGCATCTCCCGCTCCCCTAGATACACCTGCCTCCTCCCTATCCCTTGCAATACCCGGCGTGAATCCACCACCAACTCCCCCACTCGGAATAATCCAAAAAACGCCAGGCAGAAAACTGCCTGAAACAGCCGGGTTTCGTAAGGAGAGGACGTGACCCATGGCAGAGCTGCAGAAATCTGCACCAGCAGCTCGTGCGTAATCGGCCACCGCCCATCCTGCGGAGTCGGCTGGGAGCGCTCCCACCCTTGTAATAACCTCCGTGTCAAAACCCCCCAACCCTGGCAACCCCAATCCACCGCCCACCCAAAAAAGGAAAACCCCGTCAAGTGCGCCTGCACTGTCGCTTTTGACACTCCCCCAGCCTTTGCCGCAACCACATATTCTGCCATCAACTGATCAGGCACCTGCCCCTCCCGCCACCCCCGAGTCACCAGAAAGCTGACCACGTTGTCGCTACCACGCTGATACTTCGTCCATGTCCCCGGCACCACCGACTGTTGCAGCAGTGTCAACATCTCCACCGGCCAAGCTGCCATAAGTGCTCCGGGACCTGCGCACCCTCGACGTCCGCTGCTGGTGCCAATGCCCGGAACTGCTCCCACTTAAAACGAGAAAGAGCATCTGCAATACTGTTAGTGCTACCAGGAATATGGCGAGTCCTAACTGATACATTCAAACGCAAGCAAGCTAACACCACTGCCCTCATCAAAGCTGCTACCTGCAGACAATGCGGCGTATAATTGTTGATCACACTAACCACCACCTCATTGTCACACCACCACACCACCCTGCGATTGCGCAACCTGTCCGGCCAAAGTTCCAAAACCACCAGGAACGGGAACAACTCCAAAAATGTGATATTCGCCGTTAGCCAAGCCCGAGGCCAGGATGCCACACACCATGCCCCACCGAAGTAAATACCCAACCCCCTACTACCAGCAGCATCCGTAAAAAGTTGTAGATCGACAGTAGAGATCGCCACCTCCATCAATACCCACGTGCCGTTGAACTTCCGCAAGAACACATCCCACACCCCTAAATCCGCACGAATACTCCACGACATCCTGATCCGATGATGTGGCCTCATCACGCCCGCTGTAGCCGCCACCAAGCACCGCAGAAACAGCCTACCCATTGGTATCACCCTGCAAGCAAAATTCAGAGAGCCGATTAGGGCCTGTAACTCCTTCAATGTGATCTTGCGCGATCCCAACCCGTTGGCCACTAGCAACTGCAAACGCCCTATCTTTACATCCAGCAAGCACGCCACCATTGCCACTGTATCCAGCTGTATACCCAGAAAGGTGTTGCTTGTAGCCGGACCCTCCCTTTTCTCCCCCGCCAAAGGCACCCCCCATTCCCGCGCTAGAGCCACAAATCCTTCCAAAAGCACCTGACACTGTAACGTCTGAGCCTCTCCTACAAACAAAACGTCCAGATAGTGCACAACATTCGCACATCCTACCTTTTTAACCAAGGCCCAATGCAAAAAGGTGCTGAACATCTCAAAGTACGCACATGAAATCGAGCAGCCCATCGGCATACATTTATCAAAATACCAGCACCCATCAAAACAAAATCCCAACAGCGGAAAGGCCGACGGGTGAACCAGAAGCAACCGAAATGCCGATTCGATGTCCACTTTTGCCATCAGGCTTCCTGCGCCGCATCAACGCAACAAGTCCATCGCTGCGTCAAAGGATGCATAACGCACTGTACACCATTCTTTCGGAATCTGATCATTAACCGATGACCCTATGGGGAATGACAGGTTGTGAATCAACCTGTACTTCCCCGGGTCCTTTTTCGGAACAATGCCCAAGGGGGACATCACCAAATTCGCAAACGGCCGGCATTCAAAAGGACCAGCAATTCTGCCTAATTCCCTCTCCTTTTGCAATTTAGCCTGGACCACCTGGGGGAGTCATCTCACCGAGGCCGCATTATCTGCCAGCACTGACCCTACCGTCCCTATCACCAGAATATGAAACCCATCCCTAAAACCCTCTTCCAACACCCCCCGTGCCCTCCGCCGCGGTTAGCGCTGGAGCCAAGGCTGCATAACTTCCAACCGAATCGGCGTGGAAGCTCGCTCCCCCAAGTCTGCACTACTTGGGAGCCGCAAGGGGGGGGGGGGCGGGAATGCCCCACTTCGTGCATTTGAGGGTGGAATGCCCTCCCCCACAGATGGAACAGGCATGCCGAAACTTACAGTCGGGAAATGGACACGACGACTTATTAAATCGCCAGCAGAGATCTCCCGTTCCTTTGCCCCCCACCCTCTGTGACCTGGATGCCCCCTCCCAAAAGGATCACCCCCTACCCACCGCACCTGCCCCCACCCCTTTCGCACCCCCTTGTCCCCCTGACCCCCCAGCCACACCGGTCCTGGCAGCCATTTGGGTCAACCACAAACTAATATCTTGGGTCCCCCAGGACAACAGCTTATTTTCTTCTATCTTATCCCGGAACTTCTCATCATAGTTGAGTCAGGCCCAACCTTCATGCGTCTGCACGGCTTCCAATATTGAATCAGCATATGCGAGCAGCATCCCGTATTGCTCCAGACACTGGTGACCCCACACACTGGCCAACCTCAAGAAAGCCCTAGTCCAGTTCACCACATTACGGGAAACTTGTTTAATCCTGCCCGCCATCTCATCTTCCTTTCTCTTCTTACGGCTCTCGCCCGACCGCTGCCTCCCCTCCAACAACCAAAAGATGTCTATGTACCTCCTCTTCCGTATCTTCCTGCGGAAGGCCCGTGGAACCGCTTCCCACAACTCCAAAAAAGACGCTAGAGTCGGGACCGACCCGCTCCCCTCCGCACCTATAGTCCTGGTAACCGCTGCCTGCCCCACTGAATCCTCCCCCGAAGTGACCGTCGACGACCCACTGGACAAAGACGATGAAGTCTCATCCCTGCGATGCCTCTGACAAGCATGCTTCCGTTTCTTCCGTGCATTGCCCCCCACGCCGACACTCAACCCCTCCCCGTTTCCTCCCCTTCACCCCCCGCCAGTAACTCACCTGCCCACTCTGCCGCATCGCTGGCATCATGTGCACCCGCTATCTGTTCGGTGGGTAGCTCCGGCTCCTGGTCACTCTGTAGCCCCCCAGCACGCTCGACCACTGCCACCATCCTCGGAGTCGGTCTCGTGGCCCAGTCTCTGCTCCTCCCGCACTTCCAGCTCCAAACCCTCCAGGTAGTTGCCACGCCGCCGGATTCTGAGAAGGAAGAACAGGAAAGACATGGGGGGGGGGCCACCCCTGGCCAGGAGGGTTGCCAGGCTCCCATCCAATCTGCTCTGGATGTGCCTTGCCCCCCACCCCTCCAATAATCCCAAGCCGTGGGCCCACCGGCCTGGAACCCCCCCCCCCGCCCCGCCCCACAGCCCCAAATCCTAAGCCCTGTTTAAACTGCCCCACAGGGGTCACCTGTATGCCCCCCACAGACCCCCCCCGCATCGCCACCCCAACCCCACAAAGACTGCACCCCTTGCCCCGCTCCCACCGCCCTCTCCCCCAACTGCGCAGCCCCTTCAGGAGCACCGCCCACTCGCCCAGGGGGCCCATCTGCGGTGCTCCTGAAGGGGGAACCAACTTGCCCAGGACCACGGGGCTCTGTAGCACCCGCTTGCCTCCTGCCCCTCGAGGAGGCCTTCGACCCCGCACCTCTCTGCCCCCTGGGTCCCCCAGACCGAACTGCCCCCCAGAAGAGGCCGTTGCAGCACCTCTCTCTTCACCCCTTCCCCCCCTATCCCCACAGTGCAAAGCACCTCTCTCCCTCCGGGGAATGCTATCCGGGTGCCACCTTGTGCCCCCACTCTTCCTTACCACCTTTCTCTCCCCCCTTAGCTGGTGCGAGCCGGCATAGCCTCACTCACCCGCTCAATGCCGCCACAATTGGGTCCCTCCCGCGTGCTCCAGCCAGCTCCGGCAGACTGCCACAGGATCCATCCACTCAGCCTCCCCCGATGTCAGTCACCGCTCCCCGACCGCTACCCGAAGCTGGAGATCACCGACAGAAGAAAAGGAGAGAGGATCGCACCACGTCTGCTGCCTCCTCTCCCTGCGCGCCCGAATGTGAGGCGCGCCGGCACTCACTCCTTCTCCTCCCTTCCCCCTCCCCCCTCGCCTCATCCCATCACTAATTGGCTCCCGCCACCGCCGCTCACCCGCGGGAGCCAATCTATTTGAAGGACACCATCCCGGCCTCCCATCATGCATCCGGCCCCCGCGGCCCACTGGAAGAAGGGGGATGCCACACGCCGCCGGCCTGGTTACCGCCGGCCAGCCAGATACGTGGCCCTGCGGCCTTCTTAATTCCCTTGAGATGAAAGAGCTCTTACTTTCCATTTCTTAGCAATCGTACATCTAGCGGGTAACACTAAAAGGCATGTTTACTAAGCTGGGCTAATGGTTAGCATGTGCTATTTGTAATTAGGTCCCATTGAATAACATGGGATCTAATTACATATGGCTCGTGTTAATCATTGTTTACGTTATCAGAATATAGAAAGACTAGGGGACATGCAATGAAGCTACAGGGTAAACTATTTAAGTCTAATAAGAGAAAATATTTTTTCACTCAACGTGTAATCAAACTCTGGAATTTGTTACCGGGGGATGTAGTAAAGGCTGTTAGTGTAGCTGGGTTTAAAAAAGGTTTGGACAAGTTCCTGGAGGAAAGGTCCATAAACCATTATTAAGAAGGGACCCAGGATATCAATGTTTGACCCAGTACAAGCACTGTGGAACCTGTGTCTTTTGGGGAAACTGTTAAGTACGTATGACCTAGATTGGCCACTGTTGGAAACAGGATACTGGGATTGATGGACCTTGGTCTGACCCAGTATGGCATATCTTATGTTCTTAGCTTTGCAAACATGCCTGAGTGATGAAATGGAGTTAAATGGATTGAAAATTCAACCCCCTTCCCCCCCCCCCAAATAATATTTTCAGTGGATCATTTGTAGCAAGTATCTTCCTGGTCCTCTCAATCTCTTTTTCTTTGCTTTCACCCTCTTAATCCCTGATTAAAAGCCTCCGTATCTTTTTCTGTAACTTTTTTGACACTGAACTAGCCACTGAGGTGACACCACATCTAAACCACATCCTGGCAGCTGAGCTTCTCTGGCGTGTCCCACTCTTCTTAAAATTCTTTAATATAGTTTGAATCACCCCCGCCAGAGCAAGTTCCCCTTTGCTGTCTGACTCTGAGCTCTCGGATGTCGAGGTTGTCAGTTTGTGCACCCCTAGACTCCCCATGGATTACTTCTGAAAAAAGCTGCTGCTAAGCTGGGCCTTGCCTGCACTATAAGTATCTTCCTACCTCTCACGGGTGCTGCAGCCTCGAGGTATTGCCTAACAATCCCAGGCCATGCTGACTGACTTGCTCCCATGGCTCCTGTATGAGCCCCTCCATTTCCGCGCCGAGATTCATCCCCACGTGTTCCTGCCGAGCTGGCGCTGACTGCTTACCACGACGCGTGACAGTCACAGCCATCTTGCTCTTTGCTGATGCCTTGCTCTTTGCTGCCATGGCCATTGTCGATGCCCTAGCCACGGCCGTAGCTGATGCCCTGGCAGTTGTCCCACCTCTGTATTCTGTCGGCTGCCTCCTTCCTTGCGTCCCAGTCCATGCCCCACTACTCTTTCTTGGCCTATCTGCAGTGGGAAAAGACAGCTAAGAGAAGGGATAAACAATGATTTACAAATGGAGTGTGTCCCAGCCCTGCTGACCCATAATCCTGGACCAATACACTTGCACCTACCCCTGCCGCACACAACTTATGCCTCAACTTTTATGGCCTAGCTGTACACTGCTTCCCGAACAACAAACAGAAGAAAGGAATTCCCGTTAATTACATATATTAGTAGTACATATACATTGTTTTGTCATGGGGAAAGGTGATATATAAATACAGCTAAAGAAATGTCTTAATACAGCAAAATATATACACCCATGTCCCTCCCCCCCCTTTTTATTTTTAATCTAGACCCACAACTCTCCCTCCCAAGTGGATAGGACTCCCACCGTTGCAATGTCTCTTTGCACTGAAACAGACACCGCCATCGTCAAACCTACTCATTTTGTAATATATAATAATAATGCACATCTTCAAAAGAGGCGCTGTAGCACCAATCGGCCACAAAATCGCCACCAAGATCGCCCCATAACTGAATTTCTATCCTGCCGAATTGACCACAACAGCACTTTTTCCTTTCTCCTCTCGCCGACGACCTCACTGCTGTGGAGGAAGCTCTGTGGCTGTCCTTTCCGCTAGGCCAAGGGACAGGCCTCCGGGTGCACAGTCAACTTATTTCTTTATTTTTGTTTTGTTTTGGCCATCTCAATCGGAGGGGCAAGAGGGTGTCCCACAGCCCATTGGCCTTTAAATAGCCAGCCTAGGCTCGCCTTCCTGCCTCTCTGCTCCACCAACCTTAACCCCTGCCTGTCCCCCCCTGCCCTGTTGTGCCCGGTGGCTATATTGTAGTTTCATTGCATGTTCCCTAGTCTTTCTACTTTTTGAAGCAGTAAACAACCGATCTACACTTACCCTTTCCACTCCATTCTTTATTTTTTAGACCTCTATCATATGTTCCCTCAGCCATCTTTTTGCCAAGTTGAAGAGCCCTAATATTTTAATCCTTTCCTCATAGGTGTGTCCTCCCATAGAAACAGAGAAAAACGAAGACAGAAAAAGACCACATGGCCTATCTGGTCTGTCCTTCCATATCAACAACTACAACAGTCCCCTTTTTTCCTTTAGAGATCCTCTGTGTTTGTCCCATACTTTTTTGAATTCAGATACTGTCCTCATCTCTGCCACCTCCACTGGGAGACTATTCCACCGATCCACCACTCTTTCCGTAAAGAAATATTTCCACATATCACTCCTGAATCTATACCCTTTCACCCTCATCCCATGTCCACTCGTAGCAGAACTTGCTTTCAGTTGAAAGAGGCTCTCCCCCTGTGCATTTATGCCACAGAGGTATTTAAAAATCTCAATCATATCACCTCTATCCCGTCTTTCCTCTAAAGTGTACATATTAAGATCCTTAAGTCTGTCCTCATATGCTTTATAATGAAGACCACTAACCATTTTAGTAGCCACCCTCTGTACCGACTCCATCCTGTTTATATCCTTTTGAAGGTGCGGTCTCCAGAATTGCACACTATACTCCAAATGATGTCGCACCAAAGACTTATACAGAGGCACTATCACCTCCTTTTTTCTGCTAGCCATTCCTCTCCGTATGCACCCAAGCATCCTTCTAGCTTTCGCTGTCACTTTTTCTATCTGCTTAGCTACTATCATCAAATACAACCACGCCTAGGTCCCGCTCTTCTTTAGTGGACAAAAGTACTTCACCCCCTATACTATATTGCTCCCTTGGATTGCTGCAGCCCAAATGCATGACTTTACATTTTTTAACATTAAATCCCAGCTGCCAAATTCTAGACCATTCTTCAAGCTTAGCTAGATCCCTCCTCATGTTATCTACACCTTCCTGGGTGTCTACTCTATTGCAGATTTTGGTATCATCCGCAAAGAGGCAAACCTTACCCGACAGCCCTTCTGCTATATCACTAACAAAGATGTTAAGAATCGGACCAAGGACAGATCCCTGGGGCACACCAGTGGTAACTTCCTTCTCCTCAGAGTGAGCTCCATTTATCTGTACTCTTTGTCACCTCCCACTCAACCAATTTCTAACCCAAGCAGTAACTTTAGGGTCCATCCCTAGGGTGCAATCAGTTTAGTGGCTCTTTTCTGTTTCTTTTCTAGTTCTTCTATATCCTTTTTAAGATGTGGCAACCTGAATTGCACACAATATTCAAGGTGTAGTAGCACCATGGAATAATACAGAGGCTTTATAATATCCTTTGTTTTATTCAACTGAGGGATCCTTTTATTCAATATTTGGGGTATGACATATGACCCGATTACTAAGCAGACTTGCATTTGAATCCTAACTAATGAAAGAGAACACTTAAGTGTATAAAACCAAGCTGCTTTCAAAAAGGCCTCTATTTCCCTAACTCCCAAAAAGGACATCCATCTTAACATATCCATGGGGTTTGATATAAAAAAGTCAAATATGGACTTAGAGCTTCAACAAGAGCTTTCTCCTATTCCCTTTATCAAATATAAGTTTCTGAAGAGGAAATAGAATTCTCAGTAACTGCTTTATATTCTTTTATTAGAGCACTTCTTAAACATCTCCATCCCAGAAACTCCACTTGTTTTGGGAAAATTCAAAACTCGGAAATTAACCGCTCGAGCGGAGCTCTCTAAGAGTTCAAGTTTAAGTCCTAAGATGATATTATCTTTTATCAGAGCCAGACTTGTATCAGAAACAGTAGCCAGCTGGTGCTCCTGATCTTCAATTTTCAACTTTAGATTATCAACAGTACTAACCGAACCAGCACTCTTCTCTGAATTCAGTTGCACTCTTGTGATGATATCCACATTTTGCTGAGAAATAGCATCCAACAGATTAGTTGTGGCCTCCCAGATAGCCACTAATGTTTTCTTCGGCTGTGAGAGAGACCAGGTAAAAGGGGTGGATGGCGCAGCTGAAAGAGATCCAGGAGCCTGTTCACTACAGGCACATCTCCCAAGGAGTCCCCATTAATACTAGAGACTTCCTCCCACCCTTACAACATTGAATCCCTTCAAACTGAGCCCAGCACAACATCAAGATTTGATGGGTTGGGCTTTGACTCAATAGGTAGAGGGAGGGGTCACCTGGGTGTGGTGGCGGTGTCCATGCATCAGGAGATGATATATCCAGGTCCCAGAGCTGTGGAGGTTCCTCCTTACCAGCCGCAGGCAAGTCCGAGCATATCGCCTGAATCACAGTCTTGGCTAGCCCCAGATAACAATCCATAGGACCGGCAATCTCAGGCTGGGACTCCGAAGGTTACTGTAAGTCTTTGCCTTTCTTTTGCATTTAGGCATCGAGAGAATGGGAATCACACTCCTGCAGCCATCTTGGAACCAAGCTCCCTCCAACTTTTTTAACTTTTAAAAAAACCTCCTACGTAAGGTAATAGGAGATGAGAGAACAATTTTGGAAAAATTATGGAATTAAGCCTTCGTAATCAAGTGAGAGAGATCTCTTTCCAATCTTTTAGATCCTCCATTGTTTGCTTTAATTCTTTCTCATAATTTAAAGTAAACAGTAAATTGAGATCTCTGGCTATCAATACCCCCAAATATTGAAAAAAGGACACAATTTGAAAATTATAATGGGATAAAAGCTCTGTAGTTTTATCAAGATCCTTGCTACACGGCATTAGCACAGATTACGGAAAGCTAACAGAATAGTCAGAGATCTCTCCAAAGTTGTTTAAGGAGAGACCAGAAGGGAGCTAGAAATGTTCTCATCAGCATATATTATTATATGTTGATCATTTTCCAACTTAATACCAATGATGATAGTGTTTCAGAGAGCAACAGTCAAAGGTTCAATCACCAGGGTGAAAAGAAGAGGAGATAGGGGATAGCCTTGGCGGGTGCCCTAAATAAATGAGACTGAAAGGAAGGTTGATAGTCATAAATATACAGCATTTCCATTCAACCATATTAAAGGCCTTTTCAGCATCAACAGAAAATATCCCTATCTCCTTTTCCAAATAATGAGAATCGCAAATAATATGAATCAATCTCTGGATATTATCTGATCTATATCTGTTTTTATTAAAACTGGTTTGAGCTTATGATATGTGGCATATGGATTTCAATATTCCAGCACAAGATTTTAGTAAAATTGTTGTAATCAACACTAAGAATAGAAATTTGTCTGTAATTACAGCAGAGACCTTGTTTAGGAATAATTGAAATTGATACATCATAAAAGGTTGGTGACAGTCGACTGTGCTGAGCATATCAAACACATCTAGGAACAAGATTCAGCAGGGAAACTGTCTGGACCAGATGCTTTGTTACTCTTTAATGCAGAGATTGTCAGTATGATCTCTTGTAAAGGGTCTATTTATCAATTTGGCAGGCTTATCAGCTAAACTAGGGAGTAATGGACCCTCTGAGCAGCTATCGATATTGGGTTCTAAGATAAGAGATTTAGAAGAATGGAAGCATTGATAAAATTCTGCATACCTGTTTGGTATCTTGGAAAAGTTCCAATTTAATGACCAATCTTGGTTTTGAATTTTCTGTGTTCTATGCTTAATTTTAGTTGTTTTTTAGCAGCCATATCAAAATTTTATTAGATTTGTTATGATGCTCATAATAATGCTGTTTAGTTCAACTCATATAATATGTATGTTTGAGTCATTACCAAAAATTGAGCTCTCCCATTTCAACAATTCTTTATGTACCTTCTTGGTAGCATTTGCTGTATGTCTAGCTTCCAATTCTTTGATCTGTTTAAGAAAGTTTTTTTACTACTTGTCTCATCTTTTGAAACTTTGGGGTATATTTACTAAGCAGCAGTAGCGGCTTCTGTGCGATAACGGAAACGTGGCCCCATTGAAAACATACCCCTTAGAGCAGGGGTCTCAAACTCAAATTGCTTTGAGGGCCAAATGAGGACTTGTAGAGTAACCCGGGGGCCGCACAAAACGCAGGCCTCATTTGCATAAGGGCATCATTTGCATAAATATTTGCATAATGTTACCACACACTAACTTTTAGTAAACATGCCTCTTAATGAGTGTATGGATAAAGAAAGACTAAAAGATTTCTACATTACTATAATCCAGTGCCAACCGCCAGGCACATTAGGAACTACTAGAAACACTGCCCATTTAGAACCCATAGCAAACCTGCCATGTCCTAACAGCACTACCAGGACTCACAAAGCACCATACCCTAACTGTCAAAAGGCAACACTGCAAATATTAAATCAACACATTTCAGAGAATAACAATACATGACCTATTCGGGAAAGAGAACAAGTGCAATGTCACACATACAATCTGTGGGTGCATAAGTTGCCTGAACTGCATGGAGGTTTTCCCAGTTGGTGGAGTTGAGGAAATGTTAGTGTTTACATGCAGACTTAGAAAATAGGCACCTATATGCATAAATCAACCTTGGAAATTTGTATGTGGTCAAGAGCAAGTGCATATATAAATGCATAAATTCCCTGTAGAAAATTTTTCAAAGAAGAAATACATGCATATTTATGTAATAAATACAAATTTAAAAACAGAAGGAACAAGAATGAGAACTGAATCCTTGGCCTGGATTATTACTTTGAATAGCCTGCATATAATATCACAGAGTGAGATGGTGGATTACTGCCATAGTATGTGCAAACCTAACCCACATAACCCTACATTGGCTTCTTTGAAAATCTACTTGCACTGTGAATGCCTACATTTTTAATTAAATCTGGAAACATTGTCCCCAGAAAGAAAGTCATCTCTAGCAAGGAAGGGTACCTCAAAAGACCAATTCACTGCTAAAGATCTCCAAAGCCTGCTTTGGTGAAAGGAGGTATTACCCACACTTGGTTACTATGGTGTTAAAATAGTTATCAAGTAACACGTTATAAATAAAATTGAATCAATACATAACATAACTATTTTTTTTTGCTCCCAAGTAGAACCTACAAACGTTCTTCCCTTTCCAAAAAGCGCTATATGCTCAAAAACTGCAGTCCCTGAGTAATCCAGACAAGAAAAATGTGTGCGTATCCATACGCAGATCCGACCCACGGCCATACCACTACTACTGCTTCGCGCTCCTCCCCGGGCGAGGACTTGTTGGCGAAGAGGCAGCAGAGGCTCCAGCAGCAATTGTTGCTCGTCTCGCTGTGGCTCCGCCTCGCTACCTGTCAGCGCGCTTCTGCCGCCGCCGGTGCTTCTTCCGTTCATCCGATGTGACTGCGGCGGCACAGGAGGGACGAGCGCCGGGGATTAGCCGGTCGGCAGCGGAGAGGAGCTGAGAAAAATGCTTTGCCGGGCAGATGGGAAGCCGGGGGGAGGTTTTTGTTTCTTCGGCATTGCGGGCCGCACAAAGGTCTCTCGCGGGCCGCATGCGGCCCGTGGGCCGCGTGTTTGAGACCCCTGCCTTAGAGTAAAGGGAAGTAATATGCCTCCCTTTTTTTTTTGACTGTAAAGGGAAGTAATATGCCTCCCTTTTTTTTTTGACTGAGATTCTTGGTATGGATGCTGGGCCTCTTCTCCCTTTAGTTAGGGCACAGTACCTGTTCATGGGTGACTGCACCATCTGGGACACAGGGGGACCCTGAGGGGTTAAACCTCCCAGAGTTCCTTAAGTCTTCTTTGGAGGTGGTCATCCAGTGGTCCACCACGATTGTTACATTTGCCTTTGAATTAGACCACAACACTGTTTTCAAGATACATTTCTGCTCAATGAATAAGCTCTTTCTAGGCTCAAAAATATGTATATTCCCAGATTTATCCAGATTCACACAAAAGCAGTGCGAGGAGTTCCTGGCCCTGGCCCCAGGGTCTTGGCCCTGCACCCCAGGGTCTTGGCCCTGGGTTTGAGTTTTCTGTTGGGCTGTCCTTGTATCTGGGTGGTTGTTTGGGAGGGTAAAACTTTTTTTTTTTTTAACCTAGACAGCTATCTGATGTCATAGTGACCAGGGAGCAAATTAATGTCCAACTTCATGCCCCTCAGGCACCACTGTAGGGCCGCTGGGAAGTATCGCACCAGGGAGTGTGCTCTCTGGGTTTTCTATTTTCATTTTGTGTTATTTTTTCCTGACTTGGATCTAATTACCTGTACTTTTGGGTTAATGTTATGCGTTTTGTTGTTATGAAATGGTAAATGTTTCTAATGTTTAATTTCCTTGATACCTATTTATTATTTTTGCTTATTCACTTTCTTTTTTGAAGTGTAAGTTTTGAAATTTACTTTTTTTTTTAATTTTATTTGTGTGTTATGCCTCCTTAATTGCTGATTTACCTGTCTCCCGAATTGTAAGTGCTGACATGTCTAAAGTGCAGTTAAATATTAAATCATCTTTCTATGCTACTTAAAGTTGGTCAACAAATTCCATATTGACTAATAACAAACCACTGATGAAATTTAAGAGTAACTGATGTGTGATCAGAAACAATAATATTACCTATGTGGCAGGTTTTAACAGCCCCAGCTAAAGCAACTGCAAGAAACCAAAAATCAGTTCTGGTATAAGTCTTATGAGCCAGAGAGTAGTCAGTGTAATCTTTTTCCTGAACATGAAAAGGCACCAAGTATCAAATAATCATCACTTTCAAATGTTTACCAAGCTATTTGGCCTTAGGTGATAACAGAATGTGGCCCCATGAATAATCTGATGGAGAGAGAGGTTACAATTAAAATCACCTTCCAAATATTAAAATCCCTTAGCCTCCAACTTAATTAACGGGTTTTTTTTAATAAAGGGGATAAGAGATGGATAAAGAGCATAGATATTAGGAAGGATAATCTGCATACCCTCTTAATTCCCCATGATTAGAACAAATCCTCTTTACAGGTCAGTATCAACTTTAAAACTGAAGGATTTGGAAACAAGAATAGCAACTCCTTTCTTCACCTTCTTCTGAGAAGAATACCACAATTGTTCTGCCCAGTGCCCTTTTAGCTTCTCATATTCCTCAGGGATAAGATGAGTTCCTTGTACAGAGGGGTACTTTTTTTTTTCTTTAGATGATTCAGTATTTGTTTCGTCTTTATTGGATGATTTAAACTATGGACATAGAAAGACTAGGGGACATGAAATGAAGTGACAATATGAGCATGGCACATTTAAGACTAATCGGAGAAAATATTTTTTTCACTTAGTGTGTAATCAAACTCTGGAATTCATTACCGGAGGATGTAGTAAAAGCTGTTAGTATAGCTGGGTTCAAAACAGGTTTGGACGAGTTCCTGGAGGAAAAGTCCATAAACCATTATTAAATGGGACTGGGGAAATCCACTGCTTGACCTTGGGACAAGCAGCATGAAATGTGTATTCTTTGAGACCTGGAAACAGGGTACTGGGCTTGATGAACTCTTGATCTTGCCCAGTATGGCATATCTTATGCTATTTTGCTCTTACCGACTCTCTCCACTCCCATATCTTTTATTTGACCTGTCAATCATTTTACTTCCTCTCCCCCACATATTAGTGCCAAGCATGCCCAAAATACTTCTGGGAAGCAGACAGGCACTTGAGACCTGCATTGGAAACAGGATACTGGAATTGATTGATCCTTGGTCTGACTCAATAAGTGATAGCGATAACCAATCAGAATCACTTAAAGGCACATTTTAGAAGGTCTGTTTGTGACTGCTGCAATGTCCAAGTGAAAGCATCTCAATGTCTGTCAATTTTAAAGGGAAGGGTGAATACATGTAAGTCTGATCTAAAATCAAGATATTTCCACTCCTCACCATAAACATGTCTGTCAAAAGAAGCTGAATGTACAGGCACAAATGGGGACATGTGTAGCAGGAGATACTATTTTAGAAATAAAATGAGGGAAACATTGACTTGGAGATCCTGGCAGCTTGCATGTGTGCATGCCAGTATTTCACAACGCACGTGTCTACAAGTTGGCACGCACAAATGTATTCTTGCCATTTTGCAAACCTAGATGTCCCACAGCTTTTTATACATTTTAAATGCTGCACTATCTACCAAAAGGACTTGTGAAGGGAAAAATAAACAATAGGGAATTTATTTATTTGAAATTTTTATACTGTATTTTCCAGCAGATCAAATGCAGTTTACAAATAACAACATTTGAATTGTACAAAACAGTACATATTCAATTAAATGGAACAGTTACAACTATGTACATTAACATTATAACAATCTATATAATTGGTAACTATATACATATGGGTCCTGAGAGTGAAAGGATGGACATTTGGGGATGCATTCTGGGTGGGGGAGGGGGGGTGCCATAGACTGATTATGTGGTGGGGTGGAAAGGTTCTGTGTTAGTGATTATGTTACAGATCCAAAGTGTTGAGTGAACAGACGTGTTTTAAGTTTTTTTTCAGAATGAAGAGAAGTCTCTTATATCTCTTAAGTTGTCTGGGAGCTTGTTCCAGAGGGTGGGGGCGCAATGGGAGAATGCCCTGTTGTTTGTGATTTTTTTTTAACTTTCCTGTAGTCTGGTGTTATTGTGAGTTTATTTTTATTGCAATCTCATTGTGTACAAGTGTTTTGTTTCTTTGGCAATGATGGAGGAAAGGTGTGATGGGGCTATGTCATTAATTAGTTTAAACGTGGTAACAAGTATTTTGTAGTGTGTGCAGCTTTGGATTGGGAGCCAGTGCAAGCTGAATAAGATAGGGGTGATGTGCTCTAATGGGTTGGCATTTGATGTTATCCTTGCTGCAATATGTTGTGTGATTTGGAGTGGTCTTAAAGTCTACTTAGGTAGGCCTTGAAGTAATGAGTTAGAGTAGTCAAACTGTGTGTGTGTGTGTGTGTGTGTGGGGGGGGGTGATAATAGCATTGAGGACTGATATGAAGTCATGGGAGTGAAGGAGCGGGCGGAGTTATTTTAGCATTCTGAGTTTATAATAGATGTTTCTTGTTGTTTGCTTTATAAAAGAGGGCATGTTAAGTTTGCAGTCTAGGAGGACTCCAAGGTATTTTACTTCATTTTTGATGGTGATATTTGTATTTTGAATCCTGATAAATGGAGAGGGGGGGAGTTTTGGTTCTTTGTTATATAGAAGGCTTCATTTTTATTGAAGTTAATCATGAGGTTATGGGATGATAGCCATTGAGCTACTTCTGTGAAGCAGTCAGTGATTTGTTGGCTTGAAGGATTGGAGATGTCAAATGGGAAATATATCATTATATCATCTGCATATATGTGATAGAATACTTTGAATTTTTTGAAGATTGAACAGATAGGCTGAAGGTAGATGTTTAAACAAAAGGGCAGAGAGTGCAGAGCCTTGGGGAGGCCTTGTTCTTGGTTGTAGGGATTAGAAGTATTGTTTCCGACTTCCGGTGACGTCACGGAGCGGATGGCCGCGAGGTAACCGAGCTCCGTCTGATTCCCGACTAAAGGTGATCATGAGCGATATCCCCGGCACGAAAATTGTGGGAAAGGATACCCCCGGGTGTGTGCTAGCAGCCCGTAAGAAATTGGAGGGGTTTAAATCCACGTATGCACGGCGTGAAGAGAACGGCCTGCAGAATCCTGAGGTGGGCGAAGAGAGTGGCGGTGGCGGGAGCTTAGGCGATGATAGCAGCGGGCCGGAGCTGCACTCCGATGGAGCGGATCTGAAAGGGTGGCTGGCAGCGTTCAAGAGAGACCTTCGGGGTGACATTAAAGAGCTGCGAAAAGATTTGAAGGAGGAATTGCATTCACTCTTCCAAGAACTGAATAGCGTGGGGCACCATGTGGAGGTGGTGGAGGAACACGTGGAGACTATGGCAGGAGCTCTGCGCGAGGTGGAAGGGGAACAGCACCGCCAGCGTGAGAGGCAAGACAAGAAGCAAGAAAAACTGGAGGAAATGGAGGACAGGGCATGACGGAATAACCTGCGATTTAAAGGAATTCCTGAAACGGACAATTACAAAGACTGTGTTAAGACGGTACAACAGCTTTGCCAACATGTCCTGAGATTGGCGGAAAGGGAAGATGAGCCTGTGGCAATGGTGGGAGTGGAAAGAGCGCACCGCAGCCTCGGCCCTCGGCGGGGGACGCAAGTCAGAGACGTCATTGCCTGCATGAGCAGCTTTCCCCAAAAAGAAAAAATCCTAAGCCTGGCCAGGAAGTATGGCCGCATTGCATGGGATTCCTGTGAGGTGAAGATTTATAATGATCTATCTTCGGGGACGCTGGAGCGGCGGCGGGGACTGAAAGAAGTTACCGCGTTCTTGCGGGGGAAGGGACTACGATATCGTTGGTTATTCCCCTTTGGCCTGCTGCTCACTGTTAACGGAGTCTCCCGGAGAGTCAAAGGAGCAGAGGAGGCCTGGAAGGTCTTGACAGAGCTGGGGTGTGAACATCTTCCCAAGCCTGTGGCTGGAGGGGCGCCCAGGGAGGAACGTGGAAAGGAGCAGAGAACATCGCAGTGGAGGCGAGTTTGTGAAAAAGGGAAGCGGCTTAAAAGACTTTCCCAGGAGGGGTCTGAAGGGGGCCTTGTAGCACCCACTTGAACATTGCAGGAGGGTGGTGGGTGAAATGACTGTTGTGGGATATTCATGTGGGATTTGATGTATGATGGGGGTTGTAAATTGGGGGAGGTGGGTGGCCGGTGATATGGGATGGTTGATGGGGTGGATGTGGGGGAAGGAGTGGAAGGAAGGGCCAGGGATTGGCACTAAGGGAGGGAGTCGGGATAAGACATGACTCACACGGATGTTTGTTTGGGATGGGGGGAGGTCCGGGGAGGGGAGAGGGGGGGAGGGAGGGGGCGTATGGGGGGGAGGGGGTGGGGATGAGGCCACTGCTGGATGGGAAAGGCGGGGTGGAGTGTGGGGTGACGTAGGGGGATGCTACGAATTGGATCTCTCAATGTGAAGGGATTGAACTCTCCACAGAAGAGGCGGCAACTCTTTAGAGAAATCAAGGATAATAGGTGGGGTGTGATTTTGGTGCAAGAAACACATCTCCGGGGAAGTGAGATATACAGATTAAAGCACTCCGGGTATCCGGAGCAATTTTTTCTTGTGCTCCAGGGGGGGGAAGGAAGCGGGGGGTTGCAATTTTGCTGCAACGGGGAGTAGGGATACAGGTGAGGAATTGGTTTAAGGATGCGGAGGGGAGAGTGGTGGGGATTAATGGGAGGTGGGGGCTGGAGGAGATTACTATTGTATCAGTGTATGCCCCTAATGGAGCCCAAGGGATCTTTTGGGCCTCCGCTAGGAGATTGTTGGACCGGGAATCCCTGGGAAAGGTTGTGTTGGGGGGCGACTTTAACAGCACGCTACAGGATGGGTGTGATAGGAACCCCAGAGGGTGGGAGGGGAGGGGGTCCAATAGGAAAGGGCTTAAACAGTTAATGGAACAGCATAATTTAGTGGATGTGTGGCGCAAACGGCATCCTTTGGGCATAGAATATACTTTCTTCTCCGCACCACATAATTGTTGGAGTAGGATCGATGTGATCATGATGAGTGAGGAATGGATGGTGGAGGTGCTTGAGGCAGAGATCGTCCCGATCGTATGGTCCGATCATAGTGCGGTGGTGGTAGGGGTGGGTAGTCGGCGACAACTGGGTACCCGGTTCTGGCGCATGAATGAGAGCCTTTTGAAAAATGAGGTGGTGGTGGCGGATATTAAGGGGGCGATACGGGAATATCTAGCTCTGAATGATACAGGGCAGGTACGAGATGTCATGGTGTGGGGGGGGCTGAAGGCCTATATCCGAGGGCGGTTTCTACATTGGGGTGCGCGGTTGAAAAAGGAACGGGGGCGCCGGGAAGAAGGGCTGAAGGCTGAAGTAAAGGAGGCCGAAAGAGTGTTTCGAGAAGTGGGATCGGGGAGGGCCCGGAAAAATTTGGAGCGGGTTCGCGGGGAACTACAGGCTATGCAGGTCGACAAGATAGCGTTTGACCTGCAGCGTGTTCAGCAGTTATATTATGAATTTGGGGATAAAGCGGGGCGTTTGTCCGCCCTAAAGTTGAACAACCGGCTGGGGGCCTCCATGAACTAACAAATTAGGGGACGGGAGGGGGGGGGGTGTTATGGGAAGAGCAGGCGGTCAGGCAGAGATTTGAGCAATTCTACCGGGAACTGTATCGGCGGCAGGAAGGGGTGGAGGCCGAGCATATTCATTCATATTTGGCGGGTTTGGAGCTGCCTCGCCTGGGGGAGGAAGCACGGGAAGGATTGGAGGGGGCACTGACTGAGGAGGAGGTTGGTAAGGTGGTGAGGGGGTTACAGGGGGGTAAATCGCCAGGATTGGATGGGCTTCCAGGGGTATTTTACAAGCAGTTTTGGGGAGAGGTGAGGGGGATTTTGCTGAGAGTATTTAATGGGATGCTCTTGAATGAAGGGGAGCTGATTCCTGAAATGTTAACGGCAGGGATCTCGATTTTGCTGAAACCCGGGAAGGACCCTCTGGAATGTGGATCTTACAGACCGATCTCTCTGCTTAATGTGGATGTCAAGATATTAGCAAAGGCTTTGGCAGATCGGCTAGCTCCATGGCTCCCTGGTTTGGTACGGGAAGATCAGACAGGGTTTATTATGGGGCGGCAAACGGGGGATAATATTAAGAGGGCCATAGAGGTAATTGAAATCGCGAGAACGAGGGGGGTGGAGTGTATTCTGATGTCCATTGATGCCGAAAAGGCATTCGATCGGGTGCACTGGGACTTTGTTTGGCAGGTGTTAAGGAAGATAGGGTGTGAGCCGAATTTCCTACGGTGGGTGGAGGGATTATATAGAGGGCCGAGGGCTCGGGTGAAGGTTAATGGCAGCTACTCGGCGGACTTCGAACTGGAAAGAGGGACAAGGCAGGGATGCCCCCTCTCCCCGTTGTTGTTCGCCCTTGCGGTCGAACCCCTGGCACAACGGATCCGGGTCAATGAGAGGATAGGGGGGATCTGTGCGGGAGGAGTAGAACATAAGATATCCTTATATGCGGATGATATTTTATTGTATATTCGTCATCCGGTGGGAAGTTTGGTAGGTATTATGGAGGAGGTGGAGGGTTATGGGGGGGTGGCGGGCTTTAAGATGAATGTCGAAAAGACGTAGGTATTAAATATCTCGGTCCCCAGAGGGGTGGAACAACGCTTGAAGAACGAGTTCCCGTTTCGATGGGTCTCGAAGTCGTTGGGGTATTTGGGGGTTCAGATCCCAGGGCGGTATGAGGATTTATACCGGGTGAATTATCCCAAGGTGTTGGGGGAATTGTACAGAGACTTGGATTGCTGGATGAATGCGGAGGTATCCTGGCTTGGTAGGATCGCTGGGGTGAAGATGAATATTTTGCCCCGAATATTGTACTTTTTTCAGGTCTTACCTGTGCGGGTCCCAGATAAGGTGCTTCGGGTACTACAGCGGAAGGTGTTCCAATATATTTGGAAATGTAAACCCCCGAGAATAGCGAGGGAAGTGTTGTATGCGGGCAAACGGGAGGGGGGTTTGGGGGTCCCCAATTTCCGGGATTATTACAGAGCGACGCAGCTGCGGCATGTTATGGATTGGAGGGAGAAGGGAGGGGTTAAAATGGGTGTTCGAGTTGAGAAGGAGTATGTGAAGGGGGGGAGGTTGGCGGCGTGGTTATGGGTGAAAGGGAAGGATAGGTGGGAATTAGGGGTAGGATCCCCAGCTATGAGGCAGGTGGTAGCAGTGTGGGATGAGGTAAGGGCGCAAGGCTGTTTAGGAGATGGGAAGCGGTTCTCTCTGGCAGCTCCATGGAGGGGGGATAAGGCGTTCCGCCCGGGGTGGGAAGGGGGAGTTTTTGATGGCTGGTCCTGTCTGGGGCTGGAGTGCTTTTTCCAGCTGATGGACGGGGATGAGCTGATGACGTTTGGGGAGGTGCGGGAGAGTTATGGGCTTCAGGAGGTGGACCGATATGCTTTTATTCAGGCTCAGTCTTTCATTCGGGGGCGGAAGGGTAAGGGGGACCTGGTGGCAGAATTGACAGAGGTGGAGGCTGTTTGGGTAGGGATGGGGAATACCAGGGGGATGATCTCTGCTCTGTATAAAGGGATGGGTAAGGTGGGGGGCACCAAGTTTAAATACATGCTGGACTGGGAGAGGGATCTTGGGGTGCAACTCGAGGAAGTGGATTGGAAGGGGATATGGGATCAGCTTAAGAAGACCCCTCTCTCGAGCCGCATACGGGAAAATAGTTATAAAATTCTGATGCGGTGGTACTACACTCCTGAGAGGTTGCATAAGATGTACCCAGGGGTTTCTGCCGCCTGTTTGCGGGAATGTGGGGGGATGGGGTCCTTTTGGCATATTTGGTGGGAATGCCCAAAAATTCAGACATTCTGGATTCAGATACGGGACTGGATCCGGGCTAGACTAGGGGAGGAACTTGAGATGTCCCCGGGTTTGTTCCTGTTGTCATGGGGGGGAGCTTCGGGCAGGGGGAAGGGGCGAGGGGTAATAGCATGCCTTTGTGCGGCACGCTGTGCTGTGGCAGCGGCCTGGAAGCGTAAAGATGCGCCGGGATTGGGAGAGTTTGAAGGGCGCTTACATCATATTCTGTTAATGGAGAGATTAACAGCAGCGAGGAAAGGACAAGGGGGTAAATTTGAAGTAAGATGGGGGGAGCTGTGGCGGGGGCTTTATCCGGAGGGAGGGGAGGTGAGGGGGAGTTCGGGTTAGAGGGGGGAGGGGAGGGGGGGAGGAGTGGGGGGGGGAAAGGGAATTATATATGTTTCACTTTGGGGGCTTAAAATTATAGATGTATATTGTGTGGATATGTATATATTGGATATGTTGAGTGTTCTGGTTGAAAATTTAATAAAAAGACTTAAATTCAAAAAAAGAAGTATTGTTTCCTAACCTTACTTGTTGGGTTCTTCCTGTTAGATATGAGGAGAACCATTGGAGTACTGTGCTTTTAATGCCTATTTGTTGTAATGTAGAGATCATGATGTGGTGGTTTACGCTGTCAAAAGCTGCAGAGATATCTAGGAATAGGAGGAGGAACACTTTTTTGGGGTTGTCCATGCCCCATATGATATGGTCCAAAAGGACAGTAAGGAGGTTCTCAACTCCATGGTAGGGTCTAAACCATATTGGTGTTCATCTAGGGGTGCGTATATATCTATAAGATCTTGAAGTTGGATTTGTACCGCCTTCTCAATTAGTTTGGCCATGAAAGGGAGGCTTGAGATGGGTCTGTATGAGGTGGGGGTATTTTCGTCCATAGTGTTATTTTTCAGGATTGGGCGTATTACAGCATGTTTCAGAGCAGGAGGCATATAGGCAAGCTGTAGAAAGGTATTGACAATAGTAAGGATGAATGGGGCAAATTCCATTTTTGTTGCTTTTATCCAGCTAACTGGACAGGGATTGAGGTATGAGGTGGTTGTGTTTACTTTGGCGTTGATGTTCTCTTGTGCATCCTTCGAGGTAGGGGAGAATGCTGACCAAGAAGATCTTGATGTTGGGTATTGGGTGTTTTGGTCATTTGGGATTGGGGCTTGACGTGTTAGCTTGTCTTTGTAATAGTTTGCTAGGAGATGGGGGTCTATGACAGGGTCAAGTGTCTCATTGTTTGTGTTGTTATTTGTTAAAGATTTTATGATTTCAAAGAGCTCTCTCGGACTATTGAGAGACTTTGATAGTATAGTGGAATAATGTTCCTTCTTTATTGCATTCATTGCTTCTCTGTGATTTTTTAGTTTGGCCATATTTTGGACCTGGTATGTTGTGGATTTTGAATAGTGTCATTTGCGCTCAGTTTTGCACAGTTCACTTCTGGGTTGTTTGATATCAGGCCTGAACCATGCAGCGCTGTGTTTTTTTTGTGGCAGTAGGGCGGTGGACGTGTAGAGTTGCTGCCTTAGATATGGTGTCGCTCTAGTTGGAAATTGCTTCATCTAGGTTGTAAGAAACTGGGGTTTACTGTTGGGTCATTTGTTTCAAGAAGGTATCTCTATCAAATTTCCTGAACTTCTTGGGTTGTATTGTATGTATTGGCTGAGGAAACAGTGTCATGGACGTGTATTTGGAGGTTTTTGAGGTAATGGTCGGACCAGGGCACTGGTTGTATTTCAAGTGTTGTTGGATTGTAATTGCTAAGATTATATTAGGTAAGAACACTAAGACAAGTGTGTACCCTTTGATATGGGTTCCGGTGTCAATTATTTGATGGAAATTCATGTCATGTATGGTGGATAGGAAGTCAGAGGTATGATTGTGAGGTAACGAAGCAAGGTTAAAGTCACCTAATAGTATTAGGGGATGTTTGTTGGTGGATGAGCATAGTATCTCTGTAAGAATTTCAAGATTGTCGAGATTTGAGTCTGGAGGTCTATAAACTAAACAAAAATGGAGATTTTTTGTTCGTATAGTAAGTATATCTAAGTTCTCCATAACAAGCACTTGTTAATACCCTAAACGCGCTGAGGGGCAGGTATAATTCAGTCATGAATAATGACAACTACCAATTTGTGGCACTTATATGAAACTAGAGATACACATGTATCTCCTCCCCATGTTCCCCTTCATATGCCCCTGAGACACCTCCTTTGACCTGGGTGTGATTGCGGCAGAGAAGATCAATGGGACTCTTCGTAAATCTGTATTTGAACGTGGGTGTTATTTGCACATATGCTCTTAAAGCATAAGGAGTGGCTGGAGGGAGGAGTGGCTCAGTGTTTGGGACAGGTTACCTCAGGCCAGAGGGCCAGGGGTTAAATTCCCACATGGGGACAAGTAACCTCAGGCTGGAGGGACTGGGGTCTCTAGTCCCATGGCCACTCCTTGTGGCCTTGGGCAAGCCACTTAACCCTCCATTGTCTCAGGTACACTTAGATTGTGAGCCCTTCAGAGACAAGGCAATAAAAATACCTGCATATATACATACATGTAAACCACTCTGATGCACATAGTAAAGGGCAGTATATCAAGTGCCATAACCATAACCATGAGTGGTCATTTTCACATGTTCAAGTCATGTACTAGGGCTTCTAAAATAACTCCCATAATAGAACAAAACTGTTTCTAAAAATAGTTCTCTTAGCTGGTCATTGGCAACAGGATTTCCCTTCAGATCTGCTGTAGTTGTAGTTACATTCCCAACCCCCATGTCCTGCTAAAAATTTTAAAAAAGAGAGAAATATTTTTAATATCAAGACCATCTCAACAAAGCAAAATATTTTTTTTTATCTCCAATTCATTATGGAGATCATTCCAGAACACTAATAAGGGGTTTGCATGTGCAGCAGGGATGTTTATGTGCTGAAAACATCCCCAACCATATTCTGAAACACTGCTGTCATGCACATCCATGAAGCTAGCACAGGGATCTCAGAATGTGCCCAGAAGAGGCGGAAAGGGGACATGGTTAGCCACGGAGATATGCATAGCATATTCCGGAAAGGCCCATCTATGTTCTGCAGTATCCTCGTGGATGTCCCTGTTGTTCCTGCTGAAACGTGGAATAAGGCCAGGACTTAGAAACTATTCTGTTGTGATCTTCAATTTGTACCATATTGAAGAATGGTTGTGATGAGTATGTGCTGAACTGGTGTGACTGCAGTCTGGAAAAACACAAGATGCAGTTATAAAGAACAGAAAGCAGAGGTGAGGGTATGTTGTATGGTAAAGAAACATTAATATGCACCCTTACAGAAATAGTAAGAAGAACAATAGTTTTTATTCTGGCTATGCCGAAATGTGCTGTTTATGCTAAAAGATCTAATCCAGGGGACCCTAACAAATCCTGTGTTCTGAAAATTGGGGCTGATGGTGTAAGAATAGTATGTGAGTGAGTCTGGAAACAAATCATGTTGGACTGAGAAAGGGAGATCATATGTGTATGCTATTATGGTATAGCAGCTGTTAGTTATAGCAAGTGAGTGTGTGGTTTGGGAGTAGCATAGGAGGATCTGCTGTGTTGTTATGCAATTCAGGGAGGCCATGAATGGTTGGCCGGTACCTGGACCATATGCATGACTGCAGTGTCACCAAGTGCCAGTGTGTTAGGGCATCCATACATCAGCTATGCCAAGCACTGGTAGATATTACTGATGTCGTGCCAACATCCCCCAGATTGTGCTATGAGGCCTACATCCTTCCCCAGTCCAGAATCTATGTAAGCTGTGAGAGTGGTGATATATCTGGAGGCTGGCTACCTGGGTATGTTGGCACAGGGATCCCGTCTCCAATGCCCACACAAGCCTGACCAGCGGAGCAGTGCCACAAGGCAGACAGTGGGAAGGTAGACGGTTGCCCCACAGATAGCGGATGTATACAGACCGACATATGCCACTATGGGACAGGTGTAGCTACTGTGAAAAATGCCAGTACCCAGATAGGTGGGAATCAGATGCCATAGCCAGAAGACCCTACTACTACTACTGATCATTTCTATAGTGCTACAAGGCATATGCAGCACTGCACAGACATACATAAAAATGGTCCCTGCTCAGCAAAGCTTACAATCTAGTCAAGATAGACAACACAGTAGCTGTGGACAAGCTACATCTAGGGGGCATGGTAAGGAACACAAGGGAGATTAGGCAGATTAGATCCAAAAGTGGCAATGAAGAAGTGAGTTTCCAGCTTGAACTTGAAAAAGGCTAGAGATGAAACCTGACCCACAGACTCTGGTAATTTGTTCCAGGCATAAGGAGCAGCAAGGTGGAAGGAGCAAAGTATGGAGTTGGCAGTAGAAGAGAAGGGCACAGATAGAAGGGATATGTCAGAAGAGCAGAGTTCCCGAGGAGGGGTGTAGGGAGAGATAAGAGAGGAAAGGTAGTGCAGAGCAGCAGAATGAGTGCACTGGAGGCATGAAAAGGCATACATTTGTTGCTCAGCAATATTATGCATCCTTTGAGGAACTCCAATGTTCATTTTGGGTTCTGTGCACTTGTTAGGGGTCCATCCTTAGCAGTTCAAAGTGTGTTTGTAGAGATGACCAAGGCAGGTATCACTGGTGCCATTTTATAATGCCAAGTACCATTTGATTCATGGTATGTCCTGACATACATGTTCATATTTACATTCTCTTATACCATATTAGAGTGCACTAGGATTACCTAGCACTTTTCAGGGCATGGAGAGGACTTCATTTCTATCATTTTATCACACCCATCCTCAAACAGCTCCACTGGCTTCCAAAAGCAAGCAGGATAAAATACAAGGCCATCCTCCTAACCTACAAAACTATCCACTCAAACTCTACCACACACCTCCACACCCTACTACATACCCAACAATCAAACAGAACTAGACGAACATCCACACAGAACATGCTCACCATCCCCCATGAAAAAAACAAATACAACCAAGAAGCCTGCAAACGAGCCTTCCAACTGTATGCCCCGTCCATCCGGAACACCCTCTCTGCCACAATAAGAAACACCTCAGACATCATCACCTTCCATAAGTGACTAAAACCTCACCTCTTTTCAGAACACATTGGGCCTAAAAAATAACCCTCCCCCACACCCATCATCCACTATGAAGTATAAATCAGAGGATTACCTCACCCACTGTATATAGTTAGCTGTTTTACAATTCTTCTAAAAGATTTCATTATATTTAGTTAATATGTTCTATGTAAACAAATAACGTACTATTGTTCCATGTGAACTTCTTTGACCAGGTGAGAAGCAGTATATAAATCTAGTTAAATAAATAAATTTCTTATAGGTATTTATGTCTAGTGTGCATCAGCAAACCATTTGCAGCGTGAAGGGCAACTTAGGAGATGCAAGTTTTTACCGAGGAAGCACGGCATCCATGGGTATATCGAGGAGATGTGCAGTATCCAAAATGTGCAACTTTTCAGGATACGGTGGGTGTAGGGACGTCCAAGATGTTTTCCCATGTCCCATTATTTTGATGGGGGATGTGTTTCTCCATTATATTACAAGGCCCATGCCTACACCTGTGTGCCGGCCGTGCAGTGGATGTATGCACATGACGTCTGAATAGCGCTTTGCCCGTGCCGCACCAGACATGTCTACCTCCCTGATTCTGGACCCGCATGCAAGTTTAGACCCACGGATGTGGAATTAGGTTCAAATGGGGTCTGTTTTCAATTTAGATGTGTCCGCAGGCCGGCCAGGCATGTTATGGAATCGACATCCATGTGTCATAGTACACTAAGAAAGGACAAGCATATAAATCGTCCCACTTCCCATCATATGACTAACTTGTGTTACCTGTCCAACGCAAAATCAAAAGTCAATATAAAAATAAGTAAATGTTTGTTGCTTCTATCCCTCCTTACAGATCTTGTACAGTATGCTTAATTATCGTGTACAATTGCCTAATACTAAGCATCATACACACTACCTCAAAACCTAGACAGCATCACTTCCAATCTACAAGAATTTCTCAATAAGGGAGGGAAAACCATTTAAAGAGAACAACCTATGAAGTGTTTAGAAAATACTTGTATGTTCCAAACAAGAGATCTCAGTTGAATGGAGAACTATGCATCTCTGGTGACAAGGGAATGGAAGCAGCAGCTTAATACTGACGATTTTTGCTAGGAACCTTATGTGGCTTTAGAGTATTCAGCTTCCAGTCTGATTCTCTAGGGATTTTCCCTGAAATTGTGCCCACTCACTTGGGATCTTGCTTATCCTGCCATTGCAGACAATCATTCATATCCACAGCCTGTTGAATATGCCATTGGTAAGAAAATAAGAGGGCAGAAAGGAACTGCCATTTGTATTGGATCTCCTTTTCCCATAACAGCTTGATTAAAAGGCAAAAACGTTTACCTTTTTTTTTTTTTTTGCAGGGTTGGTGGAGAAAGTTATGTAAAAATGTGATTATCAGCACCTTTGAACATGAAGTGATTTCTTGGGCAATTTGTCTATAATATAATGAAAACAAGCCACCTCCAATCTTGGCTTATTGTTCTTGGTGCTACTTTCAATAGATTCTATGGCACTTCGAACAAAAAGTTGGAAAATTTTCTGAACAATTTAAAAAAGATCCTCTTTACAGTCTTTTTCAGGAATGTCCAGAAACTGAACGTTATCTTTGCCTATTTTCCAGATCATCCAACTCGAGCTTTGTTCCCTTTGATAGCAAGTCTAGTTTGTGCAGTTTGCTCTGGAAGAGGGCAGTAGAATATATCTGGTGCTTTCAATCCAGATTTCAATTCAGAAACTGCAGATGTCATAGCCACATGATGCAGTTTAATCTGGTTAAGTAATTCAAGAAAGTCCAATTTAGTTACAAGGGATGAAAATGGAGAGCTCCATGGAAGAAGTTAAGCCAGAAGAAATGGGTATTTCATATGTTTTATTCATTGTTGAATTAAATCTGGTGATTTTTTAGGAACTTTAGAGAATTTAGCTAAAGCTTTCACATACGGTAGCTAGGTCTGGTTGCCATCAATTATTACATTGCAAAATCAGGTGTCTTCTAGATTAAATGAACTCAGAAGTCACAAAGGGACCATTTTAAAACAGCACATAAAGTATTTCCTCTGGGTACCTTTTGAAAGTATGAAAATGGTAGAGCCACTGATTCAAAGTGGGGAAAGGAAAATCCCCACTAGTAAACCCTTTGCCCCCTGTAAGTGATTAAGGGGAAGACTCATAGCCAGAGCCGTAGCAAGCTAGAAATGCGACCTGTGCAACAAACGAATCTGGCACCTCCCTTCACCCCAGCCACGTGCAATAACTCACTCTTTTTGAATTTCCTGGAAGCCCAGTGATGATATCAGCACCCTTTCTTTACTTGTGCTCTGTGCGGCCACACCACTCACAAAGCCCTTGGAATGGCCCTGCTCATAGCATGGATGAGCCCCCTAATGCGGGAGCTCATTCCCTTAGGATTGAGGGGGTTTGGGAGTGAGGAGGTAAGGGAAAAGGGGGAGGGGTTTATGATAAGAAACAGGAAATAAATAAGGGGGTGGAACTCCTGGAAGACATATCTGGGTGATGTCTCTGAGAAGGGTGGTCAGTTGGACAGGCTGGCTAATCTCAGGCAGGGTTTTTTTCTTGGTCACCCATCTGCCCACCCTCTCATATGAGGGAGGAGGTGTCATGATATGGTGCTAGGAGGGATGGTGTCACAGCTTTGGCATTGTTTACGGCAAATTTATTGTTCCCCTTACCTTTGGCTCCCAGATTGGCTGGCTTCCTGGGATGGAAAGGAGATGGGGTGCATATTGGAAACAGACGAACATGGTTGTCGCTATCGTATGAGGTTGTGAGCTTCTGAGAAATGTTATTTGTGCTCTGGAGTGATATCTAACAGCCTGGCATCAACACAGGCTGTGGAATTGAGGGCTTTGGTTGGTTACAAAGTATGATTATGACTAGGATGACACCATCTAGATACAATGTCATAGGCCAGTCTGGGAGGTATGGTATGTCTTGCTATTAGTTAAAATTCTAAAGTGTTAATAAAGCTGTGGCTAAATGTTGCCACTATCTTATAGTCTTATTTTTGTTACTTGTGTGGGTGGTTGTTTTGGAAGCGAGCAGCCGAGAAAGCCAAAATGTGAATGCATATGCGTATTGACAGAAGAATGTCATGTGGTATTACTCGTAACCAATGTTCCCTCTAATTTTCTGTAGGCTGTGTGCGCATAAAATATCAGCTGTGTGCAGCTTTTGAATGAAGGTTAGATTTTTGTGCGCCACATAACGACACTTGGAGCGTTTATACTTTAAAATATGACTACACGTCAGAATACAGTATGTACACCACATTGATTTTAATCAAATTAAATGAAAATAGACGATTACTAAATTAAGCAGTAAATTTCTAGTAATTACAATCATAACTTTTAAATTTTAAGACCTCTATGTTGGTTTCTATCAGAATCAGTGCTGTAATTTTTGTGCGCTCTGTTGTAAAGTATGTGCGCTCGCTCGGCAAGGTGTGTGCGTGCGCACACACGCACAGCTTAGAGGGAACAGTGCTCGTAACTGTTGAAAGGGCAGAAGCAAAACATCAATCTGAACCAGTCACCATCTGCTGCATTAAACAGCAATAAAGAAAGTCAAGCAACAACTTCGCTCAGTTGATTGTTCCATCCAAAAGAGGTAATATATAAAGCAAGAATAACCTTAGTTAATAGACTTCTTGAAATGTAAATATGTGATCACAATTAACAGAGCAATTAGCCAGGCAAAAGGCAGCATTACTGTGAGACACAAAATGGAGGCTGAACTCTAAATTACATCACCAGTCGCCAAAGAAAATTTCAGTGGATCATCACGCTATATCAGCAAATGTTGCAGATAAAATCCTTCAAAACACTGATGGTGATAAAATTGCAACAATCCAGCTCCAGTCTGAACTATGTGCATTAGAACGCAGGCAAAGTTAGTAATTCTGGCATCTGCTCTCAAGATGTGGCGCTGCCCACTATAATGCTGCAACAGCAAGGAGGGGATCTCAGAACTGAAATTAAACGCTGCTAAAATATATCTTTACATTCCAATGGTATATTTTTACAGTCATATCTTGCTATATTTATGAGTGTCTTGCTCTTTCTCAACTTTAGCTTGAGTTTGTATGCTAGTAGTGGTGATCTGTACCACAGTAAGCTCCTGGTTTTGTCTTTGCTGATGTTATCAAGCTTTTCTATCATTGTCTTCCACAGATGTAGTCAATTTGATTCCTGTAAAATCCATTGGGCGAAGTTTGTGTACAGTCAGTGCTTGTGTTGCTGGAAGAAGGTGTTTGAGATGAATAGATCATTGGTTTGCAGAATTCTATCAATCTTTCTCCAGTTTGGTTTCTGTTGCCAAGTCCATATTTTCCAACCACTTTGCCTTCTTCTGTGTTGCCAACTTTTGCATTCCAGTCACCCATGACCATCAGGATATCCTGTTTGAATGTTCTATCAATTTCCGCTTGTACTTGTTCTTAGACCTCATCAACGTCTTCCTCTTCTGCAGCTGTTCTTGGGGCATATACCTGAATTATAGTTGTGTTGATGGGCTTTCCTCGTAGACGAATATAAATTAAGCATTCTCTGACTGCATTGTATTTCATTACAGTTCTTGCAAGTTTCTTCTTAATTATAAATGCAACACCATATCTTCTTTGTCTTTATTTCCAGCAGAGTACACCATATGATCATCAGATGCAAAGTGGCCAAAGCCAAGTCCATTTCAGTTCACTGACACCCAACAGATCGAGTTGTACACATTCAATTTCATTCTTGACCACCTCCAACTTCCCTTGGTTCATGCTTTGTATGTTCAATGTCCCAATATGTAAGACATTTTTCCAACTTCTGACTCTCATTTCATGCACAGCTACATCAGTAGATCCAACCACATCATAAATGCTGGCTTTACTCTGAAAAGTCTTCGGCTCATCCCCAGTAGCCATTTGAGTGCCTTCCAACCTGGGGGTCTCATCTTCCAGCACTATAATGCAATTTATTTTGTGCCTATCCATTGGGTTTTCATGGCAAGATACAGAAGTAGATTTGCCAAACCTTTATTCCATGCAGTTTATTTCAGTGTTGTTGCATTTGTCACTGAAATGTGATCCTCTGCTTACAACACCATCCCATTCTGCTGCTACCCAGATGGGTGGTTTGTCTTAGTCTAGCATCTCTGCTGAAACATGTCTTCCTTGGGAGAACATGCCAGTAGCTAAGCTACTGATCTCGGCATCACTGATGCACCCAAGCCCTCAAAGAATGACAAACTGCAAACCAAGCTAAAGTTGAAAAAGAGTAAACCACTCATGAATGCAGCAAAATATGACCTTGAGAATATACCACTGGAATGTAAAGGCTGCCTGAAAAATTGATTTGTTGCTTTAGATACAAATGACAGAGTTCCAGAAGAGTTATGGGATGACAACAAGAAGGATGTGTTGGAAGAAAGCGAAAAGTCTCAACATAAGGTGAAAAAGCTAAAACAGCCAAAACTGATGACTGAAGAAACTCTGAAAATTGTCCAGAAGCACAGAGAAGCTAAAGTTAAAGGAGTAATAGAGGCAATCACAGAATTTAATGGAGATTTCCAGTGTGCAGCAAGCAAGACAAGAAGTACTAAAATGACACATGCAAGGAAATAGAATCAGAAACTCTTAGGGAAGAACAAGATCGGCTTTTCTAAAGCTACGAGAGTTAAAGAAAAAATGTCAGCCTCAAATTGGAATGCTACAGGATGTTCGAGGATCCATGTTGAATGATGCTGAGAAGATCAAGAAAAGGTGGAAAGAATATACAGTCATTACACCATAAAGATCAAGTGGACCAACAGCCGTTTCAACCTGTACCTTATGATCAGGAACCATTGGTGATGAAAGACGAAGTCTTATCAAAGAACAAAGCATTGAGCATTGATGGCATTCCCATTGAAATAATACAGCAATCAGATGCAGCTGTTACCATACATGCAAGACTCTGCCAGGAAATTTGGAAGACAAATTCATGGCCAACTGACTGGAAAAGATCTGTGTTTATACCAATACTGAAGAAAGGTGACCCGACTGACTGTGGAAATTATCGCACAATCGCTCTGATCCCACATGCCAGCAAGATTCTACTCAAGATCATTCAGCAGAGACTACAGTCATACCTGGAACGGGAACTGCCAGAAGTACAAGAAGGGCGAGGAATGAGAGACATCATTGTGGATGTGAGATTGATCCTTGAAAAGACAAAAGAATACCAAAAGAATATCCATATTTATTTATTTAACACGTTTTTTATACCGCCTTTTCCTTAAATCAAAGTGGTTACAAGACATACAAAGGTTATAAAGTAAGGGAAATATACACTGTATAAACAAAACATGAGAGGGGTAAGGAAGGATAAACAATATAGGTCAACCACTACAGCAAATCATTTTATAAAACAGCTACAATAGACGGAATATAGTTAATTGTTTGATCCGTAGTGTTCAATGAAGAGTATCGTCTTTAATTGTTTACGAAAGTCCTTTAAGTCGTCAATTGATCGTAAGTCAGGAGGGAGAGAGTTCCATATCAATGGGGCAGCCAACGAAATTGCTCTTTGTGTAGAGAAATTGCATGATTTTGCATAGTTTCTTGGGGTGCTGAGGGTGTTTGAAGTGGTTTGCCTCCTTGGTCTGTTGCTGGAATTAGGGAGTAAGAGAGCATGGAGGTTGAATGCAGAGCTCTTATGTCTAATTTTGAAAATATTTATGATGATCTTATATTTGATACGGTGACTTATTGGGAGCCAATGGAGTTCTTTGAGGATAGGGGTAATGTGGTCATAATTTGCGGAGCCGTTGATTATTCTGGCTGCTGTGTTCTGAGCCATTTGTAGGGGTTTGAGAGCATGTTTTGAAAGACCGTTGTAGATTGGGTTACAAAAATCTAGTATGGGAGTTATAAGCGCTTGACAGACTGTACGGAAGTGTTCATATGAGAGAAGAGGCTTGAGGCGTCTAATTATTTTCATTCTGTAATATGCACTTTTAACCGTTTTTCTTATGTGGGACCGTAGGTTGAGTCCTTTGTCAAGGGTTACTCCGAGGTATCTAACTTCGTCCTTAATTGGTATCGTTGTGTTGTTACATGTGATGTATGGTGGGGGGCTAAAGTTGGTGTTTCTGGTGATAATAAGTGCCTCTGTCTTGTTAAAGTTTATAGCAAGGTTGTTGTTCGTTAGCCACGTGGACATGTTGGCAAGGCAGTTCGTAATTCTGTTGTAGTCGGGGCTGTTAATGTCGATTGGAGTGTAAATCATAATGTCGTCTGCATAAATAGTGTAATTTATTTGATGGGCTGCCATTATGTGACAGATCGGTTGGATAAATAAGTTAAATAGCAGTGAGGAGAGTGCAGATCCTTGTGGTACACCTTGTTTGATCATTGTGGGCTGTGATGTGTTAGTTCCTATTTTAACCTGGAACTGCCTGTCTGTCAGGTATGATTTGAACCAGCTTAGGACGGTGCCAGTTAATCCAATGCTCTGTAGTCTGGCTAGGAGGATTTTGTGGTCCATTGTATCGAAGGCCGCTGAAATATCTATAAATATCATTAGGGTTCCTCGATTGTAATTGTCTATTGTCTGGATGATGTCATTGAATAGATATAGCAGCAGCGTTTCAACTCCATGGTTGGGGCGGAAGCCATGTTGATGTAAATCAAGTGGAGCATGCTCATCAATGTGGTCCTGGAGTTGTAGTTGTACTGTCTTTTCTATAATTTTGGCTAGGAATGGTATGCTGGAGATTGGCCTATATGCTGCTGGATTGCTCTTTTCTAGGTTGGTCTTCTTGGGGATAGGCCTTATTGTGGCTAGTTTTAGCTGTTTTGGCATGATTCCTTGAGTTAGGGAGTTGTTTACAAGGTGGTATAAATAACTGAGGAAGTCTTGCTTGGTTGCTTTGATCCAAGGGACTGGGCAAGGATCTGTGGGTGCAGTGCTTGTGTTGAGTGCGGCGATGATGTCTGATAGTTGCATAGTTGAAGGAGTGTGGAACTTGTTCCAAGTTGTGCCAGGTAAGATATGGCTGTTGGTTTCTGAGTGTTTTAGTGGCGGAGTTTGGCCTATTTTCTCTTGAAGATAAACTGCATATGTTTGTGGGTTGACCTGTATATCTTTATCAGAGCTAGGTTCATTGGTTAGATTTTTCACTATTTCAAAAAGTTCCCTAGGTTTGTTATAAGCTTTCTGGATAATGTTTGTGTGGTGCTCTCTTTTTGTTTTATTGATAAGATCGTTATAATTCTTTTGCTTTGTTGAATATAATTCCTGTGAGGTGTGAGATTTGAATCGTCTACAGTGTCGTTCTATTTTTCTTAACTCCCTCTTAGCGTTGCGTATGCTTTTGGAATACCATGGTGCGTGATGTCTCTTGTTGATCATCTTTGTGCCTGTTTTAGTTTTGGCTGCTGTGCTGACGATGTTATACCAATTGTTCACTTGTTTGTCTAGATCGAGTTCATCTGAGTTAAGGTGAGGTAGTGTGTCTTGTAGGAATTGTTCTTTATTGAAAGCTTTGAACCTTCTTGGACCAAACGGAGCGGTATTTGTCTTATTAGGCTTGTCCATTTTGTTTGTGAATTCCACTTTGATTCTGTGGTGGTCTGACCATGGAATCGGTGTGATTACGGGTAAAGAGATGTTGCCCTTGTCTATGAAGTAGTTTGGGGCAAAGATGAGATCTGGCATGGATCCATATCTGTGCGTAGGAGTGTTTATTAACTGAGTGTATAGTAGAGAGTCCATTGCTTGCAGGAAGGTTTCCTTATCTATATTGGTGGAGGAGTTGAGGTTAGTCACCTAGTAAAATTAGAGGTTTATGGTTTGTGTTGAATGCGCAGACGGTTTCTAGAATGGAGGTTAGTTCTTCTGCTGGAGCGTGGGGGGCTCTGTAGATAAGGCAAATGACCAAGTGTTTGTTTCCCACTGTAATAGAGCTGCATTGGTCAGAGCTGTTAGAAGTGATAGTTTGTAGCTGTAGTGAGTCTTTTGCAATGATTAGAACTCCACCTCCTCTTTTCTGAGTGCGAGGGTTGTTAAAGGCGGAGTACGTGGGGGGGACTAGTTGGTTGAGGAGGACGTTGTCAGTGGGAGTTAGCCAAGATTCTGTGATGCATAGGATATCTGGGTGTTGGTCACTGATGTGGTCTCTGATTGTGTGAATTTTGTTTCTTACTGATCTTGTGTTCATGAGCTCTATGGAGGTTGTATTTGGGGTGTAAGGCTTTCTGAGGTGTGTTGTTGGATTTGTATGATTTTGGTGTTTAAAGTCATTGTGTCTGTATCTGGTTATTATGTGTGAGCTCAGTGAGGAGTAGAGAAGCATATAGTATGCTGGCATAATTGTTGGTAACCAAAAATAAAGGGGGTGAGAGTATCTATTTCCTATTTGATGAGGGTATGGTTGGGTAAAGAAGAGAGAATCAGGGAGGTAGTTAAGAGTAGCCATAATAGTTGATTGTTGACCTTCCCTTTAACAACTGATGTCTGTCACTGCTAAACCTTTATAATTCGTTCTTTACTGTTGGTATGATATTAACTGCATTTACATCTAACTACAAAGTTGCAAAGTCACTCCAGCTCTTTTACTTTCACAAGGCAAGTGTATTTGGGCTAGCAGTGCTAATTCATCGACACGGTAGTTTTCTACCCCGTAATCTTTTACTCACTGCTTTCTTCTTGCTTTGGATGAAAGGTGGCGTCACCGATTGTGTAATCTCAGATACAGAGCAGGGATTTGCGATGTAGTCACTTGCTTCTACTTATTCTAAAGGGTGAATGTAGACCTCTTCAGACAAACTTTTTGTCTAATATATATTTTTCTCTCTTCGTGCCACTCCTAAGGGCCACACCAAAGGGCCCTCTTGCGAGGCCCTCAGGCGCGGGCCCGCCTCTGATTCGGCAGTTTAAATGCCGTTCTGAAGTGAAGTGCTTGTCAGCTGTTTGGCACGAAGGGGAAGTTAAACCATATGTGTTTTATCGACTACAGCAAGGCTTTTAACTGTGTAAACCATGAGAAACTCTGGTCCATATTAAGAAGCATGGGTACACCAGAACACCTGATAGTTCTCTTGCACATTGATCAAGAAGCAATAGTTCAAATGGAACTAGGAGAAACAGAATGGTTTAAAATCAGCAAACGTGTACAACAAGGCTGCATACTTTGCCCCTACCAGTTTAATTTATATACAGAAAAAATCATCAGAGAAGCAGGACTGTATGATGACAACCAAGGTGTGAAGATTGGTGGAAGACTCATCGACATCCTTCGCTATGCTGATACCATATTACTGGCTGAAAGTGAAGATGATCTGAAACATTTGCTTCTCAAAATCAAGAAACATAGTCTTAAAATGGGTTTGCACCTTAATGTCAAGGAAAGAAAGATCCTGACAACTGACAAAATCAATAAGTTCATCACTGATGGAGAAGAAATTGAAATAGTTGAAACATTTTGACTTACTTGGATCAACAGTCAATAAAGAAAGGACTAGCAATCAAGAAACTGGATGATGTATTGCTCTTGGTAGAATGGCTATGAAGGACCTAGACAAGATTCTCAAGAGCAGAGATGTCTCTCTCCATACAAAGATTCAACTTGTCCAGGCCTTGGTATTTTCAATAACATCCTATGGATGTGAAAGTTTGACAGAAAAAAAATAGACAGGAAGAAAATTGATGCCTTTGAATTATGGTGCTGATGACGAATACTGTGTATATCATGGACTGCCGAAGAACAAAACAGTCAGTACTAGAGGAAATCAAACCTAAGCTTTCCTTAGTAGCTCAGATTTTGACTTTCATACTTTGGACACATCATGCGAAGAGAGAGATCATTGGAGAAAGGGATAATGCTTGGGAAGGTAGAAAGTCACTGTAAAAGAGGAAGGCCGGCAATGAGATGGATCAATACAATAACAATAGCTAGGGATACCACTCTATCAACAATGAGTCACTTGGCTGAAGACCGAAGAAAGTACAGGTCCACTATCCGAGGGTTGCCAGGAGTCGATACCGACTCAACGGCATTTGACAACAAAATATATCTGATGCAAAGCTTATCAGACTTGCCTCCTTAGAGTGTTCTCAGAGCCTTTATTTCTATTTTTTAATTAAGTCGTAAATCACAATTCTAATTCTTTTAAAATAATTTTTTATGGAAACTGCTCTGGTCTCCTGTGAAGAGCAATATAGTAAATCTTAGTAAATCATAAACCATAATAACATGAACTTTTATTCCATGGGGGGGAGAGAGAAAAAAGACTAAGTGGCCATCTTACCTGGGCTCACTCAGTCCACCCCATATTTTTCCCATTTAAAACAAATATGGGAATATGTACATTCATAAATCTGCAGCCATTTTTTGTAATAAAGCAAAACTTTGAAATATCTCTTCCTTGAAGCTCAGTTTTCATGTACTTCTGCTACAGCAACTAAGACATCATAGACCTTTTGCAAAATAAGCGTCTTATTGTTTATTGTATGTACAGTGAGTAGACAAATATGAAAGTAACTTGAGGGACTGTTTACTAAAGTGCAGTAAGTTTTTTCACACACCACATCTTAAGTGCAAAGCGTAAGGTGTAGTAAGTGCAAAGTCTGCACGGTATCGCCAATCTGAAATCACCAACTGATATTCCTCTGATCTGATATCCCCTGAGTAGACGCCATCTCTCTCTGGGCAACCCCTAACCCTTCCCGGCAGTCACCCTTACAGACTAGTCATCTGGTCCCCCTCTGCTCTCACCCCAGATTTGTTGGGGTTAAAAATGGCTGCTATGATCTCTAGCAGTTGTCTTATGGTAATTCTACTAGGGGTTATCCCTCCATATAAATATCCCTCCATATAAGGAATTGATTTTGGGTGTATCAGGTGTATTGGATTGGAGGATACCAGCTGAGGGGGAGGGATTCTTCTCAGGGAGGTAATCTGAAGGGGTATCAGAATGAGGGGGATGGACTGTCCAGCAAGTCAGGATATTTCATCTCTCTGAGCTGTGCTGACTGTTGGTAGCACCTTTTGTCGTGGCATAGAAATGCATAGAAACATGACGGCAGAAAAAGACCACATGGCCTATCTAGTCGGCCTTCCATATCAACTACAATAGTCCTTTTTTTTTTACCTTTAGAGATCCTCTGTGTTTGTCCAAGGCTTTTTTAAATTCAGATACTGTCCTCATGTCCACCCTTCCACTGGGAGACTATTCTACGCATCTACCACTCTTTCTGTAAAGAAATATTTCCGCATATTACTCCTGAGTCTATCCCCTTTCACTCTTCTGCTTTGTCACCTCGTAGCAGAACTTGCCTTCAATTGAAAGAGACCCTCTTGTGCATTTATGCTGTGGAGGTATTTAAATGTCTTTATCATATCACCTCTATCCTGCCTTTCCTCTAAACTATACATATTAAGATCTTTAAGTCTGTCCTCATATGCTTCATAATGAAGACCATTAACCATTTTAGTAGCCACCCTCTGCACTGACTCCAGCCTGCCTATATCTTTTTGAAGGTTCAGTCTCCAGAATTGCAAATGATAATCCAAATGAGGTCGCGCTAGAGACTTATACGGAGGCATTATCACCTCCTTTTCTCTGCTGGCCATTCCTCTCCCTATACACCCATGCATCCTTCTGGCTTTTGCGGTTGCCTTTTCTACCTGCTTAGCTACTTTAAGATTGTCAGACACAATCACACCCAGGTCCCGCTCTTCTTTTGTGGACAGAAGTACTTCACCTCCTACACTGTACTGCCCCTTTGGATTTTTGCAGCCCAAATGCATGACCCTGCATTTTTTAGCATTAAATTTCAGCTGCCAAATTCTAGACCATTCTTCAGGATTAGCTAGATCCCTCCTCATGTTATCTACTCCTTCTTGGGTGTCTACTCTATTGCAGATTTTGGTATCATCAGCAATCAAGCAAACCTTACCCTATAGCCATTCCGCAATATTAGTAACAAAGATGTTAAAAAGAATCGGACCAATGACAGATCCCTGGGGCACACCTCTGGTAACCACCTTCTCCTCAGAGTGAGCTACATTTACCTGTACTCTTTGTTGTCTTTGCAACCACACTATTAGCAGTCATGACAGCTACACAAGGTGATATGCCACTCAATAGCTGTCATTGCTACCCAGAACCTGCCCCAACCTATGGTAAGCACTTACTGTGGGATCTTTACCATGTGGTCATTTTTACCATATGGTAGCTATAAGAATAGATACACACTACAAGTTACCATGGGTTAAAACCCATGGGAAGTGCTTACTGCACTTTAGTAAACATCCCCATAGTAACATATTGGATGTTGGCATATAAAGACCAAATTGATCCATCTAATGAGTCCCCATTAAGGCAATTAGGATTGTAACTGCTACTTCTACCAGTTTACCCTTCCCATGCTTTTGTTTAGGGCTGTTAATAGCTGTCCTGTGCAAGTCACTCCGTATGCCATTTCTTTAAGGTCATAACTGCTGTTTAGAAACTGGACGCCCAACTTGAGGAGTCCAGGAATAAATAGAAGAGCATGTTTTATAGCTTACATTTGCCTATTTTTTGTGAATATCCCATAATTTTCAGAATTCCTTCACTATTTTTGTCTTCACCATAGTCTCTGGGAGAGTGTTCCAGGCATCTATCACATGGCTTCTAAGTCTACCACCTTGCAGCTTCATAGTTGAGAACAACAGAAAGAATTGTGACTAATTTAAAATATTTTGAAATTTCTTAAAAACCCAACTATTACAATCAAGTTTACTCCGTTGAAATATACATCAAACTGCACCAACAGCAGTGCCTTGACTATGCTACAGTGATCTGCGAAGCAGCCCCCCCCCCAGGATACCGGGTTCAATGGACCTTTGACCCAATATGACAGTATATGTTCTAAATTTAAGAAGAAATAAATAAGTAATAGTGTTGTATGGGGTTATAATTCATTCTTGGATTTTACATTTTACTCACAAAGAGTTTAACTGAAGGGTAAGAGGCGTGTTTACTAAGGTGCCCTATTATTTTGCAGGTATCACACTCGGAAATGACCAAGCAATACATGCAACAGTTGTGTGCTACATTTTTGTGGGCATTTACAGCATGTCCTTAGCAGATACCACACTGATTTGAACCCTAGCATGTACCAATGGCATTTGCACTGAAAGTGAATGCACTTGAATCACCCATCGAGGTAGCCTTTAAATGCAACTGTGCTCACTGCAACATTGATAAATCTGTGTTGTCAACCTCCATACTAACCATAATGTGAACTCATACCCCACCTATTTCTCTTCATTGCATGCTAAGCAGATAGCGAAGAATTAAGCATGAGCTGCCTGCTCTCTGTTCGTGCTGTGCATGTTGGTTAACTTGTGCTCAAGTGTGTGTTCACAGCACAACTTAGGAGTTCTTTTACTAAAGTGTGATTTTCATGCTAACTGCATTAGGGTGCCGAATGGGCAGAGTGGGCATGGTTAGCACACTGCAGTTAACGCAGGGATACATATCACATGCTAGTGGTCAGTGTTGCAATTAGCATGTTCACCTGCAACACTTACAGCAGAGCAGTTGCACCTAACGCACGTTTATTTTGGAGCTAAACATGCATTAAGTGCCAGAACCTAGCACACTTTAGTAAAAGGGCCTCTTAGTAAACATGCCCCTAAGTTCAGCTATTTCAAAGAGAGATTATGTATAATTAATGTACACACAGGGTTGATTTAATTTGCATGCTTTTTTCATTCCTTTCTACTTATTCAATATGCTTATTTTTTGCTGAGGACGCACACGCAGAGACACATTTGTATTTTTGGCCCAAACTTTTTCTTGGTGGCTTTTATTTATCAAGTTTACAAATCAAATCAAATAGGTATATAGTAGAGCTTTGTGATATCATTTTCTGAGTTTATAGCAGAATGTATTGAATTATGCTCGCTCATGAACTGCCGCTGCTATTCTCTCCAGACTGAGCGAGAATGACTGTGGGGGCTGTAAATTCACTTGGCTTTCAGCATTACCGGTTAAATCAAGAGCCCTATTCAAGCTTAGAGAAGATACAGCGCAAGTCTTCATTACACAAATCAATTTGGTCAAAAGTATAGCACAGTGGGAACTCAACCATTGCTCACATAATATTGTCAACTTAATGAAATAAAGCCTAAGAGACATGCACAAGCTTTACTCTCAGAGAAATAACTCGATTGGTAGAGCAGGAGGAAACAGCTGGCTTTTTCAAAGTGTGATTCTTACTTGTCACTGCCAAAATCCATTTGCATGTAAAATCGAAGCAGGATCCTAATAGTCAGCAGTCTCGAGTTGAAATGTGTATTGTGTGCTGTGAGCATTCTCTCAGCTGAGATTCATTTGTAATATGAGGTCATTGGCATTTTCAGGTGCAGGGTGTATGGTTCCTTTTTTAAAATTTTTATTTTAAAACATGTTTACAATTCAGGTGAGTAAGCTAGGCATTATGAAGACTGTTCTCAAACTGTCTACCTGGATGTAAAGAACCTTGTGGTAGCGTGGCGTGTGATGGGAAGGGACAGCAGTTCAGAGAAACAAAATGTGTTTTATTCAGACCCAATTTGTTAAACCTTCACAAAGCTAGTCTCCCGCCCCTTCCTCCAGCCCAGTTAAAGTTTCTTCCTTGCCCATTTTAAGTTCCTACCTTTGTACAGCTTGCCTTTAAAGAACTTCTCAACTCTAACGTGTAGGTCAGTTTCGAGAGGGTAGCTTCTGCCAAATAAAGAGATAATCACCCTCAATTATTTCATTGGGTATCACAGACGTATATAGCTGTCATTAGTGAATACAGGTCTCAGACTTACAACAGCCACGTTGGGTATTCTCACCCTAACCGTGCGCCTGATCGCATCAATGACCTTAAGGTATTCACTAAATTTTGTGTAGATTTAGCTTGATCTATACAGCTGATTCACCCATATTAATCCTTGTAAAATTTCAAATTTTATAGAGAAGGAATTGTGCTTAACTTAGCTGTGTTTCCACTGGTAATAAATCCCCGGACGCCACCTGATAGGCACCTCTTTGCGTTTCTGTTGTTTCTTCAGGGGGAATTCACATAAACTAGCACACTCTATAAAGCAAGGAAATTTGACGTTAGCTATAATGCTTTCATTTCGATATCATCTGTGCAAATGCTCTTAAGAACATAGATTACATTGCTCACCTCCCAATTTGCGGCCAAAGTAAACTCATTTGTTACAGAGTCATTTTACCATACGCACTTTCTCTCTGTGTTCAGAAACGCCGCGCATGTGCAGAACCACTGCTGGCATCCATTTATAGTGACAAAGTATCACTAAAACTATTTAAAGAACTTCTGGCTCCATGGGACACTCTCCCTCCTGCAGCTTGCTGGGTTTTTAACCTCTTTCTGTGAGCCATGCACTCCCAGCACTGAACTCTGGGTTGCGGGCTCTCTTAAAAGGACCTGTTGATGATTCCTGTATAGAACCCATCACACACCTTCCCCCTAATCTCAACCGTGCCTCATTGAGTGCCTGCTTTACCCAGGACCCCCAGCTGGGAAAGGAAGTCCACTTTCAGGTGAGTCTGACCAGTCCTATGGTGGACCTAGAACTGGTAGGGTTGGAGACTCAAGAACCACTGCATAAGATGGTGGTTGGACTCTTTCTACTGAGCTAGCCACTTGAGGGGTTGGTGGTCCATTATTAGCATAAATGGACGGCTGAGCGCCCACTTGACAGCAAGGGCCTCCCTCTCAATCACTGCATAATGCTTCTCCCGAGGAAGCAGTTTCCTGCTGATCAAGGCTATGGGATGTTCTTCATCCCTGACTTCCTGGACCATAATGGCTCTTAGACCCCCCATCCCAAGCATTGGTTTGCACAATAAATGGTAGAGAGAAATCAGGGCTACTTAGGATGGGTTTAGAGCACACTGACGTCTTGAGATGCTGAAGTCCAGGTGCAGTGACCACTGGATCCATTCCAGAGCTCTCTTGTTTCACTCCACTCATTATTTTATAGAGCTCAATCATATCACTCTTTGACCATCTCTTCTCCAAGCTGAAGAACCCTAATCTTTTAAGCCTTTCATGATAGGGGTGTCCCTCCAATACTACTGCTTATCATTTATGCATATGCAGTGCCGTACAGAGACATAGTAAGAGACAGTCTCTGCTTATCAGAGCTTATAGTCTAGTCAAGGCAAACAATATAACAACTGGAGATACCCTTTACTGTATCATTGTGGTTGCCTTTCTCTGGACTTTTGTACCTCTTCTAATTCTGCTATATATATATTTTTGTAGACTTGGTGACCAGAATTGCATGCAGTACTCAAGGTGTGGTCACACCATGGAGCGATACAGAGACATTATAATATCATTTGTTTTATTCTCCATTCCTTTCCCTTTAATTCCTAGCATTCTGTTTGCCTTCCTGACCACCACTGTACAGCAAGAAGAGGATTTCAAACTATCCATGATAATGCCTAGATCCTCGAAATGAGTAGTGACTCCTAAAGTAAAACATTGCATTGTGTAGCTATAGTTTGGACTGTTCTTCTCTAAGTGCATAGCTTTACACTTGTCCACATTAAATTTCTTCTGCTAGTCTGAACACCTAGTTTCCCAGTTTTTTAAGGTCCCCTTGCAAAGCATCACAATCATTTTATGATTTAAGAACTTTGAGTGTGTTGTGTCATCTCCAAATATTATCGCCTTATTCACTGTTCCCATTTCCAGGTCATTTATAAATATATTAAAAAACAATGGGCCCAGGTCAGATCCTTGGGATATTCCACTGTTCACCTTTCTCCGTTGAGAAAATTGACTATTTACCCCCATTTTCAGTTTTCTACCTTTTAACCATTTCCCAATGTGCAACTTCCATCCCATGACGTTTTAATTTCACCAAGAGTCTCTTATGGAGGGCCCTTGTCACAGGCTTTCTGAAAATCCAGATACACTATATCAACTGGCTCACCTTTATCTGCCTTTCTTCATACCTTCAAAAAATTTGGCTGGTTAGGCTAGACTTTTCTTGGTTAAATATATGTTGGCTTTGTCCCATTAAACCATGACTATCTGTATGTTTAGCAATTTTGTTTTTTTTATAGTGGTTCCTACCATTTTACCCGGCAATGACATCAGGGTTATCATCTGTAGTTGCCCAAATCACTTCTGGAATTCTTTTTAAATAGTGGTGAGCCTGGCACTATATATTTATTTAGATTTCTGAACTGTCCTAATAAATACTACTTTGTTACAATATGTTCAGTATGATAACAAGAGACTCCAAATTGCATTAAATATTTGTCTAGAGAAACACAAATATTAGTGGAGAAGAGGAGAAGGGTCTCTGAAATTAACAGTGGGAAAAGGCTAGTCAAAGCTTATTTTGAGCAAGCTTTTGGTTGGTAAATTAGGGTTTGTTATTTCAGTCTGACACAGGAAATTTTATGCTTCCTTTCCTCTCCTATCTCTCCCTATACCCCTCCTCTTCTGGCAAACCACTTCTAGCAGTGCCCTTCTCTTCTACTGCCAACTCCAAACTTTGATCCTTTTACCTTGCTACTCCTTGCACTTGGAACAAACTACCTGAGTCTATACTGCAGGCTTCATCTCTGGCCCTTTGCAAATCCAGGCTGAAAACTCACCTCTTCAAGGCCGCTTTTGGATTCTGATCCACTTAGTCTCCCATATGCTTCCTTAGCATTCCGCTAGTTGTATCCCTGTCCTCAACTGTTGTGTTTGTCTTGATTAGATTGTAAGCTCCAATGAGCAGGAACTGTCTCTTTCATTTGTCTGTACAGCACTGCATATACCTTGTAGTGCTATACAAATGATCGGTAGTAGAGGTAGTAGAAAAGCAGAAATGGAGGTAGACATAGGGCATGTCAAGTCCAATCAGGCAGTTTATTCCAAAGGTGTATAGAAAGACCCACACAAGGTATAGGAGATGGGAGGGGTGTCAAAAAAACACTATAACAGTACTGTTTATAAAGATGCCTATTCCAAGTGATTATTCTGTGAATCTCGTTGAGAGGGAGAAGATCTTCAAATATCAAGAAATGCAATTAGAGACCAAGAAGAAATGGCATAAAGATAAAGATATTTTTCATCATTTTGGGTCACGGGCCTGATTAAGAAGAATTTGCAATCGCACCTTGATTGATTGCCTATACATGTTGCATCATGAACTCTAAAAGGAGACTCTCTTTGGCACAGTGCAAGCACTACACTGAGCATTAGCCGTAAATCTCAGAGATGTAGCTTATACTCCACATACCCTATCTTAGGAGCGAGTTTCATTACTTTATGATATGTGCAAAACTAACCCACTTGGAGAAAGTGCTCCTGGTAGACATTAACCAGATAGTAAAAATATCAGCAGATAGCATAGAAAGTGCATCCACTCTGTAGATGCATTTACCATGGCTTGCTATGAAAAAAAATGATCCTATATCCCAATTGGCATCACCTTCTAATTACTAGATCACCATCAGCATCACCCTCATTCCCTGTCCAGCCTTCCAAACTTCCATCAACCCTCCTGATTAGCATGCTTACCCCCAACCCCATTCAGCATGCCTGACCCTCTCCCCACTTTCTGATCCCTCCCATCACATTCCATGGGTTTCACTGCTAGATAAGTGGAAAGAGGAGTGATCCCAGGATTCTCTTATCCCATTGTTGCTTCAGATCAAAATGGAAGCTCTGACCCCTTAGCTGTAGACTTACATTGCTACCGCTAAAGGCCAAGCTATTAAATAGCTTGAACCCTTGTGGTACTACCACAATCCTACCACTAGGGGATCAGAGTCACCATTTTAAACCTGGGTGGAAACAGGGTAAGAGCTTCAAGTGATCTTTCCTGCCATGCCACTATCTCATCAGCGAAACCCTGGTATGTGTCTGGGGGAAATTGAGATGTGGGGATGGATAGGTGTCTTTTAGGGGGGTAATACTGTTTGGTTGGAGTAGTGGGATGTGATTCTGATGCTCATGGAGAGATTGGGGATGGATTCATCATGCTGACTGGTGCCATGGGGTCAGAATGCTAATCTGAAGGAATGGAGTTTTGGCACACTTGGAGGGGTCGGAAGGATACATATTGCTGATCACAGTTTTTTTAGTTTTTTGAGCAGATCACTGTAGCTATTTGCATTTAGTGCAGGTGCATTTAACGCCTCCTCATGTGGAAATGCTAAGTGCACCAACGTCACCTGCAGTGGTAACAGCATATGGTGACTCACTGTACACTATCTGCAAGCTTTGCCCATGCCGATAACCCACTTATTCTCCATCCCTTTCCCATCCTCTGCTGTGGAAAGCAGTTAATGCACAATGTATAGTGGAGGTCATTATGTGGCCACTTGGTAACTGTTACTGTGTGCTAATTCCCATGTTAACCGCTTAGTGCGCTTTAGTATACATGCCCCTTATTGTACTATCTATGCAATTTTTGTGATATGTTGAAATGCTTTTATGACTAGTTCTTGTGTTTATGTATAATTCATTGAATAAGCAAATTCAGGTTTAAAATATGATTTAACCCCCCCCCCCCCCAAATAAAATTAAAACAAGCATAATAAGACTGTTTTTTAAAGATGATGACAGTTGTTGATGTCTTGACCTATAGTTCAGGATTCTTCTGTCATCCTTTAAGGGGAACTTCCAGAGGTGTGTGTTCCTGATAATCATTTATCATCAGAGACCAACAGTACAACAATAGCGCCTTCCCTGCTTCAGCATAACAAAGCTAATGGTTTAAAACTGACGGATGACTGTGCACACATTTTGGATTGATCTAGTCCTGTTTTAAGCTATTAATTCAATCATTTGAGTTCTGATTCCTCAAAGAAAAACTGAGTTACATCTCCATGTATATAGTGGGATAGAACAGAGAATTGGTATAGCCTGTGGGGAAAACAATTTATCCAACTGTCAACTCTATATTAGAGAAGCTGTAGACATTAGTTAAAAAAACAAACAAACACCTCTTAATATATAAAACAGAGGGGGAGCATGGCTCAGATTTGGTATATAAAATGGGTCTTATATTCCTTATCGGCCATGATCTTGGAGAGGAAGTGGCCTTGGTTACTAGGAATGTGCATTCAAATGGCACAGGAAATCTCAATGGCATTTCCCATGCAGTTCCTTATTGATTTTAGTCTAAAATGGCATAATAAAAATCTAAATTCCCTCCCCCCTCCCATGGTCATCTTGGCTGGGCTGGGCCTGGCCTCAAATCGTGTCCCTTGGGTTAGAAAGCTCAGGTCTTGTACGAGGGTATATTGTGTCTCTTGGGAGATGGCTCAAGCAGCCTATCAATTGTGTTCTGTATTTCTGGTATTATTCCTGTTTTCTGACTGGCTCATGTTTCTTTGCTTGGACTTGAGCTCCATGGAAAACCCTTCCTGGATTTCTTGCCTAGTGAATCTATTGACTCCAACTGTTAAGAACGTTCACCAAAAACTTCTTGTTCTACGTTTTTCTATCAGAAATTCTATGAAACCATGACTAGGGAGCATGTCTACTAAACCGTAGAAACCTTTTGCAGCTATTACAGTGCGATAGCTGCAAAGGACCCGCAGTAAGCCAAAAATCTACACAGTATCTGTGGGAGGAGGGGAAGGGGGTGTTCCCCCTTTTTCTCTTTTTCACCCTGCAGATATAGTGGGGGTTTTGTATTTACCATAGAGACCCGTGATACCTTCATAAGTGCCTGACAAAGCAGGTATCGCGGGTCTCTGTGGTAAATCAGTGGGGAGAATGGGTAATGACCAGGTGCATAGAGCTCTTACTAGTTCGGTGTCCTCATCAATACCATGTCCCTCCCCCTCAACTTCAATTTGGCACCCCATCTGGCATAGTTTGTGCCATGGATATACTGATCCACTGAACCCATATTTTAAAAACTTGCCTGCCTCCACTTTAGTGCCGATCTCCCCTGAGAACTGTCCAGGGGGAATAGTGCATCCCCAGACCAAAATCAAAGCCTGGCTAGCCAGCCAGGTGATCAGAGGTCCCCCTTTCCATCTTTAACAGAAGCCCGACTAGACAGTTGGGGCCCCTATCCCCCCTCTCTCCCCCTTTAAAAACTATTACTCCTGACAAGCCTGATGTTGTTATTTGCAGTCACAATTGGGCCATTTTTGGCAAACACCATGTGAAATATTTTCACACAGTGACTGCCCAAAAAGGTGCCACCTATTCTCTGCCCTGATCACAGCCCCTCACCCCTGCACCATGCAAAAAAAAACAACCAGATATTGCAGAAAGGTTCCTGCAGTATCTGATTTTCTCACATGTTAGCTGCTACACTGGGCGATATATAGGTGTTAGTCCCATGGTAGCAGTTGAAGCCTTTTAGAAGACATGCTCTTAAACATGGTTTCAACAAATTTTTGAACAGGATCACTAATTGGACACTTTGGGCTATCAGGAAACAGGAACTAAAATTAACAGAAATACAATATACAACTAAGGATAGACTGATTGGAGTCAGCCCCCCCAGCAGACATAATGCCTCTTCTTATAAAAACAAAACAACAGGAAACAAAAATGTATAAAAGCAAAACAAATAAAAAAAAAACCCTGAAAATGACACAGGAAATAAAGCAAAATGATTTTTTTTTGCCTGCACACTCCTGGTGGTTACTTCGAGCAAAATTTATAAATAAGTTTCTAAATTATTTTCTTCTACCTTAAAATAAAATAAAAGAAAAAACATTGCCCTAGGAAATGTGCCTTTTATTGAAACTTCACGTTATGGTTTAAGCTAGAATCTTTTACTTAGCATATCCATTTTGATGAAAATTGAATAATTTTTGCTTCATTGATTTCATTTTCTGAACATTAACAAAAAGTGGCATGTTTATTAAAGTGTTCAATGTTTCGGCATGCAGAAAATGATTAGTGTGGAACCACAGTAACCAGTACTACATGATAAAAATGCCAGTGTAGTAAAAATTCAATGCTAACCATGTGAAGGCACATTTTAAAAATGACCTCCAAGTGTAATCTGGAACATCCAAGCAAGAACATCTGAAAAAAAGGCAGGTGTGTCCAAGGTCAGACAATTTGCCCAATTTGGATGTCTACCCGGAATAGTATTCAAGATTGAAGATGTCTAGGAATAGCCTAATGGTTAGAATAGTGGGTTAGAGCCAGGGTTCTAATCCCACTTCTGCTATAATTTAGATTGTGGAGGGTAGTGAGAATGGTGGAATACCACTTTCTCTATACCCTCCAGATATTTTATGGCCAAACCAAGCACTTTTCTGATGCCTATTCATACCTGGGGCTGGTCTAACCTTGGACGACATCACAGACATCCCAGCTCGTATTCTGACTCACACATCCCGGTCTGACCATATCACCCCCATCTTAATACAATTACATTGGCTCCCAGTTCCTTATCGCATACAATATAAAATGCTTATCTTTGTCCATAAGACCATCCACACTGGCGCTCCCCAGTATCTCGCAGACCTAATCCGTCATCATACACCTTACCGTTCACTTAGATCAATTCACTCTAACCGTATGTTTCTACCATCCTCTTCTCAAGCCCATCTTGAATTAACCAGTTCCTCTACCTTCTTCTTCCTGGGTCCCCGATAAAGGAACGCACTCTCTCCAGACCTTCGTCTTGAACTTTCATATAAAACATTTAAAACCAGGTTAAAAACACATTTATTCTGCACCGCGTTTGACCTTCCACCCCCCTCCACCATTTTATCACCGCCTCCCCGTTAGCTATTCTATGTCATTTAATGTTATATTGAGTGTTCTATCTTGCCTGTTTCTACCTCTTTCCTGTCCTGAATTGGCATTCTTTTCTCACTAAAGCAGTCTCAGTTTTGTTTTGTAAACCGCTCTGATGCTTTTAGTAAGAGCGGTATATTAAATCTGTAATAAAGGTAAAGAAAGATAAAGAAATAAAGCGGAGTTGTCTAAGTCCATTGCACTGCCTCAGACAAACCTCCGCCATGCCCCCTGCCTACTCGACTGTCCCCTTCAGTGGAGCATCTCTTCTCCTGTGCCTCCTCTGGCTGCCACGCCACCTAGTGAAGTGAAGGTAATTGCATCTGTGTTAATTTCAATATTGACAGTGCACGACATGTACCCCCATGCCAACTGCAATGCAGTCATCATGCCCACTCTCTGCCCCTAACTCATTCATTCTCCATCCCAACTAGTAAGTGGTAGCAAGAAAGTCAGAGCTCAGTAATGGTAACGCGGCACCTGTACTGTTACTGCAGACCCACACACATGCTTAGTGCATGCCTAAAATGCACTAAATACTTAGGGCATTTTAGTAAAATAGCTCCTAAATATCACAAAAATGCTGACACGTTGCCTGTGTGAATTTGAAGAGGAGTTTTTTTGTTGTTGAAATTTCTCCACGTGGTGGCATATAGTTAAAGGAATTGCTGTCCATAAGTGGGAGCTCCTCATCATTTGTTTTAAATGCATACATGCTAAAACTACCTCAAGCATGCAAATCAGTTGTATGTATGTTGATTTATAGGTATATGCAAACACAAGCTATTTGCATGCACAAAACGTTTTAGAAGCCCAAATTAGCTGAATGTGTACAAACATATGCACAACCCTAATGGCTAGAAATTCCATGCATTCTGTGGACCAAGACAGTGTAGTGGACCAAGATAATAATAAAATATTTCTTTTACCAAATATTGATTGATTGAATATCTTCTCAAGTTTGTTGATGCCATAAATGGAGTCGATGAAAGTGTGAATGCGGAAAGAGCAAGATATTGGTAACCACATAAGGTGCCACAAGCATAAAGTCTTGGCACAAGTGTTCCCCTTCCCCTCAGAACCCAGAAGGTAAGGAAAATGATCTCCTTCAACACAGTAGCCCAAGAATACTGCATCTCACCGAAAATGGTCAAGGGATCAGCTCTACCTGTAACCATCCTGAGGGAGGGCAATTGTCAGATGCCTAGTTTATGAAGGTAAAATGCTATTTAATGTAGTAATTCCCTCTATAATCAAGAGAATAGAGAATCAGTAGAATATATAAGTGGTTAAAGCAACAGCCTAGCACCCAAGAGATCTGGATTCGATTCCCTCTAACACTCCAGGTGACCTTGGCAAGTCACTTTACCCTCCACTACCTTGGAAGAAAAGGCCTGGCAATCTACTTCCGGTCATATCTTCCTAAGAAACCCAGGGGCTACTGGGTCCCCAGGAGTCAGCATTGACTTGATGGCACTTAAAAAAAAATATAAGTAATAAAATGCAGCATATTAGCATGGTATGCGCAATAATGTAATAAAGGAAGCACACTGATATAGTTATGATCTGAATTTTAGCTAATTCCCTTAGTTCCTTGTGTTTGTTCCCATATATGGTACTATCAGAAAATGAAATGCCCTTGCTGCACGTGAACCCATTTTACTTTGTTCTCTATTTAATTTCATTTTATTTGAAATAAAAAGAAGCCCAAACAAAAAATAAAGAAGGGTTCCCTCCCCACCAACAAACTGTACTTTCTAATTTAAAATAGCCCTCCCCTGCACTAGTGGATACTCTCCTGTGCCCCCACCACATCCCTTACCCCATCCACAGTTCTTCATGGGCAAGTGTGATCCCAGTCACTTCCGACCCACAGTTGCTATTTCTCAAAATAATTCCAGCTGACCTGAGGCCAACACCATTAACAATAGACATTGAACAAAATGGTGCCAGTCACTTGGTCAGCTGGAGTGGAGGAGTAGGCTGGGTTAGAACACCATCTTGGGAACCAAGAAACTAGGGTTCAAGTCCCACTAGCACTCCTTGTGGCCTTGAGCAAGTCACTTAACCCTCCATTGCCTCAGAAATATCCATGTTATCAATGTCCCTGTTTAATGTACATTACCAAGTTTCAGTTGCAATGTAAATTGCTTTGATTGAAATGACAAAGTGGTATACAAAACCTATAAAATAAACATTTTGTGGTATGGTCAGCATTTAAAATGGTTCCAGTCTCTGGTGAGCCATTGCTGTTTGGAAAAACGGTACTGCTCAGGCAGGGAGACTGACTATAACCCCAAGAGTGCTTTATTTTAAATTTAAAAGTTGTTGGGAGAGGAGTGGGGGGGGGGGGGGGAGGGGGAGCTGGTTTGGTAGGAGTTCATTGCACAGGCTGGATTAAAAATACCTTTGAAAATGAAATGTACAAAAGGAACAAAGTTTCATTAATTTTGTTATGTTGCTTCATTCTCGAAATAAAAGGAAGCAAACAAATTTTTGGTGACATAAAGCACTTTCCTAACTTTTGTTTACTCCACATTGAAGATCTGAGCTATAAAAGTCTAAGTACATGGTGTTCTTTAAGGTGATGGGTCTCTACTGACTCCTTGGTTTGTGAGCAAGATTTCTAGTTTTAATTACATTGTTTTTTTGAATATTCATTTGCTGAGTTATTGACTTAATATGCATTCAAATATAGAGCTTTAGATAGAACAATGAAAATATAAAGCTGTTAAAGCTTTCTCATTATTTTTCTAATACATCCATTAGCACAAATTTTCCAGGGTGCAAATTTAGGTGGATCATCTTATGAAATAAAGTTACTACATTATGAAAAATAAGAAGCCCAAGTAACATGCATAATTCATTAAAATTGATTGAAAGCTCAGAATGACCATCTGCATATAAAGAAGAACACTACCGATGTCTCCAGTATTATTTATATATTATTATTGATGTTAAGATATAAGGATGACAATTTTCTCAGTGATCTACATGAATAAAATACATTTTAACCATATTAGACCCTTAAGCTGCACCAAGGGATATGTTTACTAAAGTATGTTACCTGGTAGCGAAGGATTTAGTGCATGGTTTGGATGCCACATTATAAAGTAGCACAGGTCCCCCTCCCCATGTTAAAAATCTCACACTAAGAACATAAGAACATAAGATATGCCATACTGGGTCAGACCGAGGTCCATCAAGCCCAGTATCCTGTTTCTAAGGTATACGTACCTAGCAGTATCCCCAAGAGACACAGGTTCCACAATGCTTGTATTGGGTCAAGCATTGATATCCTGGGTCCCTTTTTAATAATGGTTTATGGACCTTTCCTCCAGGAACTTGTCCAAACCTTTTTTAAACCCAGCTACACTAACAACCTTTATTACATCCTCTGGTAACAAATTCCAGAATTTGATTACACGTTGCGTGAAAAAATATTTTCTCTTATTTGTCTTAAATAGTTTACCCTGAAGCTTCATTACATGTCCCCTAGTCTTGCTATATTCTGATAGCGTAAACAATTGATCTACGTTTACCCGTTCCACTCCATTCATTAATTTATAGACTTCTATCATATCTCCCCTCAGCCGTCTCTTTTCCAGGTTGAAGAGCCCTAACCTTTGTAGCCTCTCTTCATAGGAGTAGCCTTCCATCCCCTTTACCATTTTGGTGGCTCTTCTCTGTACCTTTTCTAATAACGCTATATCCTTTTTAAGATACGTCGACCAGAATTGCACACAATATTCAAGGTGCGGTCATACCATGGAACGATACAGAGGCATTATAATATCCTTTGTTTTATTTTCCATTCGTTTCCTTATGATACCCAGCATTCTATTTGCTTTCTTGGCCGCCGCTGCACACTGGGCAGAGGGTTTTAACATGTTATCCACAATGACTCCTAAATCTTTTTCCTGGGTGGTGGTTTCTAATGTGGAACCTTGCATTGTGTAACCATAGTGTGGGTTGTTCTTTCCTAGGTGCATAACTTTGCATTTGTCCACATTACATTTCATCTGCCATTTGGATGCCCAGTCTTCCAATTTATCCAGATCCTCTTGCAGTTTTCCACAATCCTCTTGGGTTTTAACAACTTTAAACAGTTTTGTGTCATCTGCAAATTTGATAACCTCAGTAGTTATTCCCTTTTCCAGGTCATTTATGAATATGTCGAAAAGTAGTGGACCCAGTACAGATCCCTGGGTTACTCCACTATTCACCTTTTTCCATTGGGAAAACTGGCCATTTAGCCCTACCCTCTGCTTTCTATCTTTTAACCAGTTCCCGATCCACAATAGTACACTGCCTCCTATCCCATGACTTTTTAGTTATGCCAAAAGTCTCTGATGAGGGACGTTGTCAAAGGCTTTCTGAAAGTCCAGATACACTATATCAACCAACTCACTTTTGTCTATCTGTTTATTCACACCTTCAAAAAAACATATCAGATTAGTAAGACAAGATCTTCCTTGTCTAAAAGCCATGTTGGCTGTCTCCCATTAGGCCATGACTATCTACATGCTGTGTAATTTTGTTCTTTATGATGGTTTTTACCATTTTCCCACTACACTCTCTAAACCTTGACTGCCTATCATCAAAAAAACTTTTCTCTTCACTATAATCTCACATCTACTTTAAGAAATAAAACGATTTTCCCGATCAGTTTGACCCAAAATTATGAACCGGAGACTAGCACGTTGTTGTTCAATTTCTCATGGTCTTTTGAATATGCATTCTCATTGCAGAATAAAAGTTTAGTTGTATTTTTTGATTTTGTGTTAGAATTTATGCTGATACTCATTTAGGCATGCTATGTGCCGCATTAGCACATAGCCATGCGCGCCAACCCTTACACCCAGATATTCAATGCTGTGGTAATGGTATTGAATACCTCGGTTCTGCACTGAGCCAACAATGCCGCAGAGCCTAACTGGGCAGTGCCGATATTGGGCCGCCACCTGTTTAGTTGTCCACAGCTAGAACTAAGCGAGCCAAATGCTCGCCTAGTTTTAGCAGTGGATGGCCAACCGGATAGTGGTCCAATATCACCGCTACCTGGTTACCGGGACTCCTTGCCTCTGCTCTACCCGGAACACCCCGATGCTAACCGGATAGCATCAGGGCACATAGGGGACATAGATGGGAATATTCAATGACATTAACCGTGTAGGTGCCTTTGAATATTCTCATCTAAGACACTTACATGGTTTACAGGGCTGTAAACCATGTAAGTGCCTTTCGACTATCAGGCCCTATATTTTTAGCCATGAGTCAGGTGATACTGCCTATTGTTAACAGTCGGTCCATCTGTCTGTCTGTTGTTTCCATCCATACTCATCTGTTTGTTTGAACATGTACAAAGAAATAGATGCATATCAAGGAAAGCCCATACAACTTGTAACTACAGCAGCATAGGAAGGACAATGCTGGTGCTATTTCCAGGTTCATTGGCAGAAGAGGCTAAGGGCTTGGAGTGTAGCAGTGGAGTGGAGCCTAATGGTGAAGTAAACAGGGAGGGAATGGAAAAAGGATAGAGAGAAGAGATTGGAAGAATGAGGATATCTCAAACCCTCCAGCGATGTCAAATCACCCTCACCTCACATTTACTTATACTGCTTTCCAGTAGACTTTTAAGGGATCATTTTAGAAGCTCTCTTCATGATTTGCTTGTCTGTAAATGCCCATTCACATGTTCAAATCACATCCATGTCCCAAGAACCATTTTAAAAAGATCCAAATTTGCATGTGTCCAGTGCGAACACATCCATATCACAAGAGCAATCCTGAAATTGCCAATATCCAGTTTTACACCTGCTTCCTGGCATGAATAAGTGTATAAAAAGATATCCCCCCCCCCCCCAATGTTTATTCCCCCCTCTTAATTGAAATAACTTTAAGGTGGAGTTCTCTGAGTTGAGTAGCAGCATCAGTATCTTGGTTTGTAAAATAGCTTAGATCCACATGTACAGTAAGTACCAACATTTACAGATACATATCATGAAATGCTGGCACTTACATATACATATATAAGTTGCTAGGTTTCCTCCATTGGCTTTTCTTGCTGCACGTATGTGTGTATTTTAGAAGTGGCTCCATGTTTAGCAAAGCTGTTCTTAAATACTGTCAGAGTTGAGTATGTTGTGACCTTGACATTTCCACTTTGATCTCCATATCTTATCTAAAATTTGCCGTAAAATCTGTTGTGCTATTTATATACTGTAGATTGTGATACTAAATATAAGGATAAAAGTTAATTCTCCAGGACCAAGCAGGAAGTCAGTCCTCACATATGGGTGACGTCGGCGCCGACGGAGCCCTCGCGGAGCAATTTTCCCCAGCTTTCAAAGAAAGCCTTTGGGAATTGCAGCGCGCATGCGCGGTCCCCTTCCCGCCCAAGGGTGCCATCTTAGCCAGTCTTCTTTTTTCCGCGGAGCCCTTCAGACGTGCCCGTCTTGTCCCCGCTGAAAAAGTTGATTTTTTCGTGTTTAATCTAGTTTTTCTCTATCGGTTCGACGCCGGTCCTTTTCCTGCCTGGACTCGCGACGCCGTTGCGAGTCCTTCTGTTATTTTTCGGTTTTTCTGATTTTCTGTCAGTTTCGTTTTCGGTTTTTCACTGGCAGCCCGGTCCTTTGACCTTGCAGGGGCCCTTTTTCCCCCGATGGCTGCCAGTGGTTTCAAGCGGTGTGTTCAGTGTGACAGAAATATGTCACTCACTGACACACATGATAATTGCCTCCGCTGCCTTGGCCCGGATCACGAGGAACTGATCTGTGGGGCCTGCAGCAAGATGTCCTCCAAAGCGTTAAGGAGTCGGCGGCATCAGCGGGAACGAATCTTCGCTGACCCCGCCCGTACCAGGACCTCGTCGGAGGCCTCGGCATCCAGAGGTTCCAGCTCTGACCATCGCCGGAGTTCCTCCGACAGGGGTTCTCCCTCCGGGGACCATCATCGGAAGGTGAAACCCGCGAGGGCGGCGTCGGTGGACGCTCCTGGTTCCGCGAGGGCCAGGTCGCATAGCCCCGATAGCCGTCCCGGGTCTTTGGAGAAGGAGCATCTGCCGAAGCGACCTCGTCTGGAGTCGGAGTTGCCTGCTCGGGTAAGTCCTGTAGTCCTCCTGGACTCGCCTCAGAGGGGTCCGATGTCGGGCCCGACGCTGTCGGGGCCCGAGTCGGGGGCTGCTGGGTCACCTGAGGTCGGACTCAGGTTGACGGCCTTGGAGAGCAGACTCTCTGCCTTCATGGACCAGCAGCGGGCACTGATCGCTAGCCTCGCTGGCGCCTCTGCCCCGACCGCCGGGACGTCGACGTCTAAGTCGACCCTGGAGACCGAGCCGATCCTCGAGTCCATGCGGGCTCGAGTCGATCCTCGGTCGAGGTCACCCTCGGCCTCCCGTTCGGGACCGAGGTCGTCGACGCCGACTCCCTCGGCGTCGGGGCGGCCGACGCCTCCGCCCGCCCGGACCGACCCCACCGATTCCTCCTCGGAGTCGGCCTGGGAGTCTGAAGAGGAAGAGTCACCTGATTCCTTTCGGACTCGGTGTGTCCCCTCGGACTCGCCTGAGTCCGAACCTCGGAAACAGTCCCCTCTGGAGGACGCCCGGTTCTCGGACTTCGTCAGGGATATGGCCAAGGCTTTGGCCTTCCCTGCGGATCCCGAGGAGGAGCCCCGAGCCGAAGAGCTCGATGCCCTTCAGTACGACTCTCCCGCCAGGGAGCACTTTACTGTACCGGTTCCTCCCATGCTGGAACGACTACTCTTCCGCATGTGGGAGAGTCCGGCATCGTCGCCGGTGTTAAGCAAGCGGGTCGATTCCATTTATCGAGTCCGCAAGAGCCCTGGCTTCCAAAAAGCACAGCTACCGCACCATTCCATGGTGGTGGAATCGGCCATGCATAGGCTTAAGAGCCAGAAGATGCACTCCTCGGTGCCTCCTGGCAGGGAGGCCCGCAACCTGGATGGCCTAGGTAAGAAGTGTTTCCAGGGCTCTATGCTTGCTTGTCGGGTCCAGACCTACCAACTCTACATGGGCATGTATCTCAGAGACCTGGCTAAAGAGATAGCCGGATTCTCCGCTGGGCTGTCCGAGGAACCTTTGCGGAGGTTCCTAGCCTTGACAACTGGTATTCGGGAATGCTCCAAATTTATGTCTCGAGCAGCCTATGATGGCTTTGAAGCATCGGCACGAGTGGCCGCAGCCGGCATCGGTGCCCGCCGACAGGCTTGGCTTCAGTCGTCTGACCTTGAACCCTGGGTGCAGGACAAGTTGGTCGATGTCCCCTGCCGAGGTGAGAACCTCTTTGGCAAGCCCATGGCTGAAAAGGCTGCCCAAATCGAGACGGAGACTCTCACCAGAACTAGGCTTTCTAGGAAGACCTCCGCCCCTTCCCAGAAGAAGAAGGGCTCGGGAAAGAAGTCCTTTTACCCGAGAAAGGCGGCTGCCTATAAACACTACCCTCAATATCAGGCCTCCGCGGCTCCCCAACAGGGTCAGCAGGCCAAGGGACGGGGTAACGGGTCCCGTAGGCAGCAAGCCCCCAAGCCTGCACCACCGGCCCCTGCTCAGCAGGGTGGGGGTTTTTGACTTCATCAGCATAGCCTCTCCCCCTCAGCTGGTTCCTCCCAGCACAGGAGGCCGGCTGGTTCACTTTGCCCATAGGTGGTCCAATGTCACCTCAGATGCCTGGGTGCTTCAAGTGGTGAGAGAAGGCTATCTTCTCCACTTCCACCAGATCCCTCCCTCCTGTTTCCCGGGAGAACCTCCACGACTCCCTCTGCACAGGGACTTACTCCTTCAGGAGTTAGCAAGTCTTCTTCAGGAACAGGCTGTGGAACCGGTGCCCCACCACCTGCGGGGTCAAGGCTTCTATTCCAGGTATTTCCTAATACCAAAAAGAACGGGAGGCCTCAGACCCATCCTGGACTTGCGCAACCTCAACAAGTTCCTCGTCAGGGAGAAGTTCAAGATGCTTACCCTTGGGATCCTTCTGCCCTACCTCCAGCAGGGAGATTGGCTATGCTCCTTGGATCTAAAGGATGCCTACACGCACATCCTCATCCACCCAAGCCACCGCCAATACCTAAGGTTTGTGGTGGCAGGAAATCATTACCAGTACAGAGTACTGCCCTTTGGCCTATCCTCCGCACCACGAGTCTTCACAAAATGTCTCGCGGTGGTGGCGGCTTATCTCCGGCTTCACGGCCTCTATGTCTTTCCGTACCTAGACGACTGGCTCATCAGAGCATCGTCCTCTCCAGAAGTCACAAAAGCCACACACCGCACTGTGACTCTTCTGCAATACTTGGGCTTTGTCATAAACTTCGCAAAGTCCACTTTGCTCCCCTCACAAGATCTCGAGTTCATCGGCGCAAGATTGCACACTCTTCAGGCACGAGCTTTCCTGCCTCTCGACAGGGCTCAACGGCTCATGGACCTAGCCGGCCGTTTTCGCAGCCAGTCCCTGGTCTCCGCCAGGCGCTTCCTGAGACTACTCGGCCATATGGCTTCCACCGTCCACGTGACCCCCAATGCCCGCCTGAATATGCGGCCTGCTCAGTTGTGCCTTCGCAAGCAGTGGCAATGGGTTTCGGGTGGCCTAGCCGACTTAGTGCGCATCTCCGGCCCGCTGGCCTCTTCTCTACAGTGGTGGCTTCATCGGCCGAACCTGGTGCTCGGAATGCCTTTTCAGTCTCCTCCGCCGGCTCAAGTGCTGACGACCGATGCTTCTCTCCTAGGATGGGGAGCGCATTGCCAAGGGGCATGTACTCAAGGTCTCTGGACCACGTGGGAGTCTGCGCAGCAGATCAACTTCCTGGAGCTCAGAGCAATCCGTCTGGCTCTCAAGGCTTTCTCCCACCTGACTTCTCACCAGTCCGTCCTTGTCCAGACGGACAATCAAGTTGCCATGTTCTACGTGAACAAACAGGGAGGCACGGGCTCCTTTCTTCTCTGTCGGGAAGCACAGAAGCTCTGTTCTTGGGCCGTCAGCCACGGCATTCTTCTCAAGGCAGTTTATCTCCCAGGCCAAGAAAATTGCCTGGCGGACAAACTCAGCAGAATCCTCCAGCCGCACGAGTGGCGCCTGGATCCCTTGGTAGTTCAGAAACTTTTTCTGAAGTGGGGCCTCCCCACGATGGATCTCTTTGCCAGTCCTCTCAACCGGCAACTTCCTCGCTTCTGCTCTCGGCAGCCGCATCCCCTTCGAGTAGCGGCGGATGCTTTTCTGCTCTCATGGTCGAAAAGCCTTCTGTATGCCTTTCCTCCCATTCCGCTAGTCTCCCGAACTCTTTTCAAGGTTCTCCGAGACAAAGCTTCCATGATCCTGATAGCTCCTCGCTGGCCCAGACAGCCGTGGTTTCCACTCCTGCTACAATTAGCGGTGGAGGATCCGTTCCCTCTGGGGTTTCAACCAGATCTCCTAACACAGGATCAGGGGTCCCTGCTACACCCCAACCTCAGATCTCTACATCTGATGGCCTGGCTGCTGAAAGGGTAGTCCTTGCTCCCCTTCTATTGCCGGCAGAGGTGGAAGAGGTCGTCCTAGCTTCCCGACGACCTTATACCCGCAAATGCTACACCCTTAAATGGCGTCGCTTTTCCGCTTGGTGTGCCCAGCAGTCTCAGGATCCCTTCTCCTGCTCGGTGTCGGTGATCTTGCAGTACTTGCTCTACCTCTCTAATCTGGGACTTAAGTCCAACTCCGTCAAAGTTCACCTCAGTGCTCTCTCAGCACATCATGTGCCGGTGGACGGCAGACCTCTTTCCAGCGACCCTCTCGTGGCGAGGTTTCTCCGAGGTCTCCTTCTACTCAAACCACCTCTGCACCCGCCAGCACCTGACTGGGATCTAAATGTGGTTTTACAGCGGATCACCTGTCCGCCTTTTGAACCTATGGCTACCTGTTCTCTACGTTTCCTATCTTGGAAAACCTTATTCCTGATAGCCCTCACTTCCGCTAGACGCGTAAGTGAATTGCAGGCCCTCGTGTCTGATCCCCCTTACACTCGGATCTACAAAAATAGGGTAGTCCTACGGACTCACCCAAAATTTCTTCCAAAAGTGGTCTCCCCTTTTCACATCAATCAGGAGGTGGTACTTCCGACCTTCTTTCCCAGGCCACACTCCAGCCGAGCAGAAATGGTCCTGCATACCCTGGACTGTAGAAGGGCATTGAACTTCTACCTTGACCGTACGCGGGAGCACCATAAAGCTGCTCAGCTTTTTGTATCTTTTGACCCCAATAAATTGGGGCTCCCGGTCTCCAAGCGTACTCTGTCCATATGGGTTGCTGACTGTATCGCTTGGGCTTATGGGGCAGCCGGACTCTCCTTAGAAAGTCGAGTCATGGCTCATTGTGTTCGGGCGAAGGCTACGTCAGTGGCTTACCTCCGCTCTGTTCCGTTGGCAGACATCTGCCGGGCCGCTACTTGGTCTTCGAGCCAGACTTTTGCGGCCCATTACTGCCTCGAGAGGGAGTCCCGCAGGGACAGTGCTTTCGGACAGGCAGTCCTCCGAAATCTCTTCGAGGTTTGAGCAACTCCTACCCTCCATCCCGGATGGGGGCTACCGGTGGGTAATAATTCAGCGAAGATTCCTTCCTTCTGTACTGCTGAGCTAGAGGGAGCTCATTTTTGTGCTTAGGGTCTCCGGTAGCCTTAAGCTTGGGAGTCCCATATGTGAGGACTGACTTCCTGCTTGGTCCTGGAGAAAGCGTAGTTACTCACCTGTAACAGGTGTTCTCCAGGAGCAGCAGGAATCAGTCCTCACAACCCTCCCTCCTCCCCTTGGAGTTGCGATTATCTGCTTTAGTTTTTTTGCAAATTTTTATGCTGTCTTTTAGCTATGTCATCTGACTGGCTAAGATGGCACCCTTGGGCGGGAAGGGGACCGCTCATGCGCGCTGCAATTCCCAAAGGCTTTCTTTGAAAGCTGGAGAAAATTGCTCCGCGAGGGCTCCGTCGGCGCCGACGTCACCCATATGTGAGGACTGATTCCTGCTGCTCCTGGAGAACACCTGTTACAGGTGAGTAACTACGCTATATTGGTACCTCATTTGTTAGCCATTAGGGCAGTATCAGCAGTTAATCAGATACCTAAACTGGTTAAAGTTAGGACAGTTCATTGGCTGTGTTAATTTTATCGATCTGTTTTTTGGATGAATATCACCACTGACTGGATAGTGAAGTGCTGATGGGTAGATACCGGATACATTTAATTTTAAAGTGGTGGTGGCTAGGTGCTTTAAATACTTCTAGCTGTTGCAGCTAAATATCAGCCTAATTGCTTCCTGACAGTGCAGAGCGGGAGTGGGAATAGTCATATTGTTAAGTGCCATCAAATAGGTGCAACTCATGTCGACCCTCTAGATAGTTCTCTTAAACTGTGTTCAGTCTTCAGTTAGGCGGTTAATTGTTGATAGAGTGGCATCCTTAGCTGCTGTTATTCTATTGATCCATCTCATTGCGGGCCTTCCTCTTTTGTGTTGACCTTCAACCTTGCCAAGTATAATGTCTTTCTCTAATAATCTCTCTCTTTGCATGATATGTCCAAAGTATGAAAGCTGAAGGCTTGTCATCTCAGCTTCTAAACAAAGCTTAGATTTGATCTCTTCTGGTACTGACTGGGTTGTTCTTCATGCAGTCCATTGTATATACAGTGTTCTTTGCCAGCACCATAATTCAAAGGCATTGATTTTCTCCCTGCTTATCTTTTTCACTGTCCAACTTTCGCATCCATATGGTATTAAAAATATCATGTCTTGGACAAGTTGAATCTGTGTGTGGATAGATACGTCTCTGCTCTTGAAACTCTTGTCCAGGTCCTTCATAGATATTCTTCTAAGAGCAATGCTTCATCAGGTTTCTTGACTGCTTGTCATGTCTTTATTGATTACACAGGTACACTAAAAAAAATTTTTTTTAAACTGCCTCTAATGTTTCGATTGATTTTTACGTTTTTTGGTGCGCTGAATCCAAATCTGGTAACCAATTTGCTCCATCACGTACAGATGTTTTGCTACATTGGGTTAGCAGTTTGAGGTGAACGTTTCAGATTGAGTGCGATCGAGATAAAAGTTTCTTGGATGAATTCTTTATACTAATTGTTTAGTAGTTATTCAAATAAGAATAAAGAAAATTGTAACAAGGCAGCACATAAGAATAGAGTAATGTCAACAAAACACACTGTGATGGTAGCAAAATTGTCTGCACTTAAAACAGCCACATACATGTGCACAAACATTGAGCATATAAGAGCGAGGTTAGACACAAAGCAAAGCAAAGAAATGTGCAAAAAATGTTGTACAGGTATGTATGTAAGAATAGAAAACGCAAACCGCACCATTGCAATACATGAAGACAAACACCCGATGGTGTGAAAATAAAATTCGAATAAATGAGATCCGACACTGTGGTAATAACTAGCAAATTTTTATTTCAAAGTTTAGTAAAAACACGATATTTGTCAACACAGTTTAGATTTTAAAGTCATTCTTGGGTCAATCAATCTCCTGGTGGGCCCGTTTCTTCTTCCCCCGAATGCTTCTCTTGGTGCGCTGCTTGGCGTATTTTTCATCTGGGGTTTCCCGCAGCAGCAACCAGCAGAAATCAGCCATCATAGTGGTGTTCCATCTTCCTTGGTACCTTCTCTCTGCGTCCTTGATGTCCTGGTGAAACCTTTCACCTTGTTCTTCACTGTACGCCCCCAAGTTTTCGGGAAAGTAGTTCACATGGGAGTGCAAGAAATGGACTTTCAGGCTCATGTTACAGCCTTGTTCTTTGAAGGCATTGAGCATCCTGGCAACAATATCCTTATAGTTCTCATCCCGCCTGTTCCCCAAGAATTTGAGAACAACATCCTTGAAGGAATCCCAGGCTTCTTTTTCCTTCTCAGACATCGTTTCAGCGAATGCTCCATCTGAAATGAGTTTCCTTATATCAGGGCCAACAAACACTCCTTCCTTTAGCTTTGCTTCAGAAAGTCGGGGGAACTTTGAGCAAAGGTACCGAAAGCACTCACCATCTTTTGGAAGGGACTTGATGAATTGCTTAATGAGACCCAACTTAATGTGGAGAGGTGGTAATAGAATTTTATCACGAGGTACCAAGCTCTCATGAAGAACATTTTTCTCACCGGGTCTCAAATACTCCCGAATTGGCCAGTCTTTTTTCCCCCAGTGTAGGTCGCGGGCCCGGCTATCCCACAAGCAAAGGAAGCAGGGATATTTGGTGAAACCGGATTGCTGCCCTAATAGCATGGATAGAATTTTAAAGTCTCCACAAATCATCCATTTATGCTCATCATAACGAATCTTCTGAAGAATCAGGGCCAAATTCTCGTATTTTTCTTGGAGAATAACAGAGTGAGCAATAGGAACTGAAGCGAATGTGTTGCCATTATGAAGAAGAACACCTTTTATGCTGTCTTTTGACGAATCAATGAACAGCCGCCATTCAGCAGGATCATACTTGAGTTTAAACTTTTCCATCACTCCGTATATATCGTTGCAAAATACCAAATCTTCCTCTTTGCTGAAATACTTCAAAAATTGTGTCTCGTGGTTGCGGTACCAATAAAAAGTTGTTCCTGGTGACAATAGATTTTTCTGTTTAAGCCGAGAACCTAGCAGTTGGGCAGCATCTTTTGGGAGTCCTAAATCCCGGACTAAATCATTCAATTCAGCTTGAGAGAAAAGTTCAGGTTTCGGATCTGGTTCAGTTTCAAACTCGGAAGTACTGGACTCATCGGGAAAAGCCATCTGATGAGTCTCATCATGATCAGAACCGTCCACACAAATATGATCCAAAGATTTTGGTGGTTCAGGCACAGGTACTTCGTTGCTATGAGGCATAGGCCTAATTGCTGAGGGAAGCTTGGGGTAACTTATTACGTTCTTATTTTTTAAGTTGTATCCCTTCACAATGCAAGAGCAAAAATAGCAGTCACTGCTGTGGTCTCTTTGTTCACGCCACATCATAGGTATTCCGAAACGAAATGCTTGTTTTTTACCTTTCATCCATAAGCGTAGATCTTCCTCACATGTCTTGCACACTTTGTGAGGAGCCCACGGTTTGTCTTGATCGCCTAACTTCAAACCGAAATAGGCGAAATATACTTTTTTAATAAATGCAGAAATGTTCCTCTGCCGCTTTTTCACGGTATATTCCCCACAAATAAAACAAAAACTGTCCGGAGAGTTGACGCAACCTCTGGCTCTGTGAGCCATCACAAATACACAGCACTGCAAACTACAACTGTAGTGAACCACTTCGGAATAAAGCTGGATTACGACTGAGCAAACAAAAGGTAATAATGAACTTGCAAGAAACTGAAATTTGACAGGAACGTTCATGTCGCAACCACCGTGTTTGAGCGAGCGAACGAGGCGAGGCGAACAGGAAAGAACATGCGCCAGCGCGAGTACTGGATTTAGCCCCCCGCCTCCCAATTGTCCTGTTAATGTATAAAATGAATACAAAACACTCTAAAATATCATGAGGGAGTGTTTCTAGTTAGTTAACCATTACAACCTCTATTTTGGGCCAAGAAAATAAACTGCAGTCGGCTAAAAAGAAATTATGTGAACATTCCTTATATGGGTAAGAAATCTAATTTTGCAAGAAAACGTGACGTGATGGAACATTTTGGCTATTTTTCCTGGATTCAGCACCCCAAAATCTATAGGAATCAGTTGCAAAACTGGAGGCAGGTTTTTGGTAGTGTACCTGTGTTATTGATCCAGGCAGGTTAAAGTTGTCCATTATTTCTATTTCTTCTCTATCAACAATGAACTTATTGCCTTTGCCAGTTGTTGATAAAACACATGGCATCAAGGAGTAGCCTTGGGAACAAAAAAACAGAGTTCATTTCCTACTAGCACACTTTGTGACTTTGGGCAAGTCACTGAACCTTCCATTGCCTCAGAAAAATCCAAGTTATATCAATGCCCCTGTTTAATGTACATTACCAAGTTTAAGTTACAATGTAAACCACTTTGACTGACATGATAAAGCAATATAAAAAATCTGTTAAAAAACAAATATAGATTTCCTTTTGGTATTTTTTGTCTTTTCAAGGATCCATCTCACATCCACCATGATGTCTCTCATTCCTTGCCCATTCCTGAACCCTACTTGCACTTCAGGCAGTTCTCGTTCCAGGTATGGTTGTAGCCTCTACTTAAATGATCTTGAGTAGAATCATGCAGGCATGTGGGATCAGAGTAATTGTGTGATAATTTCCAGTCAGTTGGACCACCCTTCTTCAATATTGGTATGAACACAGATCTTTTCCAGTCAGTTGGCCATGATTTTGTCTTCCAAATTTCCTGCAGAGCCTTGGAAGTCAGCCCAGAGCTTTGTTCAGTGATAATACTTTCAATACTGCTTCAACTTCCTTTCCAATGGTTCCTGATCATAATGGCTGTTGGTCCACTTGATCTTTATAGTATAATGACTCTGTATGTTCTTTTCAGCTTTTCTTGATCTTCTCAACATCATTAAACATGGATCCTTGGTCATCTTTTAGCATTTCAATTCGAGGCTCAAATTTTCTCTTTAACTTTTGCAACTTTAGAAAAGCCTATCTTGTTCAGTTTCTCATTATATTTCCTTGCATGTGTCACTTTTGTCTTGTCTTGCAGCACATTGAAAATCTCTGTTATGTTCTGTGATTACCTTATTTCTCCTATGATTTTAGCTTCTCTGCATTTTGGGGCAATTTTCAGAGCTGCTTCGCTCATCCATTTTGGGCATTTTTGTTTTTCACCTTTTGTAGAGACTTCTCACTTTCTTCGAGTACAGGTTTCTTGATGTCATCGCATAACTCTTATGGTGCTCTGTCATTTCTATCCAAAGCAGTGAATTGATTTTGAAGGCAGATTTTAAATTCCTCTGGTGTATTCTCAGGATCATATTTTTCTATATTCATGAATGGCTTGCTCTTTTTCAGCTTTAGCTTGAGTTTGTATAATAGTAGTTGTTGATCTGTACCACAGTCAGCTCCAGGTTTTGTCTTTGTCGATGTTAATGAGCTCTTCCATCATTAATTTGCACAGATATAGTCAATTTTATTTTTGCATAATCCATTGGGTGAAGCCTATGTGTACAGTTGCAGCTTAGATTTCTTCATGATCGACAATCTTTTAACTTCCAGAAATACATCAGTCTTTATCCAGCTTCATTTTTGTTACCAAGTCCATATTTTCCAACCACTTTGCTGCCTTCTTTGTTAACTTTTGCATTCCAGTCATCAATGGCTATTAGGATATCTTGTTTGAATGTTCTGTCAATTTCAGCTTGTACTTGTTCTTTCTCTTTTGCAGCTGTTGTTGATGCATATACCTGAATAATAGTTTTGATGGACATTCCTTGTAGACAAATACAATACAATCAATGAATGCTTAAATTCTATTTCATGACAGTTCTTGTACATTTCTTCTTAATTATAAATACAGCACCATTTCTTCTTTGTCTTCAATTTCTAGCATAGTATCCCATGTGATCATCAGATTCAACGTGCCTGATAGCAGTCCATTTCTGTTTGCTGACACCCAACAAATCAAGTTGTGCATGTTCCATTTAATTCTTGACCACCTCCAACTTCCATGTCCCAATATATAAGACATTTTTGCAGCTTCTGACTCATTTCATGTGCAGCTACAACAGCAGTCAGATGTCCTGAAGGCTTTGTTCCACCCACTTCATAAATGCTGCTTTAGGTGGAGGGGTGGACACTCGAGAGCCAAGCTATATGGCCACCTAGGACTGGAGTTCTGCAGTCTTCCAATCTCCCTATGGGGCTTATGCTGTCTTTGCCGACCGCCAGAACATTGAAATTCCTCAGTATGAATTGCTGAATATAACAGCTACACTGTCATGTCAATTGTTTATCTCTCTACATGAAGATAATCATCCGGAGGCTTTGTGACCTTAGATATTGCAAATGTGTTATCAGCATTGTACCATCCCCCGAGTGGGTCATTCCCATTCCACCTGATTGCAGCCTGAAAACACTGCCAGTCTCAGCCGTCACCGTAAGGCAATCCCCCGATGCCGATTTCAATTTAACTTACCGCCGGAGACACCTCCTTAGATCAAATTTGGTGGGGGCACTGCTGCTGGAGTGAAGGCCCATGTGTGCTACTCTAGGTAATATGAAATCTGTCCTGACCTCCCAGCAGCGACGCATAAGCACCGATTGTGCACTGCTCCAGTGGACATCTTGGATTCTTAAGATCTGTGGTGCCTCCTGTTCCTCCAGTTCCTGGTGTCCTCATTGGGCCTGTTTGGCAGCAAAAGCCTGACAGCGCGTGGGCCTGCAGACAGTATGATAAGTGCACAGCACGTGCGAATGAGGGACCTTCTTCAGGCATGCTCACTCCTGTCACATTGTCCCCCTTTGCATCTGAGAAACGTTCAGTTCCAATACTGGGCTTGTTAATAAATGAGGCTAATAAAAATTCATACAGAAAAAAAAATGCTTACTTTACTTTGAGAATTCTTCAACTCATCCCCAGTAGCCCATTGAGTACCTTCTGATCTGGAGGTCTAATTTTCCAGCACTATATCACAATTTTGTTGTTTTGTTGTGACTATCCATTGGGTTTTTGTGGTGAGATATGGAAGTAGATTGCCAGACCTTCTTCTGCGCTTACTCGTAATGCTAGTGTTGTTGCCGTTGTCTCAGAAATATGATCCTCTACTGCCAATACCATCCCATTCTGCTGCTGTCCCCATGCTCTTTCAAACACTTCTCCTGTTCTTACTCAAATTATGCTCTCCTACTTTGTGCATTCTGTAAACTGCCTTGATGCCTTAGTGAAGAGCAGTATAGCAAGTCACAATAAACTATGGGCCCAATATTCAAAAGGCATTTACATGGTTTAAAGATCTGTAAACCGTGTAAATGCTGCTGAATGGGATATTCAATGGCACAAACATGATTAGTGCAGCTAAATATCCACGATTATCTCCACTACATGCACCAATGATAACCGCTTAGCATTCGGGCATGTTATGGGCGTTCTGGGGTGTGTCATGGGCAGTGACAGGCACTAACCGGGTAGCGGCAATATTGCACCACCACCCGGTTAGTGACCTGCGGGTAAAACTAGGCACTGCAAAAGCTGGCCTACTTTACCCATGGGAGCTAACCTGGTAGCGTTGCCATATTGCCACTACCAGGTTAGCTTCTGCAGATATTCAATGCAGGGCCTCACATGATACAGACATTGAATATCTGGGATTAGAGGTTGACGGCAACGCCCCAGCAGCAGGGCTCCAGCAGGAGCATAGTGAGAGCTAACCAAGGATTCTGATGGGCGTCCAGCGCTGCAAGATCGTGGCCCGTCTGGCCCGACTAAGTGCCTGACTCTGCACCCGCGGGAATATCTAGCGGGTACACAATAGGCCCGTTCAGTTTTTGGACGTGCCTCAGGCCTGGATGTACCCCGTTTGGAATGGGGCTCCATGGAGGTAATTTTATAAGCACTTTCACTTTAAGCAATTAATGTAGGCTCCTAAATAGAGCTATTTAAGTAATTTCTGTGTGTATTTGTTTGCATCTATGTAAATTGCACCTGACTGTATAAAAGAGCACTTAAGGTAAAAGTGCACATGTTTATTTGATGGTATGTACTTTGTCAGCAGGGATGCACGAGAGTAGAGTTTGGATGGAGGATGTGCAAAGCATGCAAGTAAACACATATCTTATAAAATGTTATAATTTATGTGTATACTTTCAAAATAAAGAAGCAGGCATTGGGGATATTGGCGTGTTTGTGAAGTGGAGAGTCCGGAGCCCCCTGACATTGGCCTGGAAGCAGTAGTTGAGATGGTAAGAGAGCCCGGTGTGAGTCTTCCCACGGAGCACATGCTAAGGGACAGCTCCCCATGAAATCATCAGGAGAACATGAGAGGTCCATAAAATCCAGCATTGCCATTACACATGGCTATGACACTCGGGAGTGGCCTGAAAAGGCAAGCTCAAAGGGGCAGGCCATGCCCCTTTGGAGCTCCTTTGGAGCATCAGTGGACACCAGGGCCTCTTGGATTTACCCATGTCTTAAGGTATTGGAGCAAATTGGCTTTCTATGGTAAAGAGAAAGAATAAAGATATGTTGAAATCACAGTCTGTTTCTATACCTTCCGTAAAGACTGTTGGACCGATAGATAGACAAACGGTTGTCCTACCAGCTGCTCAGGCCTCTTCAGAGAGAGCTTTCTTAAGCTCCATGGACAGAATTCCCCCTCCTCACCCTCAACCCCTTCTTTCATTTATGCTGGCAGGTAGTGACTCCTTTGTTGGGGAGTCTGATGAGAACATATGTTATGATTCCGAAATCTGTCCAGCTTTGGGATTGTAAGGACTCTCCTCAGCTCCCTTCTATACCCTTGTGTGGGGAAGTCACTCTCAAGGACCTTTGATTTGCTCTTAGTTCAGCTGATACTAAATTAACTACTACTGTGAAGTCTTTGTGTTCTTTAATACAAGATATTGTGACTAAATTGCAAGATGTGGATAAAAGTGTATCTTTGCTTAATAGTTTCTTACGTCTGTTGGATTCTCAGGTGCAGTCTTTCCAGCTGGTTAATGCATCTAATGTAAAAGATTCACTCTTTTTGCACCATAAGCTACAGTAGAAGCGCTTGAGAATTCTTTCCGTGCTAGGAACGAGAAATTTTTGAATTTTCCATGTACTCATTTGCTTTCCCTTGAACTACTCATTAAAAAATATTTTCTTGAGAATTTAAAATTGTCAGAGGATGTTGAGATTCTTAATGTGTATTATGTTTTTAGTAGGTCCTAAAGTGCTAGATTCTTGGAAGGGGGTTTAGATGTGCTTTAACATTTGAGAGTCAGAACCTGACAGCTTTTCTTGATGATTCAACAGATACCATTTCTAGACATGCTATCTTATTAGTTACTTAACCTTCAGATGTGCTTAAATTTAGGATTTTGAAAGCTTACTTTAAAAATAAGGATTTTTGGTTTTGTGGTCAAAAGTTGACCATTTTTCCTGATGTTACAAGGAGCACACAACTTCATAAAAAAAACAATTTTTAGCTCTAAAACTTTAGGTATTGGCATTGGGGACCACTCTCTATTTAAGCTTCCCTTGTAAATGTAACATTAAAGGGAACACTTTTGTTTTACAAGATGCTTCTCATTTAGACAAATATTTGTTAGATAGGAAGTGATAATTTTGGGGTGGTTGGGAATTGGAGTTGAGTATGTTGATACCACCTGTGTAATGGGCATTGAAGCCCAATTTTCCTAGAATTTAAGTGGTCAATATATTTTTTTTAAATGTCGTCAAGTCAATGCTGACTCCTGGTGAACCAGCAGCCCTGAGTTTTCTTGGCAAGGTATGACCAGAAGTAGATTGCCAGGCCTTTTCTTCTGAGGCAATGGAGGACTTGCCCAAGATCACAAGGAGTACCAGTGGGAATCAAACCCAGATCCACTGTTGCTCTAACCACTAGGCTACTCCTTCTCAAGTGGTTAATATTATTGGTGCTTTTTTCCTCGTAATGAGAGGCTATACCTTATGTTTTTATTATTTTGTGAGTTTGCTGTCAGACTTGTTTGTTTTCCTAAAAGGTTTTCCTTTGTTTTCCTAAAAGGTTTTCCTTTGTTTAAGTGGAATGCATATTTCAAAATTCTCAAAAAAAAAAAAGAAGCAGGCATTTACACCAATTCTAGGGCTTGTGTAAACATTGGTGCCTTTAGGTGTGATTTGTGTCACTTATGCTAGCATTTTATAAAGACAAGGAGGCGTCTACATGTCTTTATAAAATTGTGCCTATGTAAGCACCTACTTTCACACTTAAAGTAGGTTCCTTCTTATAAAAGTACCCTCTAGGAAGGTAATTTTATAATAGGCTGTCTATATGTGATGACTAAGTAGGCAACTATATAGAAGCTATTCTTTAGATGAAGAACTGCCTAAGGGGTTTATTTAAAAGCACTATTCAAGCTTTGGACATCCTAAAAGGGTCATGGAGACATCCAAAGCATGGAGATTTCCCGAGAGCCATTTTAGAAGCCAGATCTGTGAATGTCCCTGGGGCAAGGATGTCCAAGTCTGAATGAGGGCATGGAGTAGGCATGTCTGGGGTGTTTTTATTTATTTTTTATTTATTTATTTACATACTCTTATATACTGCGCTATTCTGCATCAGTGCGGTTTACATTGAACAAACTGAAATTACATTGAACAGGGCATTATAACTTGAAGATAACTATTTTACATGGAACATGGGCTATGGAGGGTCAAGTGGCTTGCCCAAGACCACAAGGAGCACCTGTGGGACTAGAAACCCCAGTCCTTCTGGCCCAAGGTTGCTGTCCTCTAGTGGGATTTGAACCCATGACCTTCTGGCCTGAAGTACCTTGTCCCAACCACTAGGCCACTCCTCCACTCCTCCATCCATGTTCCCAGGTACATGGATGTACTCATCTGATTTCAGAAATGTCCTGGATGTCCTGAGCCATATCCAAGATTAGATCTGCTCAAGGCACGAATAAGTATTGGAAAATGCTTGCTTTGTCAGACATATATCTGGACAGCTGTGGAGGAGGAGGTCCACTCATGTCCCCTATATTTCCATGCTGATAATGAACACTGACAGGAAATGAGAATGCATGTTTTGTTTTGCTATGACACTGAATGCCACCTTATTGCCGACCCTTGCTGCAACCAACAGACTTCCGAACAGTTTTCCAGGCACTGATAACCCCCCACTTTGATTACGCCAACGTAATCCTTCATGGACTCCCTAAGAATGCACTCAACCCACTACAGCTAGCCATGAATGCTGCCACCCGTTTCCTATATGGGACCTCTAGAAGGGAGCACATTACTCCAATCCTGAAGGACCTACACTGGCTACCAATTTACTGCCAGATCATATACAAAGTTGCCCTCCTAACCTTCAAGGCCATTAACAAGCGAACAGCCAGCTCCTTGACAAACCTTATCCTCCCCACACCTGCATCCAGAACAAGAAGGTCCACTGCCACCAACACCCTAGTAACCCCCAGTGAAGTAACAAAATGCACTAACACCACAATGAACAGAGCATTCAGGTTCTACGCACCCACCTGCTGGAACAAGCTCCCAGTGGCCATCCGCATGATCACTGACCTCGCACAATTTAGAAAGGCACTAAAGCACCACCTCTTTCTTTTACACTATGCTCAGGCCACCTCACCTGGTCCAACCTCACATTCATCCCAATAAATAATCCACATCCTTACACATAGTAATCACAACAAGCCATGCCACTATAGACGCTGAGCAGCCACCAACACCTGTATATAGTATGTATATAGCCATATATGTTTTCCCCTGTTATCATTCCAAGTTGTACTACCTGTTCACTGTAAGCGCAAAGTAGGCTCTTCCTACCTTGCTCAAAATTGTTGTCTGTAAACCGCGCTGATTTTAAAGAGCATGGTATATAAAAGCATTTATGAAATAAAAATAAATAAATAAATAAATGCTAGCTTGCATGACATGGATGTAGCTGCCGGCAAAGACGCCCACCTTGGAGATATCTATGTTACTAAAATCAGGCAGAGACATAGATGGCTCTGACATTTCTTGGCGCATTCTGCTCTGGACATCCACAATTTGACTTGGACATTCTTTCTAAAATGACACTATATAAACTATTGGGGGGGGGGGGGAAGTGGTAGAAGTTGCAGCTAGATTCAAATTATGCACATTTATGCTTGCTCAGAAATAGGAGTAAATGTTCACATATAAAATATGTGTGCATGTGCGTATTTTATAAAATACACACACAAACCATGATTCCTCCAACATTCTGCCCAGACTCTGCCCCAGAATGTGGCTGCACATGTGTCTGTTTACTAAAATGTGTGATGTTAGTATGCATTCAACCTCAAAGATTAGCGCAGAGGCTGGAGTTAACTTTTAGGAGCGTGTCTACATGTCCCTCTGTCGGTAGCTTGTTGGAGTCATGCTAAATGGAGGAGGTAATGAGGGCTGGGCTCCCACCTTGCCTAGCAGGACAGTTGCTAAAATGAGTGACATATCCTGTCATCACTATTTGCTTTAAATAAGCAGTTTCACCGTCTTGGAGCCAGGTTTCCGAGATGTCAAGTATTTGAAGGTGGGAAGTGGCAAAAAGATCATGTAGAAGTGTGGTGTTACTTTTGACACTATAGGCATTAATGAGGCCTACCTGAAAGCGTAGACAGCAACGAGAACCACACAGCAGTGAGAGGCATGGCAGATGTTTCAGAATCAGAGGCTGAGTAGCAGGGCAATGGGTTATGATGAATGTAGGCCATGGCAGACAGCCAATGTGGACAGGGTTAGGCAGAGAAGGGAAACACATTAGTGAAAGAAAGGCAGCAAGTAATAACATCATAGGCAATGGTAGGCGAGGAAGAGGAAGCACGAGAGATTACCGAGCACTGAGGAGATGCACAAAGGAGCGTGCTAAGGAGCATGCTCCTTAGGCATACTCCTTCAGTGCGCACCATAGGTGCGTGCCATTACTAGCAAGCTTATATGACTGGACATCACTTTGCAAGTCACATACAAAAAAACCTTTCAGCATGAAAAATCTGTATAAAATTACTCCTAAATTCACTTATCTTTATATTTTATTCAATTATCTTGTAAATTTGTGTTGCTTAATCAGAAACTATAATGTATTTGAAAAAAATATTTGAAACGGTATGATACGCATTATAATTGGAACAATGCGCATGTTTCTTTAAGATTACAAACTGACGGATTCTCTCGACCACAGTAAACCAATGGCCTTTCCCAAGAAACTAATCCTCCACAAGTGCAGCAACTGTAATAGTTAGTCCACAAATCCAATTGCTCTTTTCAAATTCTAAATCAATTAAAATTAATGGCCAGGGTTAAATAGTACAAAGGAGAAACTCAGAACTACTAAGTAAGAAAGATATGAGGCCACTGGGGTGGGAAAAAGAATAAAAATTGTCAGAGAACATCAATAAATTAACCATGACCTCAGAAGACAAATGTCTTTATGAGGATATATGGGTCCTGGATGAAATTTCTTTTCTAATTTGTCAATACCTAAATCACATTTTACCAAGATTAAGCTTGGGTAGCTCAGAGCTATTGATTAAGTTAGAAGTGATTATAGAAAAGTAGGCATCACTATTAAAATAGCTCAGAAGGCAATGTATGAGTTCTATAAGATTAAAGTTGGATAGTTTTATGTTAGAGTATATACAGTTGTTTAAATATGTGCCCTAAGACTTTATTTATTTATTTTTTAGAATTAACATTTTATTGATTTTGCAAGGAAAAATAAAAGCAACTGTAAAACCAGCCATCACAAATGGCCAATATTCCCAATGGAAAAAGGTGAATAGTGGAGTACCCCAGGGATCTGTACTGGGTCCACTACTTTTTGACATATTCATAAATGACCTAGAAAAGGGAATAATTAGTGAGGTTATCAAATTTGCAGACAATACAAAACTGTTTAAAGTTGTTAAAACCCAAGAGGACTGTGGAAAACTGCAGGAGGATCTGGATAATTTGGATTTGGAAGACTGGGCATCCAAATGGCAGATGAAATTTAATGTGGACAAGTGCAAAGTTATGCACCTACGAAAGAACGACCCAAACTATGGTTACACGATGCCTTTAACCTTTCCCGGCATTCGTGGCTTCATTGAAACAGCCGCCAGCGGGAAGGTAAAGGTTCTTCACGCTGGCGGGCTGTGCAGAGGGAGCCTGGGCCTCGCGCGGGCTTCCCCGGCTCCCTCTGCAGCCCCTTAGATGGCGCGGGGCTCTTTGGGGGGGGGGGCGGCTAGGACTGGATGCGGGGGAACAGACTGGAAATGGGCTGTGATGGGGGGGAGAACGGACTGGAAATGGGCTGTGATGGGGGGGAGACTGAAAATGGGCTGGGATGGGGGAAACAGACTGGAAATGGGCTGTGTTGGGGGGGGGGGAAACGGACGGGAAATGGGCTGTGTTGGGGGGGGGGGAAACAGACTGGAAATGGGCTGTGAGGTGGGGGGGCTGAACGGACTGGAAATGGGCTGTGATGGGGGGGAGCGGACAAATTGGTCTGGGATGGGGGGAAACAGACTGGAAATGGGCTGTGATGGGGGAATGGACTACAATTGGGCTGTGATGGGGGAGGACTGCAAATGGGCTGTGATGGTGGGGGGGATAGGACTGCAAATGGCCTGTGATGGTGGGGGGAATGGACGAAATGGGCTGTGATGGGGGAACTTGGACTGGAAATGGGCTGATGAAGAGCTGGATTAGGACTGCAAATGGTCTGTGATGGTGGGGGGGGGGGATAGGACTGGAAATGGGCTGTGATGGTGGGGGATGGACGGACTGAAAACTGGGCTGGGATGGGGGAAACAGACTGGAAATGGGCTGTGATGTGGGGGGGAACAGACTGGAAATGAGCTGTGATGTGTGGGGGGGAACAGACTGGAAATGGGCTGTGATGGGGGGGAACGGACAAATTGGGCTGGGATGGGGGGAAACAGACTGGGAATGGGCGGTGATGGGGGAGAAACAGACTGGAAATGGGCTGTGATGGGGGGGGGAACGGACTACAATTGGGCTGTGATGGGGGGAGGACTGCAAATGGGCTTGTGATGGTGGGGGGATAGGATTGCAAATGGGCTGTGATGGTGGGGGGAATGGACGAAATGGGCTGTGATGGGGGGGAACTTGGACTGGAAATGGGCTGATGAAGAGCTGGATTAGGACTGGAAATGGGCTTATGGGGGCTGGAATAGGGCGAAGTGGGCTGACGAGGAGGCTAGGATTGGAAATTAGCTGATGGGGGAGCGTGGAGGAAATGGGCTGATGAGGGACTGGAATGGAACTGGAAAAGAGCATATGGGGGCTAGGACTGGAAATGGGCTGATGAGGAGCTAGGATAGGACTTGAAATGGGCTGATGGGGGGAACGTAGACTGCAAATGGGTGATGGGCTGGAATAGGACACTGGAAATGGGCTGATGGGGGCTGGAATAGGACTGGAAGTGGGCTGATGGGAGTTGGAAAAGGACTGGAAATGGGCTGATGGGGAGCTTGGAATGGAAATGGGCTGGAATGGAACTGGAAAACAGCATATGGGAGGCTAGGACTGGAAATGGGCTGATGTGGAAGCTTGGGAGACTGGGACTAGAAGGGGGCAGATGCTGGGTGGGTCTAGAACTATAAAGGAGCTGATTTTGGGGGAGGACTAGAAAGGGATGGGAAATGAGAATGGAGAGGGGAAAAGATATTTTGTGTGGGAGGGAAGAAAAGTCTACGAAGGGCCGGGTATTGGAAGAGTAAGTGTAGATTGAGAATGGAAGGGTGAAATTTGAGTGGATGATAAAGCAATAAGGAAAGAAATGGAGGAAAGAGCAAAAGGGGAAAGATCAGTATGTTAAAGCAGATATAGAAAAAATTTGGAAAAAAATCTAAAAGAGAAGTAAGGTAAATGGTTAGCTCGCAGAAGACACAAAGTAACCAGAAGAAATTGAATGGAGCAATTGCAACTGAAAATAAAATGCACAAGAAACAAAAGTTAGAAAAAATACTTTTTTATTTTGAATTTATTAACTGGAATATATCAGCTCTGGGAAATGTGCATTGTTAACATCTTTTGTGTTTTGTTTAGTACAAGAGAAAATTAATTTATAGTTTTATTTCTCCAGGGTTGTTGTACATCCCAAGTTTGGCTTTTGGGGTTCCCAGTTTAATTATTGTCTTCCTATTTCTAAATTGTGATCCCTTGTTCTTTGGTGATGGTCTATATTCTGCATTTTAACCAAGCTGAGGTATTCTGTTCATGTAGTTTCTATTTGACCATGTCACTTGTTCTCTTTCCCCAGTAGGAGATGCATTGGTATTCTCTGAGATGTATTGGTTTAATATTTGCGTGTTGCCTTTTGATAGGTAGGGTTTGGTGCTTTGTGAGTCCTGGCAGAGCTGTTATGATATGGTGGATTTGCTATGAGTTCTAAAAGGTCAGTGTTTATAGTACTTCCTAATGGGCCTGGCGGTTGGCACTGGAATATAGTAACGTAGAAATCTATTAGTCTTTCTTTATCCAGACACTCATTAAGAAGCATGTTTACTAAAAATGCATGTTAACATTATGCAAATAGTTATGCAAATGAGGCTCCCTATGCAAATGAGGCCCCACAATTAATCTCCGCACATGGCCCCGCACCCCCCTTGGGCCGCCCCTGACCTAGATTGGCCACTGTTGGAAACAGGATACTGGGCTTGATGGACCTCGGTCTGACCCAGTATGGCATATCTTATGTTCTTATGTTCTTACAAATTTTAGAACCATACATACATCTTAATCCTATGTCACCCCCTCATCCCCCAAATAATACTCGACCCAAAACTCCTCCTGCCCCCCCCTCAGTAGTGACAACAATGATATCAAGACCCAACCAGACACGGTGTACCATGGACTCTAGTATCCAGACAATTCCACATCATATATAACAATTAGAGCATCTAAACCAACATCCACTTACAAGCAGAACCCTGGAATAGCACCCAGTTTATCCAACCCGTCATTGTTAGTCCCCAAGTGCCCCCTACTCATAGCCCTACCCTCCCCCCCCCACACCTCATAGGGTTTCCAATCCTTTTTCATCTTCTCCCACCTCCCATTCTTTAGTGCAATGAGTTTACTCATTCTGTACAGATACTACAAGCCCTCCCCCCTCTTAGCAGCCCCAATGCCCCCCACACCTTAGCCAGCTCTAAGTGTAGCGCTATCATCACCTGCAGTGTTAAACTCCCCAGTGGCCCCTTCAGGTCCTTCCAACCTGAGATGCACCACCTACTCCTCACCTGTCATTAACTTGAGAACCTGTCCTGCATCCTCCCAGCTACTCTGCATCTTGGACATGACCACCACTTATGGAGATAGTCACCCCGCTGTCCACAGCCCTTCCAGCAGAGGGGACCATAGCCCTCCTTCCTGCTACTGATCCCCACTGGGGATCAGATACATGTGGTACAACAACTTAAAACAATGCTCTAGCACACTCGCAGAGGCTCTCCCCACACCCTGAAAACCTTAATCCACCTATCTCCATCCCATTCCCCTCCAAGATCCCATTCCCAGGACCCCATAAATCCCTCTCTTTCTTCCCTGGCATCCAAAAAGAAAAGCGGTATATAAACATTGCTAAATAAATAAAACTCACATAAATGTTTGACAGAATCCCTTTTTGCCCTCTCACGGTACCATATAACCTCTCTAAATCTTTCTCAGCTCTTCCTTCCTGTCCCCTGCCCCCCCCCCCCCCCACACTTTGTCTGTAAGAAATGCAAAACCTGCAGATAGGGGAAGTAATCTCCCTCCACCAACCCATACTCCTTCCTCCAACCCATACTCCTTCCTCAAGGCCTCAAAATTCTTCACCAACCCTGCCCTAGTAAGGAGTTGCCTCCATTCCTTTAGTCCCTTCTCCGTCTACCTTCATATATATCCATATCCCTACCCAGCCTAAACTCCTCTGTGCCCCTAATTGTCTGCTTCCAGAGGCCTCCCCTGTCACCAGTCTCATCCACACCTTCCTTCAGATTCCCCCCCCCCAATGAGTCCCTCTCCCTCCCCACTGCTGCCATAAAGACGCCCCGGGTCCCCTGCACCACTGCTCCCCTGAGGAAGACTCATTGCAACCCACCTCCTCCCACCTCCATTCTAAAAACGCTCACACCTGCACTGCCCTATAATAGCACACTGAATCTGAGGGCTTCTATATACCCCTCCAGTCGGGCCCCACACATCCCCCTCCTATTCACTCTGGGCTATCATCTCTTCCAAATGAAGAACAGCCTCAGCTGCATACTCCGCAGTGCCTGCTCTGGCACCAATATCGGCAAGTTGATAAACAGGAACAGCAAGCAAGGAAGCGCATTCATCTTTAGAACAGCGATACAACCTGTTGCTGGTCCCATTCCTCCAAATCCCATAAGATTTGCTTCCACAGAGGCTCATAATTGTCCCTATAGAGCTTCCTGACATCCCTCAAATTTGGACCCCCAAATATCTAATACTGCCTTTTGTCCATTTGAAGGAGAAAGCCTCTCGAAGCTGCTCCTCCAACCCCACTGTTATCTCCAGTGGAAGAACTTCTGCCTTGGTCAAATTCATTTTATATCCTAACACTTTACTATAGGCCTCAATGACCACCATCAAGTTAGGCAAAGTAACCAAAGGGTTGGGAACCACAAAGATAACATCATCTGCATATAACACTATTTTATAATCCCACCCCCCACCACCACCATGCCTTAAATATCGGTTAAATCACCATGGCAAATAATAAAGGAGACAGTGGAAAACCCTGCCACGTGCCGCTGCCCAAGGGAAAGGCTGCCAAGTACCCTCCATTGACTCTGAGCGTACGGGGCCTTATAGATGGCAAGCAGCCACCCTAGAAAGTGTTCACCCACCCCCATCCGCCATACCACAGCAAACGTGAAAGGCCATTCCATGCGGTCGAATGCTTTTTCGGCATCAACCACAACCAGTAATGAGGAACTCTTTTGCCGGTGGGCTTCACACACCAGATGCAGCAACTTACACACATTGTCACTAGTTTGTCATCATGAGATGAACCCTGGCTGATCCTCCCGGATCTGTCCCGGCAGGTACCACTGCAGCTGCTAAGCAGTTACAGTGTGCCAAGAAAAGGAGGCTGCTAACAAATCAAAATAAATCCCTAACAGGTTGCACTACCTGTAGACAACAAGTCAATTGATATGAGCCATGAAGAGGAACTTAAAAACCTCACGGGGAGAATGGGACAAGAAGCCTCAGACATGTGCTAACGACTGAGCTAATGCTGCTTAGAGCAGCTCATAACAGCACATTAGCTGGCCCCTACACACATCATTCATAGGCTTCAATAGTGTGGTATATGTTTTTTGTAATTTTTAAATGCATTTAAATAAACTGAAAAACCCTCCCCCAACACTTATTGTAAATGATCCCCGATTGAGGGTCAGTCCAATTATTCGTAGAAACAGCAGTAGCACACATCACACAACAGCCACATGCTGAATGTTGTCCCTCTGCTGGAATGGTCATGTGATGGTATGAAAAGCCTGTATGCACCAACCTATTAGGGATTTATTTTGGTTTATTATCCGTCTCCTTTTTATGGCACAGAAATATTTTGGTTGAGGGGGTAGTGGGGTTATTTTGTGTTAGTAGGTTTAGAGCAGTTACAGTGGCCAATATTTTGCATCCATATTTATAAACATATTGGTCTATACGAGCTATAGATTGTGGCATCCTTCCCCAGTTTATACAACACAGTGATGCCAGTTTCTGACATCGAGTCCGGCAACTCTCCTCCCTCCAATACCTGTGATGGGGCCCGTGTAAATGAGCCCTTTAAACCCCCATATAGGCGGCTGCCTAGGGTTGTGTAATTTTACCCTGCTTCAGCTATGTAAAAACAGAGTCTTGTGGTCAAGGTAAGGAAACAAATTATGGGTTTATTCCCCGTCCCACTCGGACCTTCTTCCAAAAGACAAAAACTCAAACACAGCAGTGCACAAAACGGAAACAGAACTTCTTTTCTTTGTTATCTTCACAAAGTATGTTTAAACAGTTTAACACAAAACAGTGTGGATATTCTTGTAGCATATGTTACAGTCCATCGGAATGGGTTCTGAGGGAAGGCTGGTATTCTCCCACACCATCCCCTCAGACTCACTTCCCAGTCCGTCTATATCTGACTCCTCTCCTGAATAGGAGTCTGGTCCAACCTCCTCTGAGAGATCACTGTTACTGCCTGCATTCACTCCTTTAAATCCCAGGTTATAACTCCCTGGCTCGAGGAAAGCTCTCCGCTGATCCTCCTCATGCAATGAATGTTTGGGATATCTCTCCCTTACCACACTACTCACAGGGCCACGCCCTTTGCCACAGTCTTGGTACTCGTACCTTTGTTTAACAGAAGAAGATTCCCTTTTCTGTACCTTGGTGCTCTTTCTGGCTCTGGGGTTGTAGTTACTCCTTCCCCCGGCTTCCCAGTCAGGCTGAGAGTTAATAAACTCTGTATCAGGTTTCCAGCCTTGCTTTGGCTTACAACAGCATTTTGAGTTCCCTCCTCTTGGTACACTCCCTCTCGGCTGACCTGTGCTCTGTGACTGATAGCGTCCTCCTGAGCTGCTGCTACTTCCTGGTTCCCGAGTTGCAGGTTCCCTTCCCAGCAAACCTCTGCACTTTCCCCTGCATGTGACCTGGGAGTCCTCTCTGCTGAACTCTCTGCAGCTCTCGTGGATATCACTGGGGATCTTCCTGTGTCCCACTCTGTGGCTTCCTGTGTAGCTCTCTGTGGGGCTCTCCGGGTAACCCTCTAGGTAACTCTTCTGGTGATCCTCCCTATTCTGACTAAAGCCCTTCCTTTTATGGTTCCCAGCCCTGCACATAACGTCAGGACTAGGAGACATGTGCTCTTGATGAGCCCTTGGCTTTTTCTGTAGCAACGGCATTTTCTGTTCAGCTGTTTTTTTCTGTCCTGTATCCATTTCTACAGCTGAATCAGAGGTAAGCTCTTCACTTTCCTGAATATGTATATGGTTTATTTTACCCACTGCATCACATATCCCCCCTCTTAAGATATTCCGGGATGGGGAACTTCTGTGCACACAGCCCGGAATCCGGGACAAAGCATCCGCATTTGAGTGTAACTTGCCGGCTCTATGGTGTACTGTGAAGTTAAATGCCTGCAATGCTAGGTGCCATCGGGTGAGACGAGGATTATGATTACGCATGGTACCCAACCACTTCAAAGGTGCGTGGTCGGTAATTAGCACAAAATGCCGGCCGGTAAGGTAAAATCTGAGCGCCTCTATAGCCCATTTAATAGCTAGGCACTCCTTCTCGATAGTCGAGTAGTTGCCCTCAGCTTTCGACAGTTTTCTACTTAAGAAAAGAACAGGGTGTTCAGTGCCCTCGAACTCTTGGGAGAGAACCGCTCCCAAACCAACCTCTGAGGCGTCTGTCTGAAGGATAAACGTACGACTGAAATCTACCCCATACAAGACTGGAGCCTTACATAACTTCCCCTTTAGTAGTGTAAAAGCATCCTCCGCCTCCGATGTCCAATGTAAATTGTTGGGTGCATTCTTCCTCAGCATATTGGTTAATACAGCGCTTTCTTCTGCAAATCTGGGTATGAAGCATCTGTAATACCCTATTAACCCTAAGAAACTTCTAAGTTGTTTCTTGTTTTGTGGTCGCTGAAAATTTTGCACACTCTCTATTTTATTGCGCAGGGGATGGACCGTCCCCTTTCCCACCAAATGCCCCAAATATTTAACCTCTGTTCCTGCGAACAGACATTTACCCGGGTTCAAGGTCAACCCGGCTTGTCGTAAAGCTTTCAACACCGCCTCAACCCGTGGGAGATGTTGCGCCCAGGTGGTACTATGGATGACTATGTCATCCATGTAAGCCACAGCGTAACTTTGGTGAGGACGTAGGACCTGGTCAACGAGCCTCTGGCACGTTGCCGCGGCGCCATGCAGGCCAAAGGGCATGCGTCGAAATTGAAACAAACCAAGCGGCGTACTAAATGCCGTCTTGGGTCTGGAGGCTCGGGTCAATGGTATCTGCCAGTATCCCTTGGTAAGGTCAAGGGTGGTCAGGTACCGGGCCTGCCCTAATCTGTCTAATAACTCTTCGATCCGGGGCATGGGATAGGCATTGAAGAGAGATATAGCATTGACCTGCCTAAAGTCAATGCAAAATCGAAGGCTGCCATCGGGCTTAGGGACCAGGACCACCGGGCTGCACCATGGACTTTTGGACTCCTCCACGATGCCCATGCGTAACATGTCCTGAACTTGGGAGATGACTTCCTTCTTACGGGCCTCCAGTAAGCGGTAAGGCCGCTGGCGCACGATTTGCCCTGGGGGTGTAAGAATTTCATGCGCGACTAGTGCAGTTTCCCCTGGGATGGGCGTGAGGACGTCTTTAAAGCGTGCCAGTAATTGGGCCAGCTGGTCCTGCTGTTGCAGGGATAGTTCCGTGCCTATTCTCGGTGCGGAATCCATTTTACAGTCCTCAATCTGGGGGCCTAAGTCATCTTCTAATTTGCCCTCTGAAGTGGCGGTGAGCCCTTGTACCTCCCTCTGCCCTATGGAGCCAAACCCCCCACTTCCTCGATCGGTAGGGGTCAACTGAGACACCTCCTTCACCTCTGGAGATCCAAACCGTTCACACACAATCTGGGCAATCCTGTCTCCTATCTTTATTTCAAAATCCTTTTCCCCAAAGTTAAAAAGCAACACCTTAACCCCTCCCCTGTAGTCGGGATCAATAACGCCCGCCCCGACATCAATAAAATGCTTTGATGCCAGTCCGGATCGGGGAGCTATCCGTCCGTAGCACCCTGTGGGCAGCTGAATTTGCAATCCGGTATCTATTAAAGCTTTCCCCTTCTTAGGAACTACCCCCTCTACTGCACTAAAAAGGTCAAAGCCCGCTGAGGCCGCGGTTGCTTTTTGTGGACTTTGCGCGTCTGGGGACATCTTACAGAATTTTAATATGAAACCTCCTTTATGAGGTGTTTCTACCCCCACCGGGGCTTTTTGGTTGGGAGCTCCCTTTGGGCTTTTTGCAAACAAGGGTTCTGGAATTAACGTTACCATAGCCTCTCCTCTACTACCAGGCGCTAATACCTGCTTCTCTTCCGTGGCTACCTTTTTGGGGCACCCCTGGGACCCACCCTTTTCAAAGACCAAGGCTTCCCTTAGCCCTTTGTCCAACAGGGGCCAGTCCCGACCTAACACCAGGTCAAAAGGTAATTTAGGGACCACAGCTACTAGAATTTTCTTCCGTACCCCTAACCCTTGTATCTTTAGCCGGTATAGTGGATAACATGTGGAAGCCCCATGAATACACCTTACTTTTGCTGTGCCCTCTTGCTGACTCGGGGAAAAATCATTTCTGGCCTGTATGATCTTCCAGAGCCGCCGGGAGACCATATTTTGATCGGCCCCCGAGTCAAGCAAGGCCGTTGCAGGGACCCCCTGCACCTCTACCTCCACTCGGAAGCCTTCTGGTACATGTTTATCATCCTTTATAATGAGTGCCGTGCGCTGCATGCAATGTTTCTTTAAGTGCCCTGGCTTACCACACTTAAAACATTTAGGCAATGCATTCCTATCCTCTTTTTTATCCAGAGGCTCACTCGTATATCTCCTGTTTCTATGAGGTTCTCTATCATCCCTTACAGAATTGATTAACCCCACTTTGCTTTCAGCACTGGTCTTTTTAGCCAATTCGGCTTCAAAGAACCGTTCAGTTAATAGTGCTGCTTCTGTGGAGGTTCTGCAATTCTGCAGTGTCAAAAAGGCCTTAACCTCTACCGGTACTGCCTCATAGAACTGCTCCAATACAATCTGGTCTATTATACTTTCTATGGGCTTTCCTTCCGGTTCAAGCCATTTTACAACTAAACCATGCACTCTATAGCGCAGTGCCTTGGGTGTTTCATCGGCTTGAATCCTTGTAGCTCTGAGCATACGTCTATAGACTGCTGGCGTTAGGCCCAGCCTATCCCGTACTGCTCGCTTAACCTCCTCATATTCCACTGCTAAAGCGGTGGGCATGGCTCTATAAGCCGACTGGGCTTCTCCTGTTAATGCTGAAGCCAGTCTCACCGCCCATTGCTCCTTTGGCCAGTTAGAATTGAGAGCTACCCTCTCAAAGGTATCAACAAAGTCATCAAAATTATCTGTTTTACTCATTTGTCCAATAGTCCACATCCCACAACTCTGTGGGCCTACCCCACAGGATGTTGGTGGTGCTGTCTTCGCCTTCGGCTCCTCCAGAAAAGCTTGCAGTAAGTCTGTCAAAGGCTTTTGCTGGTCCTTCAGCGCTGCGATGGCCTGCTCCTGGCTGAGCTGAGCCAGCTCTCTCTGTCTGTCGAATTGCAGGCTCATCCATTTCAGGACTTCCGAGACCTCCATCTTGGCACTCCTTGGTTCCTGAAAAACAGATTAAAACACAACCAAGTGCGGTACTAACACAGAGAGAAAGTTTCCCTTTCCTCCTTTTTGTACAAGCCCTCCCTTCTCACCAGAAATCCTCCCAGCCTGTGCCCAAATACCGTTTACCTGAGCCAGGTGGAGGTTCTTGCCTTGAGAAGGTGCTTGATTTTTTTTCTTTTTCCTTGCAGGCACTGGATCCTCTCTGGGTGTGGCGCCGTCTGCTCTTCCGCATTGTAGCTTGCTGCGCTGTAGTTTTATATCCTCCAGCAGGGATCCGCAACAACTACGCCATTTTGTGATGGGGCCCGTGTAAATGAGCCCTTTAAAACCCCATATAGGCGGCTGCCTAGGGTTGTGTAATTTTACCCTGCTTCAGCTATGTAAAAACAGAGTCTTGTGGTCAAGGTAAGGAAACAAATTATGGGTTTATTCCCCGTCCCGCTCGGACCTTCTTCCAAAAGACAAAAACTCAAACACAGCAGTGCACAAAACGGAAACAGAACTTCTTTTCTTTGTTATCTTCACAAAGTATGTTTAAACAGTTTAACACAAAACAGTGTGGATATTCTTGTAGCATATGTTACAGTCCATCGGAATGGGTTCTGAGGGAAGGCTGGTATTCTCCCACACCATCCCCTCAGACTCACTTCCCAGTCCGTCTATATCTGACTCCTCTCCTGAATAGGAGTCTGGTCCAACCTCCTCTGAGAGATCACTGTTACTGCCTGCATTCACTCCTTTAAATCCCAGGTTATAACTCCCTGGCTCGAGGAAAGCTCTCCGCTGATCCTCCTCATGCAATGAATGTTTGGGATATCTCTTCCTTACCACACTACTCACAGGGCCACGCCCTTTGCCACAGTCTTGGTACTCGTACCTTTGTTTAACAGAAGAAGATTCCCTTTTCTGTACCTTGGTGCTCTTTCTGGCTCTGGGGTTGTAGTCACTCCTTCCCCCGGCTTCCCAGTTAGGCTGAGAGTTAATAAACTCTGTATCAGGTTTCCAGCCTTGCTTTGGCTTACAACAGCGTTTTGAGTTCCCTCCTCTTGGTACACTTCCTCTCGGCTGACCTGTGCTCTGTGACTGATAGCGTCCTCCTGAGCTGCTGCTACTTCCTGGTTCCCGAGTTGCAGGTTCCCTTCCCAGCAAACCTCTGCACTTTCCCCTGCATGTGACCTGGGAGTCCTCTCTGCTGAACTCTCTGCAGCTCTCGTGGATATCACTGGGGATCTTCCTGTGTCCCACTCTGTGGCTTCCTGTGTAGCTCTCTGTGGGGCTCTCCGGGTAACCCTCTAGGTCAGCGATGGCGAACCTATGGCACGCGTGCCAGCTGTGGCACGCGAAGGCCTTGCAGCTGGCACGCGGGAAGGTCGCAAATTGAGATATGCCGGCTCATGGCAATTTAAAAAAAAAAAAAAAAGCTGGCCGCGGCGGCATGGAGTGTCCCGCGGGGCTCCCTCTGCCCGGCAGGACACTCCCGGCGCGACTCAGCCCCTCTCTGCAGGCTTGCAGATACGCGAAGGGAGAGAGAGTCTCCCTCGCATCTCTGTTAAGCCCGCAGGGGCTGATGGGAAATTTCCCATCTGCCCCTGCGGGCTTAACAGAGACGCGAGGGAGACTCTCTCCCTTCGCGTATCCCTCCCTCGCGTATCTGCAAGCCGGCAGAGAGAGGCTGAGTCGCGCCGGGAGAGTCCCGCCGAGCAGAGGGAGCCCCGCGGGACACTCCATGCCGCCGCCGCGGCAGCGGCCAGTTTTTTTTTTTAATTGCCATGAGCCGAGGGGGGGCGGGTAGGACTGGCAAAGGGCTAGGGAGGGAGGGGGGTTAAGACTGGCAAAGGGCTAGGGATGGAGGGGGGTTAAGACTGGCAATGGGCTAGTGAGGGAGGGGGGTTAAGACTGGCAATGGGCTAGGGAGGGAGGGAGGGGGTTGAGACTGGAAATGGGCTAGGGAGGGAAGGGGGTTAAGACTGGCAATGGGCTAGGGAGGGAGGGAGGGGGGTTAAGACTGGCAATGGGCTAGGGAGGGGGGGAGAATAGGACTGGCCAGGGGATCGGGAGGGAGGTTAAGACTGGCAAGGGGGTAGGGAGGGGGGGAGAGGGGGTGAGACGGGCGAGGGGCTAGGGAGGGGGGGTTAAGACTGGCAGTGGGCTGGGGGGAGGGGGGTTAAGACGCAGTGGGCTAGGGGGGGGTTAAAACTAGCAATGGGCTGTGGGCTGATGAGGGCTGGCAATGGGCTATGGGGGGGGTTAAGACTGGTAGTGGGCTGATGGGGGGGTAGGACTGATAATGGGTTATGGGGGCTAGAACAGGAAATGGGCTGATGGGGAGGGGTTAGGACTTGAGGTGGGCTGATGTGGTTAGGACTGGTAATGGGCTGTGGGCTGATGGGGGGGGTTTAGGACTGGCAATGGGCTATGGGGGCTGACTGGAAATGGGCTGATGGGGGGTTAGGACTGGTAATGGGTTTATAGGGGGGGCTTAAACTGAAAATGGGGTGATGGGGGTTAGGACTGGAAGTTGATTGACGGGGGGCTAGGACTGGTAATGGGTTGGGGTGTTGCTAGGACTGGAAATGGGCTGAGTGGAAGGGGAGGCTTGAACTGCAAATAGCTGATGGGGAGGGGGCTTGGAATGGAAATGGGCTGTGAGGGAAGGGAGCTAGGACTGAAAATGGGCTGATGGAACAGCTAGGATAGGACTGGAAATGGGCTGTTGGGGGGAGCTAAGATTGGAAATGGGCTGTGGTGGGGGCTTGAATTGAAATGGACTCATGGAGGGGCTAGAACTGGAAGTGGGCTCATGGGGGGGCTTGGACTGGAATTGGGCTGAGTGCAGGGGAGCTATGATTTGACATGGGCTGATGGTGGGGCTAGGAAATGACTAGAAATGGGCTGATGGGGGGGCTAGGATTGAAAATGAGCTGATGAAGGGACTTGGACTGGAAATGGATGGGGGAGCTAGGACTGGAAATGGGCTGATGGGGGGCTAGGACTGGAAATGGGCTGATGCAGGGACTAGAAGGGGATGTATGCTGGGTGAGACTGGAACTAGATGGGAGCTGATGTTGGGGGAGGATTAGAATGGGATGGGGCTGAAAGAGTAAAATGGAGAGGGGAAAAATATTTTGTGTAGGAGGGATGAAAAATCTACAATTGGCCAGGTATTGGGAGAGTAATTGGGGATTGAGGATGGAGGGGTAAAATTTGTGTGGATGAAATAGGAATGAGGAAAGAGCAAAAGGAAAAAGATTAGTATGTTAAAGCAGATATAGAGAGAGAGAGAATGGAAAAAAACTAGAAGAGAGAAGAAAGGACAAATGGACAGCAGACGATGGAGAGTTAGCAGAAAACATGAAGAAACCAGAAGAAAGTGGCTGGACCAATTGCAACTGAAAAACAAATGCACAAAAGGTAGAAAGATGTTTCTTTATTTTGAATTTATTAACTGGAATATGTCAGCTCTGGGAAATGTGCATCATTAACATCTGCGCTTTGTTTGGTACAAGAGGAAATTCCTATTTGACGTTGCCACTTGTTCTCTTTCCCCAGTATTCTCTGAAATGTATTGGTTTAATATTTGCAGTGTTGCCTTTTGATAGGTAGGGTATGGTGCTTTGTGAGTCCTGGTAATGCTGTCAGGATACGGCGGGTTTGCTATGGGTTCTAAATGGGCAGCTTTTGTAGTAGTTCCTAATGTGCCTGGCGGTTGGCACTGGATTATAGTAATGTAGAAATCTTTTAGTCTTTCTTTATCCATACACTCATTAAGAGACATGTTTACTAAAAGTTAGTGTATGGTAACATTATGCAAATATTTATGCAAATAAGACCACTTATGCAAATGACGTGCTGGCACTTTGAGGAAATTCTTTGGTTTTGTGCGGCAGTTTGGGCACTCGGGCTCAAAAAGGTTAGCCATCACTGCTCTAGGTAACTCTTATGGTGATCCTCCCTATTCTGACTAAAGCCCTTCCTTTTATGGTTCCCAGCCCTGCACATAAGGTCAGGACTAGGAGACATGTGCTCTTGATGAGCCCTTGGCATTTTCTGTTCAGCTGTTTTTTTCTGTCCTGTATCCATTTCTACAGCTGAATCAGAGGTAAGCTCTTCACTTTCCTGAATATGTATATGGTTTATTTTACCCACTGCATCACATACCCCATTATATGGAGTGATCAAAACCTCCGCTACCTCCTGCTGGAAAGATAGAAACAATACTGCAGAACAATCCACATGGACTATCTAGTCTGCCATTTCATATCAACTACTAAAATAGTCCTCTTTTTTCCTTTTGAGATCCTCTGAATTTGTCCCATGCTTTTTTGAATTCAGATACTGTCCTCATCTCTACCACCTCTGCTGGGAGACTATTCCACGCATCTATCACTCTTTCCGTAAAGAAATATTTCCGCATATTTCTCCTTTATTTATCCCCTTTCACTCTCATCCTATGTCCTCTCATAGCAGAGCTTGCTTTCAATTGAAAGAGACTCTCCTCCTGTGCATTTATGCCATGGAGGTATTTAAATGTCTCTATCTCATCTCCTCTATCTCACCTTTCCTCTAACATGTACATATTAAGATCCTTAAGTCTATCCTCATATGCTTTATAATGAAGATCACTGACCATTTTAGTAGCCACGCTCTGCACCGACTTCAACCTATTTATATTCTTTTGAAGGTGTGGTCTCCAGAATTGCACACAATACTCCAAATAAGGTCCCACGAAAGACTTATAGAGAGGCATTGTCATCTCCTTTTTGCTGCCAGCCATTCTTCTCTCTATGCACCCAAGCATCCTTCTAGCTTTCGCCATCACCTTTTCTACTTGTTTAGCTGCTTTAAGATCATCAGACACCATCATGCTCAGGTCTAACTCTTCTGTTGTAGACAGAAGTAATTCACCCCCTGCACTGTACTGTTCCCTTAGATTATTGCAACCCAAATAAATGACACTGCATTTTTTAGCATTAAATCTCAGCTGCCAAATTCTCAACCATTCTTCAAGCATAGCTAGATCACTCCTCATGTTATCTACTCCTTTCTGGATATCTACTCTATTTCAGAATTTGTTATCAACTGCAAAGAGGCAAACCTTACCCGACAGCCCTTCTGCAATATCACTAACAAAGATGGTAAAAAAGAATCGGACCAAGGACAGATCCTTGTGGCACACCACTGGTAACCTCCTTCTCCTCAGAGTGAGTTCCATTTACCTGTACCCATTGTCACCTTTCACTCACCCAATTTCTAACCCAATCAGTAACCTTAGGGTCCTTCCCTAGGGTGCTCAGTTTATCTATAAGTCTCCTGTGCGGAAGAGTGTCAAAGGCTTTACTGAAATCCAAGTACACTACATCTAGGGCTCTCCCTCGATCCAATTCCCAAGTCACCCAGTCAAAAGACATCAATCAGATTTGTCTGACAAGACCTGCCTCTGGTGAATCCATGCTGCCACCCAAGGCCGTACTGAGGTTGAATTGCACCCTGTGCGACTTGCACAATGGGCGTGTGCCCACCCTCCCCCATGGCAGGAGAGAAGAGGCACGCCTGCTGTGTAAGTTGCCGGCGTGCTAAGCAGATCTGTCCCTCCCTTCTCTGGCGTCGTGTCAGAGCAGGGAGGGACGGATTGCTTAGCATGCCGTGAGAAGGCTTAAGGAGCGCATTTCAGATGTCTGCCATTGCCTGCTGCCACTGAGAGAAGAAAAAGTGGCAGCGGCAGGCAACAGCAGACCGCCGAAATGCGCCCCTTAAGCCTTTGCACCCTGTGTGGCCGCACTGCTTGCACAGGGCTAGGTACGGTCCTGCTGCTGCCAATCCTGTAATCCATGGGACTCTAGAAACCTTACTATTTTCTCTTTCAGCAGCATTTCCAGTAACTAACTGGCCTCTAGTTTTCAACCACATCCTTACTTCTGCTTTTGTGTAAAGGGGCCACATGTTCCTCTATCCAGTCCTCTGGTACCACTCCCAACTCCAAAAAGACATTGAAAAGGTCAGTCAATAGAGCTGCTAGAACGTTCCCAAGTTCCTTCAGTATTCTTGGATGTATATCATCTGGTCCCATCGCTTTGTCTACTTTTAGTTTAGCTCATTCCTCACAAACACAGTCTTCTGAAAATCGTTCGAGACCCCCATCACTTTTGTTCCTAAAAGTGGGCAGTTAATCCATCTCAGCCCCAGGCCTTCCCTTCCTTCAGCCCCCTGATAGCCTCCACCACCTCATCCTCTGAGATTTTAGAATGTAAGAACTTAAGATATGCCATACTGGGTCAGATCAAGGTCCATCAAACCCAGTATCCTGTTTCCAACGGTGGCCAATCCAGGTCATAAGTACCTGGCAGGTTGTCTGGGGAAAGCAGTAGATTTCCTAGGTCCTCTTTAATGATGGTTTATGGACCTTTCCTCCAGGAACTTGTCCAACCCTTTTTTTAAATGCAGCTACACTAACAACTTTTACTATATCCTCCGGTAATGAATTCCAGAGTTTGATTATGCATTGAGTGAAAAAATATTTTCTCTTATTAGTCTTAAATGGGTTACACTGTAGCTTCTATGTTTACCAGTTCCACTCCATTCATTAATTTATAGATCTCTATCATAAATCCCCTCAGATGTCTGTTTTCTAGGTTGAAGAACCCTTAACTTTTAAGCCTGTCCTTAGGGTTATCCTTCCATCCCCTTTACCATTTTGGTGGCTCTTCTCTATTTTTTCTAATTCTGCTATATCCTTTTTAAGATATGGTGACCAGAATTGCTTAAAATATTCAAGCTACGGTTGCACCATACAGAGGCATTATAATATCCTTTGTTTTATTCTCCATTCCTTTCCTTATGATTCCTAGCATTCTCTTTGCTTTCTTGGCCACCACTGCATACTGGGCAGAGGGTTTCAATGTGTTATCCACAATTATGCCTAAATATTTTTCCTGGGTGGTGGTTCCTTGTCAAAATTAAATTTCATCTACCATTTGAATGTCCAGTCTTCCAATTTATCAAGGTCCTCTAGCAATTTTTTCACAATCCTCTTGGGTTTTAAGAACTGTGAATAATTTTGTGTCATCTGCAAATTTGATCATCTTGCTCGTTCACCTTTCCAGGCCATTTATGTTCCTAGCCAACCTTTTTCAAAGATGGGAAGCTATAAAACTAGAGGGCATAACATGAAGTTGCAAGAGGGTAAACTGAAAGGCAATGTCAGGAAATACTTTTTCACTTAAAGGGTGGTGGATGCTTGGAATGCCTTCCCGATGACAGAATTAAAAATGACATGGGACAGACACAGTGGATCCATTTATAGCAACAGGATAAAGTCAAAATAAACTTAACTATTATTATATATCAACAAGTAGGAGTGACCTTCACAGAGCAATGGATATACCTCTAAACAAAGGCATGGGGAGGGGTGACCTGCCCGGAGTGGCAAGTGAACCTACTCTTGCCACCTTGTTGGGCAGACTAGATGGATCATGCTGGTATTTATCTGCCATCATATATGTCACTATGTAACCATTCCCGGGCTTCTTCCATCAACTGTACTAATGGTTTGCCCACCAAATACTCCTGTGCCGTCTCCTCTAACGCCCTGGACTTCTGATGCATATTGGTGCTGGCCGAAAGCCATAAAGGCCTGTTTCATGCCTCCTGGATTCCATATCCTCAATATTCGCTGTTGTACCCATCTCGCTTTCAATTTTTGGGATAGGTACTTGCCTAATTTATTCAAGGGCAATTTCTCCAAATGGGTGAGTTTTGCACATACGATGACAGTCATGATCCTCACTTTTAAGCCAGAGTATGTGGAGTATGATCTCTATTTCTCGAATTTACTGTTAATGCTCTGTGTAGTGCTTGCATTGTGCCAAAGAGATCCTCCTTCTGGAGTTCATAAGATATTACATGTATGGGTAATTTATCAAGGTATGCATGGAAATTCCTCTTAATTAGGTCTTTGATACCCAACATGATGGGCAATAACTCAATATCTTTCTGCCGCATTTTCTTGGCTGTCTACTGCATTTCTTGCTATTTGAATATTTTCTCCCTCTCAATGCAATTCACAGAGTAGCTGCTTTGAACTGGCACCACTATAGTCAATGCTGTTTTGGTGTTTTTCTCCTTTACCACTATATCAGTCTTCTTCACATCCAGCTTTTTATCAGTCGGAATGGGAGCATCCGTGGTGATCATACGTAACCTCCTCGTTCTTTGTAATTCTTTCCCCATTGCTTTGTAGGCACAGTGATGTTGTAGTGCTTACAGAGTTTCCAGTGGCTAAGACGTGCTACTTTATTGTGCCTTTCTGTATAGAAATTTTCTTCCATCAGAACTTCACAGCCAAGTATGAGGTGAGTCGCCGTTTCCAGGTCTTTCCCACAGAATCAACATATGTCTGTTTGCCAGTTTTTTCAATGCTCACTGTAAACCATCTCATCTGTAAGCCTCTGAACTGGGCTGCAACTATCAACTTCTGATCCTTTGGTTTCAGTTCACCTGTCCTCATTCATTCTTGTGTCCACTCTTGATTGACAAAGGGTGTATTTGTCACTGTATTTGTGCATTTGCCACTTGTTTTTCCTCGCTTGTTGATCCAATTCTTTGTAGAGTTTTTTCTCTTGTTTTGCAAATTCTGTTACTTCCTTCCCTATGTATGCCTGTTTATTGTTCTGCCCATACTGGTACTGTTTTGACTTCTTCATCTAGTACACCCTATCCTGGAAATGCTCCCTCACCATCCTCATTTCCTTCAGGGCTCCCCTCCCCCCCCCCTTGTTTTCTGTGCTTTGCCTCCCATTTGCCCAAGTCACTCCTAAGCTCCTCTTCTTCTTCCCCTGCTCTTTCCTCCTTTTAGCCACCAGGGAGGTCAAGTGCCCCCTTATATATACTTTGACCCATCCCCACACTTTATTCATTGTTACCTCCTCATTACCATTCAGCACAAAATATCCTCCCATATCTTCCCGCAGGTATTCCCTCTGCCCCCCGATCCTCCATTAAGGAGTCCTTGAGCCAACAGAATTTCAGGCCCTACTCATCTTGTCCCAGTTGGACCCAGACAAGCACTAGGGCATGGTCTGTCCACACCATTGGCCCTATATCCATCTCACTGACCATTGGGAGCAGAGAACCATCCAACAGCACCATGTCTGTCCTACTACAAGAGTTATGAGTATGGGAGTAAAAGTTGTAGTTCCGTTTTACCCCCATTTTCAAATGACACATAAGATATGCCATACTGGATCAGACTAAGGTCCATCAAGCCCAGTATCCTCTTTCCAACAGTGGCCAATCTAGGTCATAAGTACCTAGCAGTTTCACCAAAAGACACAGGTTCCACAGTCCTTGCATTTGGTCAAGCAGTGGATATTCTGGGTTTATGGACCTATCCTCCAGGAACTTGTACAAACTTTTTTTAAACCAAGCTACACTAACAGATTTTACTACATTATCTGGTAGCAAATTCCAGAGTTTGATTACACGTTGAGTGAAAAAATATTTTCTCTTATTAGTCTTAAATAGGTTACCCTGTAGCTTCATTACATGTCCCCTAGTCTTTCTATATTCTGACATAAACAATCAATCTATGTTTATCCGTTTCACTCCATTCATTAATTTATAGACCTCTATCATATCTCCCCTTGGCCGTCTCTTTTCCAGGTTGAAGAGCCCTAACCTTTTTAGCCTCTCTTCATAGGGGTATCCTTCCATCCCCTTTACCATTTTGGTGACTCTTCTCTGTACCTTTTTCTAATAACGCTATATCCTTTTTAAGATACGGCGACCAGAATTGCACACAATATTCAAGGTGCGGTCGCACCATGGAACGATACAGATGCATTATAATATCATTTGTTTTATTTTCCATTCCTTTCCTTATGATACCTAGCATTCTATTGCTCTCTTGGCCGCCACTGCACACTGGGCGGAGGGTTTTAACGTGTTATCCACGATGACGCCTAAATCATTTTCTTGAGTGGTGGTTCCTAATGTGGAACCTTGCATCGTGTAACCATAGTTTGGGTTGTTCTTTCCTAGCTGCATAACTTTGCACTTGTCCACATTAAATTTCATCTGCCATTTGGATGCCCAGTCTTCCAATTTATCAAGATCCTCTTGCAATTTTCCACAATCCTCATGTCTTCAACTATCACAGATGATTTTAATGATAGTTCACAGATTACTAATAGCAAGTCTGCAATCTCATATTTCAGTTCTTTCAATACCCTTGGATGTATTCCATCTGGTCCAGGTGATTTGCTACTTTTCAGTTTATCAATTGTCTGCCAATCCCAATTTGGTCATAATGTGCTTTAATTTGAGCTTATGGCATTTCTGCCCCTCCCCCACTACTCCCCCTCTGTATTATCCATCATGGGATTGATGGTCATGTTAAAGACTCCATCTATAATAACCAGGGCAACCTCCCCCCCTTCAATCATTTCTGTGCTTTTTCAAAAAATTCTCCTTGTTCCTCATTCGGAGCATAAATGCACAACAATTGCAGTGGGGTTCCATTCGACTTTCCCATCCAAATTACCCACCTCCCCTCACCATCCCTAAGCAGCTCCTCTTCTTCCAACAACACCCCTTTAGAAATCATAATCACCACACCTTCCCTTCATGGGCAATGCATATTCCCTGCCAAGTAAACATTGGGGTAGGCAGCAGATTTCAACCAGCCTGCCTAATGCATCTTAAGGTAGGTCTCCTGTATGAACTGGACATTCGCCATAGTCCTGTCCCCATCTCGAGCCAAGCTTCAGCATGGAGTGGAGAAGTAGCCTAATGGTTAAGAACACTGGCTTGAGAACCCAGAGACCATAGTTTGATTCCCTCTAGCACGCCTTGTGGCCTTGGGCAAGTCACTTAACCCTCTGTTGCCTCAGAAAAAATCCAAGTTATCAATGTCTCTATTTAATGTACATTACCAAGTTTAAGCTTCAATGTAAACTGCTTTGATTGAAATGATAAAGCAGTATATAAAACATGTTAAATAAAATAAATTTCTGCCACGTTAGCATCACCAACCCTTTGGACATTCCCTTAGAAGTATTATTAAGTACCAAAATGCTGGAACACCCTACCCCCTGACATTAGAGCCATTACCAATCTATATCAGTTCAGGAAGGCTCTCAAAACATACCTTTTCTGCCAATACTTCCCAGACAGCAACTGAACTAGATATCCCCTCCAAGAAATGACCCAATCTAGAAATGCCCTCACACTGCAGTGTAGATAGTTTATGTATATTGTTAACCCAGTTATCCAAGTTTGTACTCCTGTTCAATGTAAAACCTGACAGTTTGTCGTTATGGTCGTTTTGTTATGATGTAAACCGCGCTGATTCTAAATAGCGCGGTATATAAGAAACTGTAATAAATAAAATAAATAAATAATAAATAAAGACTTATAAAGCGCTGCAACATACGAAGCGCTGTACAAACATGGAAGAGAGACAGTCCCTGCTCATCAGAGCTCACAATCTAATAAGACAGAAAACAAAATAAGTTACATAATACAAATAACAAAAATTTACAGGACAAAGTAAGCAAATGTTGATAGAGAGATCAAGATAGGGTAAGACAGGAATGGAAAGCAATAGTGAAGAGACGGGATTTTAGTCTGGACTTGAAAATGGCCAGGGAGGATGCCTGGCGCACAGAGATAGGAAGACTATTCCAAGCAAAGGGCGCTGCCAATTGGAAGGAGCGAAGTCTGGAATTGGCAGTACGAGTAAAGGGCACAGATAAACGAAGACTATTAGAAGAGCGAAGCAACCGAGAGGGGGTGTAAGGAGAGATGAGAGATGAAAGGTACTGGGGAGCAGAAGAGTGAATACATTTATAGGTCAGGAGGAGAAGTTTAAATTGGATATGGAGACGGATGGGAAGCCAATGAAGCGACATGAGGAGAGGAGTGATGTGGGAAAAACGAGACTGGCAGAAAATGAGTCGAGCAGTGGAATGTTCAATTGACTGAAGAGGAAAGAGGTGGCTTGCAGGGAGGCTGGCAAGGAGAACGTTACAATAATCAAGACGGGAGGTGATTAAGGAGTGGACAATCAATTTAGTGGTGTCAACAGAAAGGAAGAGGTATCCATCCAACCAATCCCCACTCCCCTTCTGTTTCCCAAAAAAGGATCTGCATAACCACAATTTTGTGCTCCCTCCAGTCAAACTTACTGGCCTTTCTCATCTAGATGGCAATCTTTTCTTTTATGGAATAGCCATGCAGGCACACAGTAATGTCTCTAGGGTTGCGCTTTTTCACAGGCCCTAAGGCTCGATGTGCCCTGACCACCTTAATAGCTCTGTCCTCCCACCCCCCGCCACTTTCGCTAGCAGGGTTCCAAAGATTTCCTTTGCAATGCTTTCACAATCCTCACGTTGGTCTCCCTCAGGAACCCTCTTAATCCACAGATTCTGCCATAGGGCACGATTCTCCAAGTCCTCAAGCTTTAATTCCAAGCATTTGTTCACTTTTTCCAGATCAGACAGCCAACTGCCCAGCTCCAGTTCTGTCTCCTCCACCTGGCCTCCAATCTCCTCTACACGCCTGCCCAGGTCCATCACCTCTGCCCGCATCTCTGTAATCATGCTAGATGCTTCTTCCTTTATCCCAAAAAAATTGTAAGACCTACATTCAAATAAAACAAAAAACAATGTGTTGTATACGATTATGGATACATAATTGCCAACCAGCGCTACTTCCTTTATCCCAGCAATATTGCTGCGGACCTCAGCAAACCAGTGCTTCATTTCCTCCCAGGTAATATGCCCCAAAGCATCCTTACCACCAGTCGATCCACAGTCCGGAGGTTCGCCTATGTGTTTTTTCCTTTATAGCATGCCATCGGCCATTCTTGCAGCCTCCTGTTCTTCTTGCCATGGGCCCTGATAAGCGAATTCTTTAAGATCAGCTATCTTCCAGTGGGTGGCCGCCATGCTGTTCCCCTCCTTAAGCACAGCACTACTTCCCTCATTCTATATGGGCCGGGAGCGTGCTAATGGCTACACTTTCAATGCTTTTTTCCCACTTGTTTGGGCGTTAGAGTCAGAGCTTTCCGCTCAGCCATCCATCTGGAGCGGTGATATCACTTCCTCGACTTGGTTTATTTATTAAGAAATGCATTTAGAAATGATAATCAATGTTTTGTGTGCTAATATGGGATTATAAAAGTTTATGAGTGAATGATTTTCTCGTCACAGTGGTTGCTTGGTCACTGGCTTGAACTGTAGCCAGAGCTCTGCAGGCCATATTCATCAATACTCTCTTAATATAAATACTTGTTTATCAAAATTATCATGATTTTGAAATTAGAAATACAATCTCTGTAAAACATGAGAGAGGCTAGAATAGTCATGCAGAAAATAAGGGATATGACCTTTATAATTGAAATGACAAACGACATGCCACACTACATGCTGCAGAAATAAGTTGATATCATAATTAACATAGAGAGTGAACTTATACATTCCGCAGTGGCTGATAATAAAGTGGACTCATATATTCACTAGCCATTGTGGAATGTATAAGTTCACTCTATGAATTCGTATATTCTATGGAGGTCATTCCAAAACACGAATAAGGGGTTTGTACGTGTGGCAGGGATGTTTATGTGCCGAAAACGTCCCCAACTGTATTCTGACATACTGCTGCCTTGCACATCCATGGCGCTAGCATGGGGATCTCAGAACTTACCCAGAAGGGGTGGAATGGGGGCATAGTCAGCCACAGAGACGTATTCAGGAAAGGCCCATGTATGTTTTCAATGCTACCCACAGACGTCCATGTTATTCCTTCAGAAATGTGGTATAAGGCCAGATTGAAGAATGGTTGAGACAATTATGTTTTGAAATGGTGTGACTGCAGTCTGGAAAAACACAAGGAACAGAAAGCTGAGGTGAGGGAATGTTGTAAGGTATAGAAATATTAAGAAGAGCAATAGTGTGTACTATGGCTATGCTGAAATGTGCCAATCTAGGAGACCCTAAGAATCCCCATGTTCTGAAAAATGGGACTACTGATGTAGGGATAGTGTGGGTATGAGCAGGAAAAGTATTCTTGTTTGGATGAGAAACAGAGATTATATTTTTAGTCCTGGTACCTCATGCTATTATGTTATGTTATAGCTGTTATGTATAGGTTCAGGGCATCTTTTTGGCAGAAGGTTTTTGTGACTGAGAGTGTGTGAGTGTATGTGTGTAGTTTGAGGGGTGCACGGGAGGATTTGGTATGCTCAGCTGAAATTCAGGGGAGACATGAAAGCCTGGGTAGTACAAGGATGACCGCAGCGTTACCAGGTGCCAGTGTGATCGTGCAGACAAAATCAGGGAAGGTTCTCTTTAGCTAAATGTCAAAACATATCCCTGTCAATAATAAGGGACCCTTAGAAGAAGAGCATTCAACAGTGAAAATAGCACTAATACATGCCCATAATGCACATTTTTTGACACCAATGATGTTGCAGGCGAGCATGTATTAGTGCTGTTTTCATTGCTGAATGCTCTTATTCTGAGGTTCTCTTATTATTGACTGGGATATGTTTTGACATTTTGCTATAGGGAACCTATGCAGATTCCTTCTGGATTATTTTTCATAGGGGACTCTAATAAGATCATATGTTATTGGCACTGTGATAGGGCAGCCATATATCCACTGTGCCAGGTGCTGAGAGACATGACTGATGTTGTGCCAACATTCCCAAGATTGTTCCATGAGGCCTACATCTCTACCAAGCCCAAGATCTATAAGAGCTGCGAGAGTGGTGATATAGTGGGAATTTGGCTACTTGGTGTGATAGCACAAGAATCTCCCATGCCTACACAGGCCTGACCAAGGGAGCAGTGCCACAAAGCAGACTGTGAGAAGCCAGACAGGGTTGCCCCACAGATAGTGGATATATACAGACTGACTTATGCCATGATGGGACAGGTATAGCTGCTGTGAGAAATGCCAATACTCAGGTGGGAATCAGATGCCATAGTCAGAAGATCCTACAACTGCCACTACTATTACTACTAGTAATCATTTGTATAGTACTACAAGGCATAAACAGTGTTGCACAGACATGTAAAAAATAGATATTAAAAAAAGCAAGAAACATAAATAAAATTAATAAAAGGATAAAAAACAAGGGGCCAAGATGGTGATGAGCTGGGCATTTCCCTTCCTAGTGTACATTCTTCCCTTTCACTGCTCCAATGCTGCATACAGTAGCAAGAATACGTGCTCTTTTATGAAACTCTGATGTAGTGCCGCTCAGGGTACATTTTGAGTGAAGCATGAGCAGAGTCATGCTTTATGCATGTCTTTTATAAAATATTGTGATGAGGTGAGTGCAGCCCAGCTAGGGAAAACTGGAAAAAAGAAGGATTTTTTTTCATTGCGGGGGATGGGAGCACAAAATCCTAGGCTCCATATTAGAAGCACTGAAAGAAACCTAGAGGGCAGAGCTAAAGGTAAGCCAATCACAGACCACAGGACAACCCTGCAGAGGAGTAGGAGGTCCAAGTGGGAGGAGCTAGGAAGGGAGTTGCCCAGCTCAACAGTTAACAGAGGAAGAACAAACCAAAGAGAGAGGCACAGTTTGAGTTTGCAGGAGAAGGAAGGAGCTGTGAGCAGAAGGTCCAGGAGGAGTGCAGGAGCAAGCACCAGTGGCAGCTGCAGTTCAAGGCCTAGCCCAGGTTCAAGTCCAATTCTCAGGAGGCACAGACAGGAGAGGTCTGGGGCCAAGCTGTGGAAAACCCTTGCAGCCAAGGAGAGCAGCAAATGGAGGAACCAATTACAAAGGCAGCCAAGAAAGGTACGCAGGGAATGAGCAGTGCCACAAGAATAGTTCTTGCTCTGACGAGAGGAGACTTTCAGACACCTGAAGCCTCAGCACAGCAGAAGGTATCTCGGGAGGGAAGTTAAGCAGGAGAGACACACAAGAGACCGGCTTGGAGGAGCCAAGGCCAGGCAGTGTGAGAGACTGTTTTAACATTGTGAAGACTCTGAAGGAAAAGACACCAGAGCACTTTCAAAGAGCACCCAGCTGTAGCTCAATTGAGAGCATGGATGGTAGGCCCTGAAGAAAGTGTTATTGAGTCAGAAGCCTCTGAGATGGAATGTGAGCTGTGCACTAAAATACAATAGTATTGTGAGTTAGAATACAGTGAAATACCAAAGGAAGCTGTTGCAAGTTACGACAGTTTCAAGAGTTGAAAGAGAAGAGTAACCCTGAAGACAAGAGGTTAGGAATCTCAGGAAGTTAAACTGCAGAACTTCAGTGAAGGCCCAAACAGTGAGAACTGTTTGTATGGGCGTGGCAACAGCGGGTTGGAAGCTAAGGACCTTTCACTGTGAAGAGTTTTACAAATGCTTTTTTGTGTTTTGAAATGTCAAGCAATGCAGTGAAGAATAGAAACTGCTTGTGAGTTTTGTTTGGACATTTGATTTGGGAGAAACTATCCTGTATTCTTTGTCTGGAAAAAGTGCTTAAAGAATTTTTATGTTCATCACTTGCCAACTGGGAAACCGAATAAAAAATTTCCTGTGCGCTTTAAAATACCACTTGGTTTTTCTTATTGACACAACTACAACCCTCGAAGGGATACAGATGGCCAGCCGTCCCTACTAGGCAACCGCCTGGTAGGGGCGCGAGCGTCACAATATGCACATTCACACATAGGGGGTATGTTTACTAAACTGTCTTAACGTAGCAGCGGCGACGTTATCACGTGATACGTAATGTTATCACGCGATAATGTAACATTACCGCGTGATAACATCGGCAGTGGCGTTAAGGCACACCAGTGCTGTGAAATCCGGGTCTGAAAGGTGGAGTAAGGCCTCCCAGAGGGCGGAGATAGGGGTCAATGGGCGGAGGGTGGGCGGGGAGAGGCTCCAGGCACACTAACGCTGTGAAATCCGGGTCTGAACACTAATGCCAGTGAAACCCTCACGTTAGAGGCACATTAGCAGGAGAGAGAAACCATTTCAGTCAGCAATGTACAACAAAGGCAGGGAAACCCAGAAGAGTGATAGTAGTGATACATGTGCAGGAACCAAAAAGGCAAATAAACATATAAAATGACCAGAACCACATTTGAAATCCCAATAAACAAGCTGGCCAATAGTGATATTAATAATAAACATAAAGCAACACTACTGACAAAGTGTAAAAAGGAAGATAGATTGTTTGGAAGGGTCTATGCTCTGTCCCCCTACAAAGTGAATGATCCCACATTGAAATAGCGCTGATCAGGGTTTTTATCGTTTATATTGGGCAGGTTTGTTAGGGCGTGTACATGTGCAGCAACAGCAGAGTGGACATGTAGGAAAGGGCAACTGTACTGATGCTGTAAATGGGATACAGGGGGCTGCAGGCAGCACATGCTGTGGTCCAGCTGGGGCACAGTGCGGGCTAGGCAGATGCCTAGGTGGCACATAGGAATGCCAAAACTGTAAAGCAGCAAGCCAGCAACTGATGAGGGACCAACATGGGCATGAGTGTGTGTCCCACAGTGTCACAGGGGATATTACCCAGCAGGTACCCCCAAGGGCACATAACATTGGCAGGCAGTGCCAGGGGGAAGTGCGCATGTCCATGTAGGCACCCCTACCCAAGAACCCACACCATAGGCAGCTGTCTACCGGCACACTGGAAGGCCTGGGACTGTGCACCACCAGCATAAGGACATGTCAGTGGTGGCGGAGGGTTGCTGGTGGCGGAGGAGGCAGTGGCATCTGCCCACAGCAGACCACGGCCAAGCCTCGTTTAGGTGGGTGCCATGTACTGCAACAGAGAAGGTCTGTCTGACGAACAGTCATGGTATCCCCAAGGAATGATCTTCCCCTCTGGCAACAATTTGGTGCCATATACACAGCCAGTGTGTTCAGGGGCAGAAGGTCACAAGTTCAAGTCCCAGCTGTGGCTCCTGCCACCCTTGTCCCCATATTTTACCCAGTACTAAACTGTGGTAATAAAGATGTAACTTTTATTGCAGATAAATTAAACATGCCTGAAACGCCTATATTTTACCCTACAGAGCACAGACACCATAAACATATGCAATTCCTAGAGCAGAGTTTCCCAACTGCAGTCCTGGAGGGCCAAACACCATTCAGGTTTCATGTTGTCCCTAATAAATATGTCTGTGCTGCATTTGTATGCATCGTCCCCATTGTATGCAAATATATCTCATACATATTCATTAGGGTGGGCCAAACCTGAATAGTGTTTGGCCCACCAGGACCAGAGTTGGGAACCTCTGCCCTAGAGCATCGTCCAACAGGGGCACAAACACCCACACCCACAGGCTCCACTATCCAAAGCCTCATGGAGAGTCAGGCTGTTGGGCCCTGCACGGAGCAGCATCTCCCAAGACTGGCACCTGCATACCTTAGCAATGCCATCCTAAACTTGGGAACACGTTCCACATATATCAAAAGGTTGCTATGATAAATGTCAGCTAACAAATCCTAAGTTAAACACGATTTGTTGATAGAGATTCATCATAGCAACCTTTCTGATATCTGTGGAATATGTTTCAGTTATTGCTTCTGACAGTGTTTACCACCCCGGGGAGTGACCCCAACAGTATTGTGTATCATAGAAATGCCCGCACTGTGCCCAGGACTGGTGTGGTGGCCAGGGCTGCCACAAACCTCCATATTTGCACAATGCTGGCATAGGTGTGGGAGTGTGTGTATGTCTGCCCAGTGTGTTGTGGCTGCCTACACCTTACTGAGCCCACACTGCTTGTACTGTTTCCGGTGTTAGCCTGCCAATGTGCATAATGAGGAACAAGTTACTGTGGGTATGGCATGGACAAGGTGGCCTGGGCAGGATGCATCTGCACAGGGTATAGGGCAATGGCTGGGACATTGTAGTGCCTGACCACCACCTACACAGACAGGGTGGCCACAGCATGTCATGCTGGGAGGTCACTCTCACCCTGACTGAGCAGTGACCACGGCATGGCTAGGTTTCCCCATAGTGCTATGCAGCATTTCTCTCAAGTGATATTTATGGGTTCTCTTTTCTGGGGCCCAATCACTGACATACCTTCTTGGTGTGTGTGCTCACATCCCATTTTTGGGTGTACACAGTTCCTCCAGGAACATGCACTATGTACTAGCTAGCAGACTGTCTGCAGTTAGCATGTGTATGGCTGGAACACCTTGCAGGTTGCAGCGGGTGGAGACTGACTGTGCCCTCTGCTGGTGAATGTCAGATAGTGGTGGGGGGCAGCTGAGCTTCTCCAGCGTTCTACCTGTCTGCCATTGCCTTATGTACAGATCTGCATCGACTGCCCTGTAGGGTGCCTGTTCCTCTCTACTGCCACCATTGCAGAGATGTACAATGTGGGTCTGTTGGTGGGAGATCCTGTCCCCCCACCCTGAGCCACAGAGGGTGGATTGGGTAGTGCTACATAATCCATTTTTGGGTGCAAACACCCCCCGCCCCTTCACCTATAACATGTGACCATGGCATCCACACAGGATATGCACTATTATGGGTGCATCATAGTCCACAAGGGCTAGACGTGACTTGGAAATACAGATGGACACAGGTGTATCCTAGGTGTGGCTGCAAGGACTACCTATCACACACTGGCACTGATGGGGACCTGCAGCATAGCCTATCTCAGCCAAGTCAGGTGCTGCGGACCTGGTGGTGGGTGCCTCACCTCACCCTCAGGGTGAGCACAGGACCCGCACAATGTCATGGTCTGTAGCTACTCTGTGCCAGTAACACACACGGTCAGTTCCCCCTACCAGGCCTAGGTGCTGTGGGGGTGCATACCCCATTATGTGAGCAGCTGTAGACTGCTGATCTGCATGTGCAGTGCATCATGGGTACGAATGGGTTTACCATATCCTGGTAACCACAGCAGACAGTTTGTGTGGTGACCTGCGGTCTTTTTGTAGCCAGCTAGCAGTGTGGTAGTAACTATAGAGATGTAGCCCACTGGTTACTTCAGTGACTGTGGGGGCAGAGGTCATGGGTTTGATCCCACAGTGGTGTTATTTAATAAGGCTCTCTGAGGCTTTTCCTTTTAATTTAAATCAGTGCTGCCAGCAAAATGCACCCTCACAGTACTGTAACCTTAAGGTGACTCATAAGGCACCCTATCGGGCGCCCTAAAGGGCACATTAGAAGGCGCCTTGGCAGACAGGGTATTTTATAATGTGCCCTATGGAGTGCCTTATAGGGCGCCTTATGCGGCACCTTATGTTACGGCACTGTGAGGGTGTTTTTGCTGGCAGCACTGATTTAATTTAAAAAAGGAAATACCTCAGACAGCACTGATTTAAATGAAATACAGAAACTGCCTCAGACAGCACTGATTTAAATTAGAAAAGGGAAACGCCTCAGACAGCCTTCTTACATAACACCATTGCGGGATCAAACCCATGATCTCTGCCTCTGCAGTCATTGCAGTAACCAGTGGGCTACATCTTTATAGCTTCTAACACTGCGCTGGCATGAACTTAGGGTTAACACATGTTAACGTGCCACGGCGCCCACTATCACGTGATACAGATTCTTGCTACCTTGATGCCAGAACGCCCACTCCTTATATGGCATTCTTCACATTATCGCTGCAACTAGTGCCGGTAACATTAAGACAGTTTAGTAAACATACTCCATACCCGAAAATATTTATACTTGCTTCAAAACTTATGCAAATGTCCAAGTTTAGTCATGATTTGAGCTGCTTTTGTAGAGCAAATTTATCCATACAAATATAGGCCCCTATGAGTTTATAAAATTGGTTTAAATAGGCAGGGGGCAGGCCAATTTTGCAAGGTACTTTCCCCTGCCCATCTTCTCTACTGCCCCTCTGACTGCATTTTGGATGTTTTGACTTGGACGTCCCAAATTTCACCTATACGGCCTTTCTAAAATGCACCTTCCAATGTGCAGTAATGCTAAATGTATGTATTTTTTGAAATACCATGGCTAGTATTTAAAAAAAATATGATGCCAGCCAGGTTCAAATATTGAGCCATATGTGTACAGTGATGAAATTGAGCTGCTAAATGTAAAATTTCATCCCTGTAAGGGGAATAGTTACTAAGGCATACAATGCTTAAAGTGCATTACATTTTCATACCGTGCATTTTTTACTACATGCCCTATGTTATTCAAAGGGACCTAGTTACTAATTACTCACAATAATCTAGCAGCACTTCTTAGTAACTATCATTCTAAATAGTGGTAGGTAAATATGAGGTTTAAATTTAAACAAATATGTTTCCTTTTAAAATTATTCTAAGTGGCTCATACATTTTTCTGCCACTGAAAATATGTATAACTTCACATGGATTTATTATCCTTTTAAATATTGACCTAACAATCTTTATTTGTGGTGATAAAGTTGAATTTTATTGCACCATTGAATAATACATAATATCAAAGAGTATTTGAATATCATCATTGTTCATAAACTAGATAAGCTTCAGATCTATTCCTTGAATATTTCCCTAATACTGTAAGTAATTAGCAAGACTGTCAACTACATCTTTAACTTTTCATTTCTTCCAAATGTGGTTTCTAGTGAAACACAGCTTTTGTCCAGTCCCTTCATAAAGAGAATGACAACAGTGACCCTAGTAATTGCAGACACATCTTTAATCTTTTTGCCCTTGTCGTATCCTTGAATAATGAATCTATCAGCAACTTGCTCCCTGCCTGCATTCATCCACACCATTAAGTGAATTTCAATTAGGTTTTCCATCTTCCTATAAAACTCTGTTTGTAAAACCCTAAGGGGCCTATTTACTAACTTGTGGTAAGGTTTTGCAGTTATGGCGGATTAATGGCCAGATATAATGTGTGGTGACTGCAAAACCTCTGCATTAATTGTTAGGGGTGTTTCTGATAATTTGCCATTTATTTAACACAGAGAAAAGTTCTTTACATTAACTAAATGTCAGAGATAGCTACAGCTATTCTGGTAGCATTAAGTGTGCCACATTATCTGCTGTGTTAAGAGTTACTATACTATAACTACTTCTGTTGTTCATATAAGAACATAAGATATGCCATACTGGGTCAGACCAAGGTCCATCAAGCCCAGTATCCTGTTTCCAACAGTGGCCAATCTAGGTCATACGTATCTAGCAGTTTCCCCAAAAGACACAGGTTCCACAATGCTTGTATTGGGTCAAGCATTGATATCCTGGGTCCCTTCTTAATAATGGTTTATGGACCTTTCCTCCAGGAACTTGTCCAAACCTTTTTTAAACCCAGCTACACTAACAGTCTTTACTACATCCTCCGGTAACAAATTCAAGAGTTTGATTACACATTGAGTGAAATAATATTTTCTTTTATTAGTCTTAAATAGTTTACCCTTTAGCTTCATTGCATATCCCCTAGTCTGTCTTTATTCTGATAACTTAAACAATATCAATCTACGTTTAACTGTTCCACTCCGTTCATTAATTTATAGACTTCTATCATATCTCCCCTCAGCCGTCTCTTTTCCAGGTTAAAGAGCCCTAACCTTTTTAGCCATTCTTCATAGGGGTATCCTTCCATCTCCTTTAGCATTTTGGTGGCTCTTCTCTGAACCTTTTCTAATAACACCATATTCTTTTTAAGATTTAAGGTACATTCTTCACTCATTCCATGCACCCTTCTGTTTTAGGAAGGTAATGTGGAAAGTAGTGCGCATTAATTGCTAAGGATATGTGTTAACGATTAGAATGTGCTAACAGTTAATATGCCTCAGCAAATAGGTCTCTAAGTATTGAATGATGTCCTAAATAGTTTCATCTTTACAGAGTTTTTTATATCTCTTCCCGTCCGCTACAGAAATTTCTATGATGATGCAATTTGATTCTATCATCATAGAACCATAGAAAATGGCAACAGCTAAAGACCATGGGCATGTGTACATGCTGCTGAACGGGACATTCAATGGTACTAAGACGATTAGTGCCGCTGAATAGCCTCAACTAATGCCGCTATTCACCCCGATGCTAAGTGCTCAGCATTGGGGCATGTCGTAGGCGGTACAGAGGTGGCAACAGTCACTAACCGATGAGCGGCGATGTTGCACCGCTACCCAGTTAACAACTTGCGGGTAAAGCTAAGTGCAGCAAAGGCTGATCTAGCTTTACACGTAGGAGCTAACCGGCTAGTGGTGCAATATCGCTGCTGCCCAGTTAGCTTCTGCGGCTGCAGAGGCTGTGGAGTGACTGCAGATATTCAATGCCAGGGCTCCATATGACCCCAGCATTGAATATCTGGAGTTAAAGGTAGGTGGCAACGTCTATGCGCCGTAGCAGCGCATAGCTTCCCCATATCGATATTGGGCCCCGTATGTCCTATCTAGTCTGCTTCTCCACACTAACTACTACGTTCTACAATCCCATCTTCTGCTTCAGAGATCCTCTGTGCTTGTCTCATGTCCTCATGAGTTCAAATACAGACCTGGTCTCCATCACCTCCTCCACAGACTGCTCTTCGCATCCACCATTCTTTTGGTAAAGAAATATTTTCTTGGATTACTCCAGAGACATCCCTTTCACCTTCTTTCTATGACCTGTCATCGTGCAGCTTCCCTTCAAATGAAAGAGGTCCTCTTATGCGTTTATACCATGTAAATGCCTCTCTCCCACCTTACTTCCAAAGTTAGATCTTTAATTACTACTACTTAGCATTTCTATAGTGCTACTAGGCATTTACAGCACTGCACAGAGTCACGTAAGAGACAAACCCTGCTCAATAGAGTTTATAATCTATTCAAGATGGACAAACAGAACAACCAAGGGACCAGGGATTAGATTTTTAGGGAATGAAAAAACAAACATGAGTATTAAAGAGGAGAATAAGGGGGCCAGGAACTAAAAGCAGCTTTACCACAAAGACTACTGACCATTTAAATTCCTGTTCTATCCTGGACTGGCTCTACCACTACTACTGTTAATCATTTATAAAGCACAACAAGGCATACGTAGCACTGTCCAAACATAGATAGAGAAGGTCCCTGTTCATGAGAGCTTACAATCTAATTAAGACAGACAAGACAAAGGATAAGAATAAGGGGAAAGGAGGGTAAGGAGACACAAGGAAAAAGGGGGTCAGGATCCAAAGCAACTTTAAAGAGGTGAGCCTGTTACATGAGGGCGGAAGCAGCTGATTGACCCCCATGCTAAAAGAAGTCATCATCGGGTGGGGGGGGGGGAGCAGAAAACACAAAGTCTCACAGCGCTGAAGGTTAAGATAAGCTTTGTGGGGCTGTCTGAAAATACTGTTGCCACTGCAGAACCCGGAGAAGGGCGCCAGCAGCAGTAATGGGGGCCAGGTCGGGGACCGGAGCAGGGGGCACAAAGGATGAAGTCTGCCTAGGGCACCTCATACCTTTCAACCGGCCCTGCCAATACTGTACTCTTCACTTGGGTTTTAGCAACCCAAATGGATAACCCAAATATTCATATTCCCTTTGGCAGTGGAGTATCTAGGGCTACCTGTTTTTCTAAAGCCGTTTATTGAAACATGCTGGTCTGATTGACTGTTTTCAATTATTTATTTTTCAGATCTATAACTTGCCTTTTCATTTAGAAAGCTCAAGGCAAGGAAATATATAAACATTACAAAAAGTTAAAAAATGGCAATTGTATGGCAGAAATTAGCAATACAGTAAGTTTGGCCTTCATCTGCCAATGCTATGTGCAATTGCCACGTTAGTGTGGCAGGAGAGACTGAAGGTCACTATTGGCCTGGAAGCAACATCAGTGGAACAGAAGGATCCTGGAGTTGCTGGGAAGATTGGCAGAGAGCCTGAGCTCATGGTGGGATTTTAAAACTGAATGATGGTGAACAACATTTCCTTTAAAAAAATAATCATTGCTTTTTTGTATTTTTTTTTCTAACATAAAACAAATCCCTTACAGGTATACATGATTTATGGCATTACATGTGAACCTATGCAAAGCTTAGGTCTAAATTCATTATGGGGTTCATTTTAGAAGTTCTATTTGTAAGTGGGGCATCTGAAAATGGCCTTTCATATGTGCAAATCGCAGAGATTTCCCTGGATCTGTTTTAGAAAGCCGAATATATAGATGTCCCCAGTGCGAGCACATCCATGTAGCAGAGAGGCGTGGTGGAGGCATTGACAGATCACGGGAGATACATGTTGCGGTGTAATTTCAGAAAGGCACAAGCATGTCTGGCCCTGGTTTTGGAAGCATCTGTGCCTATGCCTGCTCCTGAAATGTTTCCGGGGGAAGAGCAAAATGTGCTTTCATTGCCATAGTTAATATTTCCTGGCCAAAAAACCCAGCATGTAAATACAAACTCCAAACACATTACTGATCCATTGTTGCCCCTCTGATTATCTGAAAAATGGCGGGGCAGGATGTGCAAGACTCTTAATATAGTCAACCCCCACTTCTGAAATACCCTGGGCAGCACATCCAAAAACTCGTTTCTGAGGCCAAGCGGTTCAGGGATGTCCACACTTGTGTATATACCCAGCCTTGCTATCTGTGCGGGCCCATCGTTACTGGGACGTTCATCTTTCATGGTGGAGATGGAGCGATTTCAGTCAGCACTTATACCTGCTTCCATTCACTGCCTTGTATTTTTAGATGTTGTGCTCTGGACGCCCCTGATTCTTCCCAGATGTCTCTTCTAAAATACCACTTCATGTATTTTTTTCTCTTTCTCAGCAGACAGATGATGCGTCACAGACTGATGGCCAGCAACAGACACAATCGTCCGAAAGTACAGAAAACAAAACACAGCCGAAACGACTGCATGTCTCAAATATTCCTTTCAGATTCCGAGATCCGGATCTCAGACAAATGTTTGGTGTAAGTATCATGTTTTCTTTTCTTATTTTCACTCTTGTTATACATAGATATGAAAGGGCTTTAGTTATACGAGTATACCTACTGAGCTGCAGTGAGTATATCAGGGTTATCGGAATATTTATGATTTTATAGACTGTTCTAGGGAATAAAATACAGACTATATTTTTTAGGGATGTGCACTCATTAATACACCCTTGGTTTGTACATTTTATATGCATAAGGAATGCATCTTAAGGGGGGGTGGGGAGATACTAAAGTACATTATGAAAATAATGCATGATAGTTGCTCCTCAACACACATTAAAGGGCAATAATGTGTGTTACATTACCATAATGAAAGGTAATTTATCCCAACATGAGTTGAGTAATAATAAGATGCAAGCATGCAAATGCATGCTAAACATCTCATTATTATTCAAATAGAATACCACAGCTTTCGTTGAATACCACATTTTGTATTGTTGGAAAAATAATGTCAGCTTAAAACTTGTGTTCTTTTTTTTAATTAGAACACCTGGCCACACTCTTAAAGAGGCAAAGATGAAATGGATGGGCCAGGGTTCCATAACACATAACAAACCCCCTTTCTACACAAACCTGGCCTCCTCAAACCACGTTCCACACCTCAGAAGACCAGCATACCCCATGAACCCTTATTACAAGCCCTCTCTCAAAGACCACTCTAGCCTAACTTTGATAATCATTGATAGTTTAGTGGAAGCCAGACATGAACGGATGCCAAGTTCAAAATGGTACCTGTGACCCCTCGCAGGAGTTTTGAGGTACTGCTAGGTAAAGGATTTTTCCCTCAAATGAATGCAGGGGACACGCTGAGCACTTTCCGGACAATTACCACACAGCTTTTGCACTTACCATGTAATGGGTTTTGTTCTTAACTTACTATAAGTGCAAAAGGTTTCTGCATTTTAGTAAAATGACCCATAACAAATGAAATGAACTGAAAACATGCCCAATATAGCAACATTTCTAAAATATGTTCAAAATTGAACTGAAAATTGTTGGTGTACACCCCTAGAATTCTTTTTTTCTGACACCTAGAAATTCTAGATTTTCTAAGGTGCAAAGATTGTCTTTCAGAAGTTGATACTCTTCACAATTACACCCCGCTCATTCCTAGTCAGTTGTGTTTCAAGATTAGCCTAATGATTATATACATGAGTTGTATTTGTGACAAGGTCCCCCATGAGAGACTTTTGGCAAAATTAAAAAGTCATGGGATAGGAGGCAGTATACTATTGTGGAACTGGTTAAAAGATAGAAAGCAGAGGGTAGGGCTAAATGGCCAATTTTCCCAATGGAGAAAGGTGAATAGTGGAGTACCCCAGGGATCTGTGCTGGGTCCTCTGCTTTTTAACATATTCATAAATGACCTAGAAATTGGAATAATGAGTGAGGTTATCAAAACTGCAGATGACACAAAAGTATTCAAGGTTGTTAAAACCCATGAGGATTGTAGAAAATTGCAAGAGGATCTTGAAAAATTGGAAGACTGCGCATCCAAATGGCAGATTAAATTGAATATGAACAAGTGCAAAGTTATGAACTTTGGAAAGAAAAACCCAAACTATGGTTACACGATGCAAGATTCCACATAAGGAACCACCACCCAGGAAAAAGATTTAGGCATCATCGTGGATAACATGTTAAAACCCTCCACCCATTGTGCACGGCGGCCAAGAGAGCAAATAGAATGATAGGTGGTATCATAAGGAAAGGACTGGAGAATAAAACAAAGGATATTATAAAACCTCTGTATTTCTCCATGGTGCGACCAATTCTGGTCGCCATATCTTAAAAAGGATATAGTGCTATTAGAAAAGGTACAGAGAAGAGCCACCAAGTTGGTAAAAGGGACGGAAGGATACCTCTATGAAGAGAGGCTAAAAAGGTTAGGACTCTTCAAATTGGAAAAGAGACAGCCGATGGGAGATATGATAGAGGTCTATAAATTAATGAATGGAGTGGAACGGGTAAACGTAGATCGATTGTTTATGTCATCAAAATATAGAAAGACTAGGGGACATGCAATGAAGCTACAGGGTAAACTATTTAATTCTAATAAGAGAAAATATTTTTTCACTCTACGTGTAATCAAACTCTGAAATTTGCTACCAGATGATGTAGTGTTAGTGTAGCTGGGTTTAAAAAAAGTTTGGACAAGTTCCTGGAGAAAAGATCCATAAACCATTATTAAAGAGGACCCAGAATATCCACTGCTTGACCCAGTACAAGCATTGTGGAACCTGTGTCTTTTGGGGAAAGTGCTAGGTACTTGTGACCTAGATTGGCCACTGTTGGAAACATGATACTGGGACTGATGGACCTTGGTCTGACCCTGTATAGCAGATCTTATGTTCTTATTGAAGCAATGCATAAAAATACAATCCTATGAATATTTATTAGGGTTATCCTGAAAACCCACCTGGCTGAGGTGGGGTGGGGGATCAAGAAACAATTTGAGCATTAAAGGCCCCTTTAGTAAAGTGTGCTAATGAGCACTGCAGGGGACATTGTAACTGTTACTACGCTGACATCACAGTTACTGCATGCAAATTCCACCTTATCTGGTTATCTTGCAACAGGGGAATGGGCAGGTTATTAGCAGACAGTGGTCGTGAACTGCATATTGCAGTTAGTACATGGTACTTACTGTGTGCTCTTAATGTTGCAATTAGTGCAGTGGTACCACAATAAGTGGGGTTAAGTGCACCCATGGTAATTGCAAATGACCCTATCACACCGTAAGGAGCTTTTCGGTGAAGCAACTGCCAGGGACATGCTGGGTATGACCCACAACAGCATGGAGAGAGTGCAGTTACCATGCGATAATTTGTTCATAATGCATGGGAAGTGCAGAAACGTACTGCACTTTAGCTCCATATTGAGCTATTTGGTATTTCCTTTGTGGAGAACATTGTTACATTAAAGGAATGATTTTATTTCCCTATCCATCCGAAAACCATTTATTGCCTTCATTGCTTCCAAGCTCCCTCCCCAGACCTTCCCATTATCTTCACAACAAGGTTGCTTTTGTCAGTTTAAATGCATGTTTACTAAGCCCACGCTGGGAAAGCATGCATGGAACTGCGTTAACAGTGCAGGGCTTTGGGCTAACTGCATGGGGTCAGGTACATTTGTCCCCATGCAGTTACCATGCTTCGATGTGGCAAAACAGCGGCAGGAGCAACTAACACCACCCAACGAGGTGGTGTTAGTTGCACCTGCGCTCTTGTGTCAAACTCAGGTAGACCAGGCTACAAATGTCTTTGCCAGCTGAACTGTGGTAGGAGTGCCCCCATGCAGTCTAGGCTCCATCCTGACAAATGCTAAAGGTAGCATGGGGGTTTTGGCATGGAGCCCTGCACTACATTTTAGCATCATGCCAAACCGCATGCTAGGCCCACACTAACCCTGCCCTTCCCTATAGTAAACATGCCCCTAATAGCACATTGCTTTTTGAAATTACCCTTTAGTCTTATAGGAATTTTGATCAGTTGAGCTAGGTAACAACGGGTAAAGCTACAGAAGCAAGTTATGGGTTCAACTTTATAGATTCATCTGTTCATTCCCTAGCAGTGGGAGAAAGCTAATTGCTCATTAATTTTGGCTCATTAAAAGAAAAAGTTTGATAGCATGACAAAGGCAAAGATAAAGTCATCCGATTCAAAGAAAGTTTAAAAAAATAGTGCTTTAGGAAGACTGGGTGGGATGTAGAGCCTTTTATTCCTGGGCTGCTATTTCAAATCAGCCTCCGGTCAGCTAAAAGCAAAGTGCCTATGACTGGATTGTGGGTTCTGTTGTTCTAGAGTTACAGTAATAGTGCTGTGCACCTATCACAGCCATTCGCACGCTTAAAAAATAAGTTGTATATTTGATCAGTTCTAACAGGCAAAGGCACTATTAACACTGGATTTTTGGTAATGATTGATGCACAGATAAATGAGGTAAGCTCTAAAACTGTCCAATTGATGAAGCATTCATCCTACTTCCATTGCAGAAAAGGTCCTTTTATGGTGTGAGCTTGGTAGTCTCAGTTCAAATCCCTATAGACAAGTGACCACTTCATGAAAATCCCAGCCACTGGTTCCTGCCTCCGGAAAGCTTTACAGTCTAATGAAAAAGACCATTTGACTATCACCTATCTCCTGTTCCCAGAGCTGATCCTTTCAATGCTGCATTTTATCCTCTATTTTAATGGAGATTTGAATTTTGGTTACTATTTCTCCACAAAAATTGTTCACTATAGAGACCATGTTTAGTGGAGATATATTTGATACCAGAAAATAAAAATAATTTTTCAGCATCATTGTTGATATGATTGGCTCATTTTTAATACCGTCTTGCACGGCTGGCCAGTTTTCTTGCTCTGTCCATTTCCTACATAGAATGCTTAAATATACAAGAAATGTTTGATCTGGCCAGTCTGCTTGGATGGTTCAGGCACTCTCAGGGTATTTAATCCATTTTTGTGGACATATATGAGAACAGCAGTGACCTGATTTTGTGATGTCATCATAGATTGCAATAAAAGTTGAATTAGCATAATTGAATGTGGAAGGCCTCGTGTGAAGGATCAAAAAAACTTATGATTAATATTACTGCTTTAGTTTGTAAAGCAGTCATTTAATTTGCTTTTGTCATGGTAAATAATGGCACATGGTTAGCTATCCATATACTTTTAATTCATTCAAACAAATTCAGTATATAATTTACTAAGCTTGTCTATTTATCAGGTTTTGTAGTTTACTTATACTCAATTGTTGAACTTAGAAAAACTGGGATTCAGGACTTCATAGATTTCTGAAATGACAAAATTTAAATTCAGCTTGATTTGCCTTTCTAAGGCAAGATAACTTTATTAGCATGTCTTTGGTTTGCCTTGTAAAATGAAAAAAAAATACATGTTCCTAATGTCTGGGAATTTTGGTACATTATTTGCTAAACTATGTTGTTCAAACAACACATATGAAAATATGAATTGTTTCAAATTGGAGTCTATTTTCCTACATCTCTAGCTCATAGACTATAAGATCAGCTACAGATGTAGGAAAATAGACTCCAATTTGAAACAATTCATATTTTTATATTGTTGTTTGAACAACATAGTTTAGCAAATAATGTACCAAAATTCCCAGACATTAGGAACATGTATTTTTTTTTCATTTTACAAGGCAAACCAAAGATGCTAATAAAGCAACCGAGGTAGGGCGGACTCGAGGCTTCTCACCACCACTCACCTACCTTCTCCCCTCCCTCCCCCCTCATTTTTTTCCCTTTAACAAAACACTCTGGCACCATCCTTTTTGGAAAACATCTGGTCGCAGCTTTATTAACCATTAAACAGATCAACCATCAAATACAATAAAAATCCTTAACGCAAACAATAGCAGAATAATCTTTCACCAGCCATATCACTAGCAAGGTGAGATCTCCTCCGCTTTTGCCAACTTCCTTCCCCCCCTTAGCCCTGACTTCGCCAGGTAATTAGCAAAAGCCAGCCAGGCATTGTCTGGGTCCGGGGTACCCCACCCCTGTCCCAAGCTTATCTTAAGTCTCCAGACCCCCGAAACCTCGGACCTCTCCCTCACGCCTCACTCTCCGGACCGCCGGCCTCCACGCTAGACCCACCTCTTCCCCCAACGTCTCATTAGCTCCCCGCGCACGCTCCCGTGGGGCGGGGAGCCAATGAATTTGAATGATGTACCCTTCGATGCCGCTCCTCCTCCTACACCCCCGCCTCGCGCCTATCGCCAGCTCGCCTCTCGCCATGCCACCCGGTTACGGGCGGCCGGCAGGGATTCTGCCATGTGGCCTATTACTTATCTTGCCTTAGAAAGGCAATTCAAGCTGAATTTAAATGTTGTCATTTCAGAAATCTATGAGTCCTGAATCCCAGTTTTTCTAAGTTCAACAATTTAGTTCAAGTAAACTACAAAACCTGATAAATAGACAAGCTTAGTAAATTATATATTGAATTTGTTTGGAATTTGTGCTTTACAAATCAATCTAGTATTGCTGCTTAATAGCATATATGCACATGACTATATGACAGGTAGAGTAACCTGGGTAACCCGGACACCAGGTCTGTCCGAGCACTCCCCACCTTCCTTGACCATCCACCTTTTATTACTTCCTCCTCGTCCCCCCCCCCCCCCAACAAATGACAACACATATAACTGGTGAGCAAAACATGATCACAGCTTTATTAATACAACTTCACTTTGAAAATTGACCCGAGCCAACAATAACTTATTGCAAACACATTCCACTTCTATTCCCCTACCGGATGATGCCCCCCCCACCAGTCGTATTATTAGCAAAGTTGTGCATCATTCTCTCTTTCATCTCCCCACCACTGCCAACATCACCATATTATTTGCAAAGGCCGGCCCCTCTCCTTCCAGCTCCGGGAGAAGATTCATACCGAGATCTCCGCCTACCAGGAGCTGTTCTTCCTTAGTTCCTCACACCGGCCGTTAGCCTGTGCTGTCACAGCACCCATTGGCTCGGGACCCTGCCACCAGCACAAGGTAGTATTTATTTATTTTATTTATTTAGACAGTTTTGTATACCACTTTATCCTTCAATCAAAGTGGTCACAACACAATTGGGGATACATTTAACATGAAGGGATAGAGACACATACACTAATACTTACAGTATTGCTATCCTCGTGCCACCCCTCCCCCCCCAACAAAGTTAGCTGCGACCATCGGGTAACTGTCTCCAAGGCCTCCTGCCAGTCATTCAACAGGAGATCTTGCCCCACCAACGGCAAGTGCACCCCATCTGCGAGATACAAACCCACACAGCCCACCTCTATCCAAGTGTGCTGTACTTGGAACCCTGCCATCTGCTATACCCACCTCCCTATTTGGTGGTTCACCTTCGCGAGACCTCTTGACCATCTGTGTTGGGACTGGCAGGCAGGCAGGCTGGCCTTGGAATAATATCCGACCATATATTAGTCACACCTGGCAACAAAAAAATAGGGCAGTCAAGTCCCATTGTGCTACTCAAATGAGCTGTTTGCAAGTCCATTCTGAGAGATCGTTGCCGCCCAAATGTATCAGGAGTCCAGCAGGCCATCATTGCTGCCTGGCTTGGAAACTGATCAGAGGCAGTAAGTAACACCACTGCATGCCACACCCCCTTCTATTTCAACTGTAGGCCCACTGGCGCCAGCCCAAGATGCAAAGGTCGCACTGGGGTCCGTCGCCCGGCCCGGTAGAGTACAAAAAAGAATGGCCCAGCATCCACCATTCCTCAGGACAAGGATTTCCATCTGCAAGACAACAAATCTGGCTGCCATCTGCAAAACAACAAAGCCATTAAAACACATCTCCCCGCCGATTCACAGCCCGCCTCTACTTAGCCCCTCTCCATTCTCCATCATTTGCCATCAGCTTGGGGGCAGATGTAGCCTGTATACACTCCGGACAACCATTTGCCTATCTGATGAATTACTTCCTCCCCGAGTCCTGCTGCTGCAGCACTGGTAGCAGCCCCATCCGGAAAAAATGCAATGCAAACTGTTGCTCGTCACAGCCTAAGTGTCGCAATGCCATGTGCAGCACCGCCGTGAACTGAAACGGAGTCATCGGATGCAAATCCTCATTCTGAAATAACAAACCCTCCGTTGCAGCACACCGGGTCATGTAGGCTTGCAAATTCTGCATAGTACAGGTAGGCAGTTGCTCTACCCTGCATAGAACCATCTACTCGCCACACCCACTCTCATCTGTCTTAGACTGGTGTATAAGAATACGGACTTGCTCCTGCCCACTTACCACAAGCTTCCTAACTAGACCCCCCACAGCACCCACCCTTCCCAAGCACGGTACAAACTCAGTCACTCTAAGTGCCATGAAAAAGGCGAGGGAAAAGGCTGTCCAGAACAACAGTGCCTTGTACACTGAGGCTGCCGCCACTAGTAGTGCCTCCCATATGTGGGCTAGCATTTCATGAGACACCGGGCACCGCCAGTGCCATTGCACCAAAGACCCTGTCTCCAAGCCTGTCAATAGACGCTGGATCAGAAATAGTGGCCTGCAGATTGCCCCAGCCAACGGCCTTACTTAAAAATGAGAAACCGGTCAAATACAACCTCACCACCACTCTGGACCAACCCTCCACCTTGGCCTGGATGACGATTACTCCCAACAGCTCGTGAGAGACCCTACCCCCTGACCAACCCAACGCTGTCAGCAACTCCACCAACCTTTCTATAGCCTCGCTGGTAAGATATCCTAGTCACAGGTGCCACTGAGGACTGCAGCAATACCCTCACCTCAGGATTCCAACCTGCCAGAGATGTGCAGGTACCAATGTGGGCACTGCCTCCACTTCCAGTGCCAACTGACAAAACTATAACCATTGAAAACAAGATAACGAATCAGTTATTCTATTGAGAACACCTGGTATGTGGCAAGCTATAGCAGTTATATTAAGTCGCAGCCAATAAAGTATGAATACCCGCATCAGAACCATGACACATGGACACTTTAGAGATTGTCGATTAATGATCTCCACCACCGCCGCGTTGTCACACCAAAAAACTACCCTCCTATTTTGTAGATGCTCAGACCAGTCTGCAAAATCCACTACAATCAGGAACAGCTCTATAAAGGCGATGTTGTGTGTTAATCCAGAAGAGTGCCAATCCCTCGCCCAAGCCTCGGCACACCATGCATAATGCAGTCCGAATCCTTGACCACCGGCTGCATCAGAAAACAACTGCAAATTAGCACTGGAGATTTCAGTCAACTGCAAGACCGTGCACCCGTTATAATCAGCCAAAAAGGCATCCTACATGTGCAGGTTTTCTCGAATGCCCTGCGATATCCGAATGTCGTGGTGAGGCTTAAGTACACCTGCCATTGCCAAAGACAGACACCTAGAAAAGGGGCTGCCCCATCAGTATCATGCGACATGTGAAATTAAGTTGACCAGCCAGTGACTACATCACATGCAATGCAACTTTACTAGCCGAGCCCACCTTCAATATCAGACATCTCAACTTGTCCATCTTCTCCCAGGGCAAATATGCCTCTGTAATGCAACTGAATTGATCTCTATCCCTAGAAAGGTGAGACACGTCACCGGGCTTACTGTCTTTCCAGCTTCCAGCGGGAAACTGAACTCTGCTGCCATCTCCGAAAAAGTTGTCAGCAATATCATGCATGTATCCGAGTGATCCGGGCCCACAAATAGGAAGACATCCAAATAATGCACCATACTAGTCAACCCCATCTTCTGCACCATGACCCAATGCAAAAAAACACTAAATGATTTGAAATAGGCACATGAAATGGTGCAACCCATGGGCATGCACTTATCAAAATAATAGCCGTTATCGAACTGAAAACCCAATAACGGAAAAGCAGAGGGCTGCACCAGGAGGAATCAAAAAGTGGATCCACCTTTGCCATAAGAGCCCTGACCCCACATTGCTGCACCAATGAGACCGCAGAGTTAAACAACGCATAGCAAACAGTACAAAGTTCCCAAGGTATATGATCATTTACCGAATCACCAGCTGGGAAAGATAAATTGTGGATGAATCTTAACTTACCGGGTTCCTTCTTTGGCACAACCCCCTAGGGAGAAATGACAAATGGTCAAAAAGGGGGTTCTCAAAAAGGCCCCGAGATTCTGCCAAGTGCACACTCAGCCGTAACCTTCTCCCTCACGTATCCTGCATGTGTTTCTGAAAGGGAATGCAAAACCCCTGCTCTCAAAAGCCTTCCAACAACTGCCCCCTTTACCCTAGCTCCCCATAAGTCAGAAGCCAGGGTCTTACTGGAGTTAGGGCCAACTGTTCTAAACTTTGATCCCTTGCTGGCAGGCACGGCCCCTGTCACGCCTTTTTGGCTGCATTTGATTGCTGTGTTATTGCCCCCACAAAGGGAGCAGGCATGCCAGAACGTGCAGTCTGGGAACAGACAGGACGACTTATTGAAGTGTCAGCATAGGTCTGCGTTCCCGGCCCCTGCTTTAGGGAAACCGAGGTCAACCGCTGTACTCTGAAAGGACCGATTTCCCCCCGGTGCCCCTTGGGCTCTGCCTTTGGACATACCCACTCCTCTCCCTGCTGACACTTGCTTGGCAGACATCTGCATAAGCCAGAGGTTTAACGTCCTTTGTCCCTCAAGACAAGTGGATATTCTCCTCCATCATATGAGGGGGTACCCAAAAAAACAGGAATTATTTTTTAAAAGCTATTTATTTCAAATTCTTTACAAAACAACCTTATCCCCTTCAAAATACTCTCCATTACAACTGATACATTTGTCCCACCGGTGCTTCCACTGTTCGAAACATTTTTTGTAGTCATCTTTAGAAACGGCTGACAGCTCCTCCCTCTTTTTTTTCTTGACTTCTTCAATGTTGTCAAATCGGTGTCCTTTCATGCCCCTTTTCATGCTTGGAAATAAGAAAAAGTTGCACGGAGCCAGGTCAGGCGAGTAAGGTGCGTGGGGCAGCGGAACCATGCCATTTTTAGCCAAAAACTGTCTAACAGAGATGGCTGTGTGTGCAGGTGCGTTGTCGTGGTGGAAGAACCAGTCTCCTGTCTGCCACAAATCGGGTCTTTTTTGACGAACACTGTTGCGCAATCTTCTTAAAACTTCCAAATAAAAGGTTTGATTGACGGTCTGACCTGGGGGAACAAACTCTGAATGAACTACCCCCTTGGCATCAAACAAGCAAATCAGCATTGTTTTGATGTTTGTTTTGACTTGATGACATTTTTTTGGACGGGGTGACGATGACGTCTTCCATTGGCTTGACTGTTGCTTTGTTTCTGGGTCGTAACCATAGCACCATGACTCATCACCTGTAATGACCTTTGACAGAAAATCTGGATCAGTTTCAAGCTGTTGTTTCAAAACACGACATGTTTCAACTCGATGTTCCTTTTGATTGTCAGTCAGAACCCGAGGAACAAACTTGGCAGCAACCCTTTTCATTCCCAAATCTTCCGTTAAAATTTGCTGAACCGAGCTCCAAGATAACCCACTAATCTCTGACAGTTGATCAATTGTCTGTCGATGGTCTGTGAGCACAAGCTCTCTAATTTTTTCAATATTTTTGTCGATTCGGGCAGTTGATGGATGCCCAGAACGAGGTTTGTCATCAATCGACATGTCGCTATTTTTAAACTGAGCAAACCACTGGTACACTTGACTTTTTCCCATAGCATCATCTTGATAAGCTGTTTTCAACATTAAAACAGTTTCAGCAGCATTTTTACCGAGTAGAAAACAAAATTTCACAGCTGCACGTTGTTCACTTAAACTTGTCATCATAAAAAAAGAAACAAGAACAAAACAGCGCTAGCAAAACAATCACTGCAGATGAACAGAACAAGCCAGGTTGACAACACAGATGGCACTGAACTGACAATGAGTTGCACTATACACGCCTAGCGGCAGAAGTGCGTACTACACAAGCTCCGCCCATGGCAATGTTATTCCTGTTTTTTTTGGGTACCCCCTCGTATCACGAAAGGCCTTAACATAGTTTAACCAGGCCCACCCATCATGAGCCTGCAAAGCGGTGAGTATGGCATTACCATATGCCAAAAGCGCCCCATATTGTCCGAGAAAATAATGCCCCACACACTGGCCAATCTAAAAAAGACCCTTGTCCAGTCAAGGTATTATGGGAGACCTTCTGTAACCTGCTCGCTTTCTCATCTTCCTTCTGCTTCTTGTGGCTCTCACCTGATGCTTCCGCTTTTCTAGCAACCAAAAAATATCCATATACCGCAACTTCTTAATCCTGTGTCATAACTTTCTGTAGAGTCCCTTCCCAAAGCTCTGAATATGCCACCAAATTAGATGCATCACTCCTCTTTTCTGTGCATGTTGCTTCCGGAGGCGTTGATGTTGCAGATGACGTGCCCAATGAGGTAGAGGACAATGACAAAGTGGAATCACGTCAACATCTATGCGCATGCTTACACTTGGCTCTAGCCTTTTTACCTTCCCCCATCATCAACGCAGAAGTAGATTTCCCTCTGGGGCCATGTGGTCCACAAATATTATGCTCACCTGTTTAACGAGACTTCCTCTGGGCGCCCTCAGGATCCTGAATGTTTTGCGCCACTGTTGCCGTCAGCTGCAGTTGTGCCCCCAATGCATATGAATCCATGTGGGCTAGCCCTGACACTTCCCCCACCTGTTGCCTGCTCGACTGGAACCTGGGGAAAATGCAAAGAAGAAAACTTGCCAGACCCTGCACCAGATGTGGGCCACAAGTCATGTAAGATGGCCCCTGTCTTCCAGCAGCCCAAGAGGCCACCCTACCATACCCTCCAGCCCCATAACCCCCAAAACTCGATGTCCGCCATCCTCCATCGCTATTACCCCAGGGAAGTAGGAGGGGTTCACTCTACCCCAGGGCCATTATGGCCCGCAACCCCTTGCTGTGCCAGCAGAAGGAAACCCCACCCCACACCCACATCCCCCCATATCCCACTGTTGCTGTCCCCTTTCAGCTGCCCATCCACCATAGGACCCCTGACTGACTCACATCGCATCCCCACCCATTGAGGCCCACCTCTCAGGCCCACTCCATGCTCCCCCACAGTCTCTCCATCTGCAACCTGGGCCACCCCTCCATACCTGTTACTCACTTCCTCCATGGAGCCTCCCTGCCTGCCCAAACTGACCCCATCTGAACCAGCCCCCCAGTATTCTGATCCAGAGTACCTCTCCTGCTACCCCATCATACCTCTTCCAAGTGTCCTCCCATGCCCCTTCCTCCCACTCCCCATCAAGACAACCCTTTCTGCTCCCAAGCCCTGAGACCCCCCCAATTGCAGCCCCCATTATGACATTCCCTGCCACCAAGTCATCTCCCCTGTTTCTGCTCTTTTTCCTCTGTGCAGACCCCAATCTTCCCCTTCCACCACGAGCCACAGCTCCCTACCCCACATTGTAGCCCTAGAGCCCAAGCCCCAGCCCTCTCCTCAGCATGGCCCTGCATTCCACCTCACTGAAGAAACAGCCTACTTTTCTGGTCCTTGCTCCCTCTCTCTAAATGCCAGTGATCCCACACTTCAAAGCTGCGATCTCTACTTGTTCACCCGCGCTGCGACGTGCACTAGCCGGTGGACACCCGAAACCCCTCAAGCCCTGCCCATTCTGACTCTCCGCCTACCTGCCACCAATGAAATCGCTCTACACTGGAGCGTAGGGCGATTTCAAATACCGCAGCCACCCCTGTTGCCTGGCAACCCCTCCCCTGCCCCCTTTCTCCTCCCTACCATGATCTTCCAGGCCTGCATGTGCTGGGGCACCCGGTTATTCATCGGCCCAGGGACCCTGGCCCTGCGGCCTGCTACATGTATGTACCTGTCCATCAGCTAAGTGATTATGATGAAGATGCTTATCTTAGTCTGGGGGCTCAGCAGAAGTGCTGTACTCTGCCATGTGGGTTTGATTCCCAGTTTAGGTTTCATCGATGTAGTTTGCCTTCTTAATTTGGAGAGGGCAAAGGGTAAGGAAGTCATATTGGAAACAGGGGCAGGGGGAGCAGTTCACCATTAATGCACTGCCTCCCATGCTCCCTTTCCAAACTTCACCTTTGTTAGGCGTCTACAGGTTCCCTTGGACAGGAGGATCTCAGCCATAATTTAATGACAACACCAAATAGCTGAGCTAAACTGTAAGAATATATATAGAGAGGGGACAGTGGGAGAGAAGCCGGTATCTGCAAATTAAGACTGCTGTGATAGATCTGGAAGCCCAAATGAGAAGGAGGCAACTACCAGACCATTAAAAACAAACAAGAAAAACTATTTTCTCTCAGGATTATTACCTACAACACTGTTTGCAAAAATGTACAAGTTCATATTTGTTGTTAAATATTCACCAAATTCTCCTCCGTTCATGTAATATTTCCCCATTTCTTTTCAGCAATTTGGTAAAATCTTAGATGTTGAAATTATTTTTAATGAGCGGGGCTCAAAGGTAAGTAGTTTCTTTTATTTCTATTAATCTATTAATGAATTAAAATGATCTGATATCAATAAAGGATAACATCTGCACTGTTATATTGCTTCAATATAAAACAAAGTCTTATGTTATGAACATTGCTTTAATAGAAATACCTTGGGAGATTTGGTTCAATTTTCGAAAGCAGCATGCTTTTTATTGGATTCATTTTGAAGCCAAGACAATGGTAATTTTAAACACTGGAAACAATCAACACTTCAACTGGAATATTGCCTTTGCTTTAGAAATAATCTGATATTATTTTATTCTGTGCCTGCCAGTGGTAATTGCATCACAAAATAAAAAAAAGAAGATATAAGAAAAATAGGTTATTTACTGGAATGTGGGTTTACTATTATTGAAATGAACATTGGTAGCATTATATATTATTCTTTTGAGCAATTATTCCATGTGTTGTTGAAGTGCAGAGGTTCTCCTGTTTATTTATAAATATTGAAGAAGTCTTGTAGGGATCAAAGTCATTTTTTGCTGGAATGAGAGCTTTGGGATGCAAATGTGTGTTGGTGCTATAGCTTATAAAGATGTGCAAATTTATTCACAATAGGTTCAAATAACAATTTTCCTAACCTAGAAAAATGCACAAATATAAAACACCCATATATCTCAGTGTCAAAAAAACATTTAAATGTAGATAATGTGTATTATGCAGACAAAAAATGTGATAATGATGACCATAAGCAGAAGGGATAGAGACCCGGGGGTAGCAGTAGCTAATGCCAATCAAAGCCAATGCCGATATTATAATGTTTCAAATCATCATTAATCCTCAGGCTTTCTCTCATTATTTAGAATGTTCTTTTACAAATAAAAAATATCAGAAATGACACAAAGTCCATAACACACATTTGCCCATAAAATTTTGGATTTTCTGTGCACAATTGAAATCACTAAAGTTGCTACTTACCTTCTTCAAGAGATCCTCCAGCTTGTTCAACTGTCAGTGTTACATAGGTCAACTGGTCCCTCAAAATGAGATGTTGATGAGTGAGATATACTGAGCTCAATATCTTATCTCCATGCTGGTTTTCATACACATGGCACTAGCCAATGGTTCAACCATAACTGTTTCAGGAAAGAAAATGAGTGATAGGCCAGACAGAGCTGAGGGAGATGAGGAGAGGGCCTCTTAACACTGCCACACCTCTCCAGCTTTCATTCACATGAGTGTGCCTTTCGAGATCGACAGCGAGACAGAGGTGATGAATTTGTTTCTGAATATGGAGGTGCAAGAGTTGCATGCATATGTGCCGATGTGTGCAGCCAAAAGATCCATTTTGGCTCCATACATCGGCACATATGCATGCACTAGCATCAACTATAAAAAGACGGAAGTACTAATAATTTCCAAAAATCAAAATTACACACCACCAAGCAACATCATTTTCAATGAAACCATTCTAGATGTGAAAGATGAAGTAAAATACCTAGGTGTTACCTTAGACAAACAGCTCACATTCAAAACACAACTAAAGCCATATATAATAAAATTTGCCTACTAAGACATCTAAAGCCCTTACTCAGTAGTAATGACTTCAGATCATAGATGCAAGTAATGATAACCCCACATATTGACTATTGTAAGTCTCCTCCATGGCCTACTGAAACAAACTCTTCACCCCTTGCAAATGGCACAACACATGGCAGCTCGCATCATATCTAACTCACACTGTACAGATCATATCACACACATACTTCACACCCTTCACTGGCTTCCCGTGCAAAGCAGAATTAAATATAAACTTATCATGACAGCATTCAAAATCATCAGAGAATTAGCTCCCCTACCCTATCTCAGCTTATCAAAAAAAAAAAAAAAAAGATCGACACCGAAGAGGTGCAAGGAATAACACCCTCCTATTCCTCCCGGATTACAGAATGACGAAACAATACACAAATAACAGGGCACTTGAGTATCTCTCTCCAGTGCTCTGGAACTCATTCCCACAGAGACTTAGAAATATAACTGACCTTTCCACCTTCCGCACACATCTCAAAACTTTCTTATTTATAGAACATTTTGGACAAACAGAGATCACTCCAACTAATTGACCTGACAACCTTGAGAAGAATCAAGCACCTTATTCTCCACAATTTCTCTACTTACTCTCAACCCCACAGTACATTACATTGCTCTGATTACCTCTTCAAAAATGCATAATATTGAAAGCACACGAGTCATCAAGAACAGACTAATTGTAAATAGTTCTCTGGTATTCGAATCATGTATATATCTCTGTTCATTAATTATATGTCATTACTACCTTGTTCAATGTAATTCAGTTGTTTTATGTAAATCGCTATGATTCTTGATATGGCGGTATAAAACTCACATAAATAAATAAAATAAATAAACCTACGTGGCAGAAAAATCAGTGGTGGCAACTCGGCACCTCCCATGTGTAAGAGTTGGCACTCACACATGGACGTGGTGAAATAACAACTTTCATATGTAAATGCCACCACTCGATCATGTATTTTGCCTGTTTTACAAACCTACCAGTATAGATGCTGCCAGTTAACTACATAGGTTAAAATCTAAGTTTAATTTGGAGTGAGACATAAATTGAGGGGGAATTATGGAGGATGTTCTCCTTAATTCCTCTTGTACATGGCTTATCAAAACACACACTTTTTAAAACCTTCATGTGCCAGGGAGGAGCTGTTAATCCCGACATGCACAACTTTGGCCATATATATATGTTTTCTCTATATGAAATGAGGAATACATGGGTAGATTTTTGACCCACCCTAGCCATGTCCCTGAAACCCCCCTTAAAACTTCTATGTACTAAGGGTATCTATATAAATAGATTCCTTTCTAAAATAGCCATTACATGTTTATATGCCTAATTATATATATGCAATTCACAAATAAGGCTTCTAAAATATCTCCCTATGTGGGCATCAACCTATGAATTAATGCACGTAAAATTAATTTCCACACATAAAAAGTTGTAATGCAAGTTAAACATTTTTTTTTTATATAACCAAGGGAGAAAGTTACTAAGCTCATGTCTAACAGCTAGGGTAAAAGTGATGGCCAGTTGCTCTTGCTTCATCTGGCTCTGAGTTCAAAATAGTGCTGGGTGACCCCTATCTGTAGTCTTGTGGTACTACTGCTAAGGGTCAAACTGCAATATAGGGACTTTTTTTGCCATTTTGGACAGCTTTACCCCTTGCATTAGTACCATAATTTCACCCAGTGTCATTTTGAATCTGGAGCAAGATGGAGCAAAAATGACCGAGGATATCTTCTGTCCCAGACGCTAAATATCAGGGAACTCGCAATAGGTCTCAGAGGAGTCATTAGGAGATGATGGGGATTCTGTTCTTTGGACATGTGGGGAATGTTTGCTAGAGTCCAGGGGAGTGTCTTTGGGAAGATGGGGGATCTTGGCTGGGGTGGGAGGTGGGTCCACACAGCCGTTTTGTAACATGTGGTCCCTTTAAGTTGACACCTGAGAGCTTTGGACTGTATGTTAGTAGCCCAATGGTCCTAGGGAAGAAAAATAACACCAGCGCAAAGCAGGCATTACCTTTCCTCAAGTAACACTTGTGAAGTTCAACACAAGCTGTGTTATTTGCTTTGCATAAGAATGAGATACTTTGCATGCATTGCTTCTCATTATTATGTCCATTAAGTGGTAAATATTGCTTGTTATTCATTTAGCACATGCTCGTAACTACCGCCACAAAAGTCTGAAGTGAACACAAAAAGGACCCAAAAACGGAAAACATTTCTGAATATTTCAAAAAATGTTGGCCACAAACATCCCCAGTATATTGCATTTTGAAACGTTTTAATACTTTACTACAATTATCATAATTGTATTTTTTGGATTGCATCCTACACATGTGGAGAGTAATTTTACAAACACCCACGTAAGCTAAGCATGGTTCCACATGCATATTTGGGACTTATTTTATAAAGTAACACATGTGTGATGCATCTGTGGCATACAGGGGAACCTCAGCCTATGTACGGAAGTTATGTCCGTCTGAGACAAGGTGTAACTGGCCGTGCCTAAATTTGTGCAAATGCACACATGAGTCCTAGTATTCAATAACGTGCATCGTGGTCTCACCTGTGCTTCAGTCTCATGCACACTCTAACTGAAAGTATACGTGCTGTTATAGAAAAGTGACTATCCATAGGGCTCATGTGAGTGTCCATCCATGTGCATCTTTTAAAATAGGGACTTGTGCACGTAACTTATAGCATGCAACTTTCCTCGCGACTCTTATAAAATCAGTCCCTATGGAGGTAATTGTATAAATTTTTTTCCCTCTTTTACCGTTGTGAAAGGACTTTTATAAAATTCCTCATGGTATATGTGCATAAAATTAGATGCAGTGACAGGAAGGCACATACTTTTACTTAACTAGCATGTACGTATTTTTATTTTATTTGTTTATTTATTTATTAGGATTTATTTACTGTCTGTTGAAGAAATACATCCAAGATGGTGTACAAATCTAACATGGATGTAGGCGATATAAATTACAACAGTAAAATACTCATATAACAGTGCACAGTACAGCAGATAAGTGTGTAATTGATATATAATTAATAAGCTATTTACAATGTCAACACAAAATACATTAAAACATCTCAATAAACACAGGGCACAAATGGAGGTGGAACATATAGACAAGAGAACAGGAGCTCATATAGATGAAATAGGTGACTTAGCTGAGGAAAAATTGCTTGTGCAGCCAGAAAAGTTGCACGTAACTGATCTCAGCTTGATTAGATGTGGCTGATGCTAATCCTTGAGTTGCCTCTCCCGACTTGGGAGACGAGTCTGACTTTCACTTGCTTCCAGAAGTAGACATAGTTTTGTGTTACGTGAAGCTTTTCTGGGAGTGAGTTCCAGAGCGTAGAGGCTGCTCCTGAGAAGTTTCACTGGCTGATGTCTCACCATGTGATTTCCTTTGGAAAGGCCGATAGGGATGCTCTTGGGAAGACCTTAGAGATTTAGGAGGTGCATAAATGGAGATCTTGCTCTTCAAATACTTTGACTCCTTTCATGTAAGGGCTTCGAAGATAAGAGATAGAATGTTAAATTTAGCCCTATGTTATACTGGTAGCCAGTGAAAATTTTGCAGGAATTCTGTGAAGTGATCACATCACTTACAACTTTTATCACATGTGAATCCATTGGAGCTGGTGCAAACCCTTTGAAGTTTGTTTATGTTTATGCTTATTCCACTTTTGCTACACTGCCCTTAATCGTAATATCACAAAAAGCTTTAACAAAAGTTTAATTGGAAAAATAAGAACAAATAGAAAGTAAATGAACAGGAAACCTAGCCTTAAAGTGGATCATTCATACTAACTGCCCTCATCGAGCCCAAAGGCCTTAGTAAAATAATAGGCCTTAAGTTTGGATTTATATTTTCTTAGAGTGCATTGTAGTGATCCAGCTTTGATTTTATCATGATATGAACTATTGTGACAGGACATGTCTTCTAGATGTATGGAGAGAAACTGCATGATTGCCGCAAGTGATAGAAACCGCTTCTGAAAGTGAAGGGTGCTTGGATTAGGGGGATCAGTGTAAGTGTGGAGTCCATCTATAACCCAAAGCTCTTTAGTTGTGATTTAAGGGGGAGTTTGTAGCTCCTAAAAGGGATTTTGATGTTGGGTATGTGACAAGTTATTTTAGGAAATTTAAAAAAGAAATGTTTTACCTGGGTTCAGATAAAGCACAGTTACTTACCTGTAACAGGTGATCTCTGGGAACAGCAGGAATTAGTCCTCACATATGGGTACGTCGGAACCGACGGAGCTGGCGCGGGAAAGCTCCCCAGCTTTTCAGATGAAAAGCTTTTGGGGCTTCCCACAGCGCATGCGCGCTGCCTTCCCGCCTTCCTTACCAGCTCTCTTCAGTTCGAGTTTATAGCTGAGACAATAGAAAGAGGAAAGGAAGGTAGATAGATAGAAGATACAACTCCTAGGGGAGGTGGGTGGGTTGTGAGGACTAATTCCTGCTGTTCCCAGAGATCACCTGTTACAGGTAAGTAACTGTGCTATCTCCAGGAACAAGCAGGAATAAGTCCTCACATATGGGGACTCCCTAGCTAAGATGCCTGGGAGATCCCCTCCATGGGTAAACCATCTTCGTATGGATCTCAGGCATCCATTCAGGGAAGGTGGGCAGGAGTTGCTTAAGTATGGAACAGGTGTTTGAGGACAGCCTGACCAAACAAGGCATCCCGGCGGGAGTCCTTGTCCAAACAGTAATGGGCTGTGAAGGTATGAACCGAGGCCCAAGTGGCTGCTCGACAGATCTGATCTATGGAAACAGAGTGAAGATGAGCCATAGAGGTGGCCATGGCTCTCACATTGTGAGCTGTGACATGGCCTTCCAGAGAAATGTTCTTACTCTGGTAAGCAAAAGAAATACACTGAGCAATCCAATTGGAAAGCGTACGCTTGGAGACTGGAAGTCCCAAATGAGAAGGATCAAAAGCCACAAAAAGTTGGGAAGACTTTCGATGTGGCTCAGTCCTGTTGAGGTAAAAGGCGAGAGCTCTTTTACAATCAAGGGTATGAAGGTTCCTCTCTGCACTGGATGCATGAGGAGCCGGGAAAAAAACAGGTAGATATACCTCTTGATTAAGATGAAAAGGCGAGACCACTTTGGGCATAAAAGTGGGGGTTCGTCCTAAGGACCACCTTATCATGATGAAACCTAGTATAAGATGGATTAGCCACTAAAGCCTGCAGTTCACTGATGCGGCGAGCTGAAGTGACTGCAATAAGGAAAACTACCTTCCATGAAAGAAATTTCAAGGAGGTGGAGTCCAAAGGCTCAAAAGGTGGCTTCATAAGCTGACCTAGAACTAGGTTCAAATCCCATGCTACCGGCGGAGGTCGGATGGGAGGTTTAGTTAAGGTCAGGCCTCTCATGAACCTTGCAACAAGAGGATGAGAGGAGACAGGTTGTCCATTTATAGGTTTTAAGGATGCTGCAATAGCACTTAAATGGACTCGTACTGAATTCGTCTTGAGGCCTGCATTGGAAAGATGCAGGAGATAATCTAGTAGAGAATTCAAAGGAAGTGCCAGAGGGTCAAGACCCTGTTGAGCACACCAAATGGAAAAACGTTTCCATTTGAAAGCATAGGAATGCCTGGTAGAGGGTTTCCTAGAGGCATGAAGGATATCTTTCACTGGTTGAGAAAGATTAAACTCATGAAGGCTTAAGCCTTCAGTAACCAAGCTCGGAGATGTAGGGACTTGGGGTTTGGGTGCCACAAAGTCCCTTTCTCCTGAGACAGAAGGTCTGGCGCAGCTCCCAGGTCCAGGGAGGAGCCCTGGGAGAGCTGTAGAAGTAGAGGGAACCACACTTGGCGTGGCCAGCGTGGAGCTATGAGGATCATTGACCCGTGATCCCTCTGAAGTTTGAACAGAGTATTGGGAATCAAAGGAATGGGTGGAAAAGCATACAGGAATTCCTGACCCCAATGCAGGAGAAAGGCGTCGTTGGCCTGAGCTCCCTGACACGGAGTCCTGGAACAGAACCGGGGAAGTTTGGCATTCCACGGACTTTGCAAAGAGGTCTATGTCCGGGGTGCCCCATTCCTGAAAGATTCTGCGTATCTGGTCCATATGCAGGGACCATTCGTGTGGAAGCAGAACTCGACTGAGTCTGTCTGCCCGAGAGTTTGAACTCCTGGAAGGTATACTGCCAGAAGATGAATTTGATGCTCTCTGGTGAAGGCCCATAATCTGAGAGCTTCGTTGCAAAGCGACAGAGAGCCCGTCCCTCCTTGTTTGTTGACATAGAACATGGCTACCTGATTGTCTGTCTGGACTAGGATAGTCAGGTTGACAAGGAGGGTGTGGAAGACTGTGAGGGCAAGGAAGATTACTCGCAGTTCCAGAAGGTTGATGTGAAGGGTGGTCTCCTGGGGAGACCAGGTGCCCTGAGTGGAGAGGTGTTGGAGATGAGCTCCCCACCCTGTTTGGGAGGCATCTGTTGTGAGGGTTGCTTTGGGCAACGAAGGTTGGAAGGGGTCCCCAACAACAGATTTTTGGAGGATGTCCACCACTGGAGAGACCAAAACAGACGTTTTGAGGTGAGTACTTGGTCTGAGAGCGCTCCTGATGCTTGAGATCACTGGGTGGCCAAAGTCCATTGAGCTGCCCTCATATGGAGATGAGCGTAGGGCACCACATGGACCGTGGAGGCCATGTGGCCCAGAAGTTGCAGCAGTTCCCTGGCTGACAAGTGACTTCTGGACTGAGCCTGGGAGGCCAAGCTGATTAGTCGTTGGCCTCGGACCAGAGGGAGGTAGGCCCTTGCAGTGGTGGAGTCCAAGTGGGCCCCTATGAATTCCAGGGACTGAATAGGGATAAGTTGGGACTTGGGAATGTTTACCACAAGTCCTAGATATTGAAGAATACGCCTTGTGCGGTCCAAGGAAATCTGGGCTTCTGACTGAGATGGAGCTCGGATGAGCCAGTCGTCCAGATATGGGAACACGAAGACTCCCATGCCTCTTAGAAATGCGGCTACGACTGCCATGCATTTTGTGAATACTCTTGGAGCAGAGGCGAGACCGAAGGGAAGTACTCTGTATTGGAAATGTTTTCCCTGGAACAGAAATCGAAGATATTTTCTGTGGGATGGATGGATGAGTATATGAGTGTACGCATCCTTGAGATCTAGAGAACAAAGCCAATCCTGACTCTGAAGGTATGGAGGGAGAATGCCCAGAGAGAACATTTTGAATTTCTCCTTGAATAGAAACTTGTTCAATTCTCTCAGATCTAGGATAGGTCTGAAGCCCCCTGTCTTCTTTGTTATGAGAAAATAAGGGGAGTAGAACCCTAACCCCTGTTGAGGAAGAGGAACCTCCTCTATTGCCCCTTGGGCAAGGAGAGAGGAGACTTCCCGACCCAACAGGGTCAGAAGAGATGGGGGAGAACTGAATTGCCTCACCATGGTATGGGGAGGAAGGCTGGAGAAATGAAGTTTGTAACCCTCTCGGATGATAGAGAGGGTCCATTGCTCTGATGTAATTTGCTCCCATCTGGGAGCAAAGTGAGCTAACCTTCCAGGAATGGTGAGGGGCTCTGGTTGTTCTAGAGCCAGAAATGGCAAGTCAAAACCCCTGAGGGGGTTGAGCCTGCTGGGGTGTAGCAGACACTGCAGGCCTTGACTTTACTTGCTTAGATTGCTGACGTTTAGCAGCAAAGCGAGGCTGAGCAGATTGTTGGCCAGTATTTGTGGAAAATCTGGCCTTCTTGTAGTAAGGCCTCTTAAAAGGCTTCTTTTTGGCAGGAGTAGAAGTAGACTTAGAAAGTCTATCTAGAGTGGCATTTTCTGCGTCCATTTGAGCAGCTTTAATTTGCCAGTCCTCACCAAATAAGTTCTCACCTGTACAGGGCAGATTCCTTAAGCCATCCACGACCCAGGGTTCTAGGTTAGAAGCCTGGAGCCAAGCCAAGACGTCGGGCTGCAATAGCAAGTCCCGAAGCCCTGCCTGCAACCTCAAAGGATTCAAAGGCTGCCCTGTTGGAAAACTTGGAGACCTCTGAAAGTTGTGTCACCACAGAAGTGAAGTCCTCCTTTCTATCCTCAGGGATAAAGGGGGCAAAATGCCGTACCTTCAGGGCAAGTTCTCTGAGAAACATGCCCATATAAAGACTGTAGGATTGATCCTGGCTATAAGCATACTAGCCTGGAAGATCTTTCTACCAAAAGAGTCAAGGGTCTTACATTCTCGCCCTGGAGGGGTAGAAGATGGCCTTTTAGGACTCTTTATCTTTTTCATGGCAGGACTTCACCACAATGGAGTGGTGAGGCAGTTGAGTCTTTCGAAACCCAGGAGAAGGAGGGACCCGGTACATGGTGTCCAACCTACGGGAATGAGGAGACAATGTTAGAGGAGTCTCCCACAAAATCCATCAAGTGTTCTTGAAGGATTTCATGGTTAGGGCAGGGTAACTGCCTCTTTAGGAGCTTTGGAGTATCCTAAAATATCCAATTTCTTTGATCTTGGTTCCGTTCCAGAAGATGTAGCAATAGAAAGCCCTTTAGCTACATCAACACTGAAATCCTGAAAGGATAAATCCTCTGGAGGAGACATCCTCCTCTTTGGAGAAGAGGGCTCCTCAGGAAGATCAAGCTCAGCAGAGTCATCAGAGGAATTGAACTCATCAGAAGAATCTGAGTATTCTCTCTGTGCTTCCAATGCACGATACGCGTACCGACCGATATCGACATCGGGCGTATCGGGCATGGGATCGGTATCGGGCAAAAGCCTGAATCCGGCACGCGGAACCGATCGACGCTTGAAAGTCGATGGTCTCGGTTCCGGTGTGGATACCGGAACCGGAGTCGGTACCGATGGAATCGGTACCGAGGGCATCGCAGCCTTAATGAAAGCCAGAACGGCCTGCTGCTTGGCATGGACAGTATTGCCCATGGACGCCACTGCTGCCTGGATGTCGGTACCGGTATCAGCCGGTACCCCAGAGCAGTCTAACAGGTGATCGGTCGAGACCGTGCCATCGATGTCAACCTGTAACCCCATAGATGGTGCTTTGGAGACCGGAGCCTCCCGCCGGGGTTTTTTGGCCTGGGCAGAATCCTCGAACTCAAGATTGAGAGCGTCTCGATCTTTTGAAAGAGATTTGCTTTTAGAGGATTTGCCCATAGAAAGTTTGGTTACCTGAGATCCATCCGGAGAGGAAGACCTGGATGACTGTGATGCTGGATTATCTGAAGCAAACAGCACATGGAACTTGTTGGCCCGGTTCTGCATACCACGTTTAGACATCTGGGAGCAGAAATGGGCAGTCCGGTATGGAGTGGTCAGGTCCCAAACATTTAAGACACCATTCATGGGTGTCTGTGAGAGAAATAACAGCACTGCACTTGGTACACTTTTTAAAAACCAGGAGCTGGCCTCTCCATGAGGAGACTTTGTGTAGCCTGAAGGCCTAGCAAAAGTTACCACGTTGTGCTGAAATAAAAAAAAGATTTTTTTTTTTTTTTTTTTAAGAAATAAAAGAAAGACAGACTGGCGGTACCCAGTACCGGTTTTGGTATGGGGAAGGCAGGTACGCGGACAAAAGAAACAATATTAAAATAACAATTTCTTCAGCGGTGACAGGAACACGACCTGCTGGCTCCGTGGAAAAAAGAGAAAACTGAAGAGAGCTGGTAAGGAAGGCGGGAAGGCAGCGCGCATGCGCTGTGGGAAGCCCCAAAAGCTTTTCATCTGAAAAGCTGGGGAGCTTTCCCGCGCCAGCTCCGTCGGTTCCGACGTACCCATATGTGAGGACTTATTCCTGCTTGTTCCTGGAGATAGTTTGTTATTGTTTTAGCCTCTTCTTGATTTGTTGTTAGACAGGCATTCAGTTTACTCAGATCTGGTTCCAGTGGCGTACCAAGTGTGGGGTAGTGGGTATGGGCCAGGAGGAGGGTGCACCTCTGCCAGGCCCATGGAGGCAGTATGGCAAACTTACCATAAAGCTGGTTTGCTGCAGTGCCTCATTTCATGACTTTGTTGTTCTCTCCTGGCTGAAGTCTTGTGATCGCGAGACTTTGGTTGGGAGAGAAGAGCAGTCAGGCCACGGAGAGTGAGGCACCACAGAAAATCAGCTTTTTGGTACGTTTGTTACACTTGCCTTATGATCCTGGCTAGGGGGGGGGGGGGAGGGTGCATCACAGCTCGCAGCATCCCACTGTGCGGGAGGGGTGCCGGGTGGCAAGGGGCCTGGGAACAATGAGTAGTTGCATGTCATCTGTATAGATGCAGAACTGAATATCCATTGAGTGAATCAGTTCAGCTGATAGCTTCATATAGATGTTAAACTGAATGGGTGCTAGTATGAATCACTGTGGCACCACACAGGTCAGTATCCGATATCGCCAAACATAATAGATTTTTGTTTATCTGATAGATATGACACATTAGGTAGGAGTCAGTGGAGCAAGTGGTCAGACATAGTCCTCTCAGAATATTTGTAGTCTTGAAGGACTACAAAAGGGGACTGCGACTTCTGGAGAGAGATCTGCAATTGTAAGTATTTACCTCTGGGAATTTTTCTAAAGCTTGGGGAAAAAGGAATTCTTTAGATTAAAGCTGATTAATCTGTGGACCAAGTGTATTTGTTAAATCAGTGAGGGCCTAGTAGCAGCAAAGAGCTTTCAGTTTAAATTTAAAACACAAAAGAGAGCTTTCTGGTTAAATTTAGACCCCAAGACTTCCTCTATCCAAGCAAGGGCTGTAGGACTCCCCCTGGAAATTGGTCACAGATTTCCTTAAAAGCACAGGACAGGGTGTTGTGTAGCAGCCAGCTTTTAATAAGTCTTCTTTCCCTCCTTCCCTCCCCAACACCCACCCACTCCTGAGATAATCATAGCTTTATAGGTGCTTAAACCTCTTAAAGGGAAGGAGGTGCCATATTCACTCTCAGGTGTAGCTGTTTATTCTCATCAGCATACATTAAGGACCTGAGATTAATTAAGCTTCAGGTGAACAAAGTACATTCAACGTATTAGGTATAGTTTTATTGGTATAAATATCCCCAGAAATCCTTCGTAAGTAAAGAACTTAAATATCTAAATACAACCTTAAAACTAAGATGCAGACAGCAGTCCATGGGGGCTTTCCAATCTTTTGCATTGAGTGTCACATGTATAATTTTCTCCCAGTTGGTGAATGTATGCACTAGGTGCAAGGAGCTCTTTGCTCTCAGGGAACGAGTCTGATCTCTGGAGGAAGACATAAGGAAGACAGAGAGGTACATAGACAAGACCTACAGGGATATTGTCCTGAAGTCCCAGCTCCAGTCTGGCAACATCCCTGTTGCCATGGAGGAGAGAGGTCACGTGACAGGAAAGCATCACCCTGGTGTGGCAGGAAGTGATCCTGTAGCTAGGACCTGTCCTCCAAGTGATGTAAAACCCTCTCACACCGAGGAAGTTTCTACAGGGCCATGTGCCCAAGAGGGAAGGGTTAGGACATCCGTTATAGTTGGTGATTCGATCATTAGGCATGTAGATAGCTGGGTGGCTGGTGGATGTGAGGATCCCCTGGTAACATGTCTTCCTGGTGCGAAGGTAGCAGATCTCATGCGCCACCTAGACAAGGTCTTAGATAGTGCTGGGGAGGAGTCTGATGTCTTGGTACCAATGACATAGGAAAATATAGTAGGGATGTTCTGGAGACTAAATTTAGGCTTTTAGGTAGGAAGTTGAAATCCAGAACTTCCAGGGTAGCATTCTACGAAATGCTTCCTGTTCCACACGCAGGAGTCAAAAGGCAGGCAGAGCTCCAGAGTCTCAATGCATGGATGAGACAATGGTGCAAGGATGAGGGTTTTGGATTTGTTAGGAACTGAGGAACATTCTGGGGAAAGGAGGGGCTCTTCTGAAGGGATGGGCCTCACCTTAACCTGGATGAAAACTGGCATTAACTTTTAAAAAGGAGATGGAACAGCTTTTAAACTAGATAATATGAGAGAACTGACAGTCGCCCAAGAGCGCATGGTTCGGAACAATGTATCCTTGAAGGATACTACCAAAAGAATGAAGTTAGGGCATATCAGCAGAGAGGTTCCAATAAAGACAAAAGTAGCCTAAATGTCCTTGAGTATGGAACAGACAGAGTTTAAAGATTCCAAATTTCCCCTGCCTACCAATAGCCAGATTAATATGAATAAAAAACAGTCTCTAAAATGCTTGTTTGCAAATGCAAGAAGTCTAAAAAATAAGATGGGAGAGTTAAAATATATAGCACTAAATGAGAGGTTATATATGATTGGTATCTCAGAGACATGATAGAAGAAGTACAAAAAGTGGGACACTGTGATACTGGGTAAACACTATATCGTAATGATAGAGTTGATCAAATTGGTGGAGGGGTTGCGCTCTATGTTAGAGAGGGCATTGAGTCACAAAGGATTAAAGTTTTGCAGGAAACAAAATTTGCAGTAGAATCTCTGTGGATTGAAATTCCATGTTAAAAGGGAAAGGCAATGACAGTGAGGGTGTACTATCGACCGCCTCGCCAGAATGAAGAAATGGATGATGAAATGCTCAAAGAAATCAGGGAAGCTAACAAAGGTTACAGCACAGTAATAATAATGGGTGATTTCAATTACCCTGGTATTGACTGGGTCACTGTCACGGCAGGACATGCTAGGGAGATAAAGTTTATAGATGAAATAAATGACTGCCTCTTAGAGCAGCTGGTTCATGAACCAACCAGAAGGGAAGCCATTTTGGACCTAGTTCCTACTGGAACACCAGATCTGGTGCAAGAGATAAGGGTGTTGGGGCCACTTAGCAGTAGTGATCGTAGCATGATTGCGATTGATTTAATTAATGTAGCAGTGATGGTAAGGAAATCCACAGTGCAATCTTTTAACTTTTGAAAGGAAGACTATGATAAAATGAGGAAAATAGTTAAGAAAAAAACTAAAAGGAGTAGTTGCAAAGGTCAAAGACTTACATCAAGCTTGAGTGTTGTTTAAAAATACTATCTTGGAAGCCCAGACCAGCTGTATGCGACGATTTAAAAAAAGTGGAAGGAAGTCCAAAAAACTTCTAGCATGGTTTAAAAGTGAGGTCAAAGAGGCTGTTGTTACCAAAAAAGCATCTTTCAGGAAATGGAAAAAAGTGCCAAATGAAGAAAACTGGAAACAGCGCAAGCACTGGCAAGTGAAATGCAAGACATTGATAAGGCTGGCAAAGAGAATTTGAGAAGAAGCTTGCTGTGGAAGCAAAAACATGTAATAAAGACTTTTTCACGTACATTCATAGCAAAAAATCTATGAGAGAGTCAGTTAGACCATTAGATGACAGAGGGGTAAAAGGAGCACTAAGAGGGGACAAGGCCATAGCGGAGAGACTAAATTAATTCTTTACTTCAGTCTTTACTGAGGAAGATGTAGGGATGTTACTCATGACTGAAGTGGTATTTAAAGGTGATACTGCAGAAGAATTGAAAGAAAAATCGATACACCGGAAAAATGTATTACAACTATTTGATAAACTGAAGAGTAGCAAATCACCTGGACCGAATGGTATACATCCAAGGAAAGAACTGAAATATGAGATTGCAGACCTGCTATTAGTAATCTCTGAACTATCATTAAAATCATCTGTAATATCTGAAGATTGGAGGATGGCCAATGTAACGACATTTTTTTAAAAGGGTTCCAGGGGTGATCCGGGAAACTACAGACTGGTGAGTCTGACGTCAGTACCGGGAAAAATGGTGGAAACCCTCATAAAAAACAAAATTACTGAACATGTACTGTAGATAGTCATGGCTTAATAGGAGGTCTTGTCTTACTAATCTGTTATATTTTTTTGAAGGTGTGTATAAACAGGTAGACAAAGGTGAGTCAGTTGATAATAGTGTATCTGGACTTTCAGCAAGCCTTTGACATGGTCCCACATGAGAGACTTTTTGCAAAATTAAGAAGTCATGGGATAGGAGGCAGTATACTATTATGGATCAGGAACTGGTTAAAAGATAGAAATCAGAGGGTAGGACTAAATGGCCAATTTTCCCAATGGAGAAAGGTGAATAGTGGAGTACCCCAGGGATCTGTGCTGGGTTCACTGATTTTTAACATATTCATAAATGACCTGGAAAAGGGAATAACGAGTGAGATTATCAAATTTGCAGATGACACAAAACTATTTAAAGTTGTTAAAATCCATGAGGATTGTGGAAAATTGCAAGAGGATCTTGATAAATTGGAAGACTGAGCATCCAAATGACAGATGAAATGTATTGTGGACAAGTGCAAAGTTATGCACCTAGGAAAGAACAACCCAAACTATGGTTACATGATGCAAGATTCCACATTAGGAACCACCACCCAGTCAAAAGATTTAGGCATCATCATGGATAACATGTTAAAACCCTCTGCCCATTGTGCAGCAGCGTCCAAGAGAGCAAATAGAATGCTAGGTGTCATAAGTAAAGGAATGGAAAATAAAATAAAGGATATTATAATGCCTCTACAGGATGCTTTTTTATATTTTGCATGATCTAAGAGGATTAGTCTCACCCTAGCTAGGGAGCTGGGAGAAAATTCTAGTCAGTACCAAACAGACAGGGTTTTTTTGGCCTTAAGAGGTCACTAAAAATTTGGAGCTGGAACACTGCACAGCTAACTCAATTGCAGAAAAGTAAGCTGTGGTTGAGTTTTGCAAGAGAGCAGTGATAAGCCGGAATGGAGTGGTTCCTCCAGATGCTCATAGAAAGGCAGCAGCAACAACCGTGTCAGCAGCAGTTACAGAATCTTGTTCAGGTGCAGTGGAAGCTACTTTTACGTGAACTTTGAATGAACCACATGGTCTGGTGGCTGGAGTTGACATGGACTACCTATATGGGGAATCTGCTAATGGGTAGCAGTCAGGCTGCATTCCAGGATGCCAACCCAGATTAGCGAGCTACTTATGCAGCTGTCAAAGCCACTGTATTTGAACGGACAAGTTAAGCACCAGAGCCTACCTCCAGCACTCCAGAAAGGGGGGGACTCCTGATAGAAGAAAGCCTTTAGAGGTTCATCTATTGACTGAAGGATCTTGCATGGAAGTGGTTACAACTGGAGGGAAAGACCAGGCCCAAAATAGCCAAGATTGTGCCAATGGAGCAATTTTTAGAGCGCTCGACTGCCCCAATGAAATGGTGGATATGCCAGCACCCCAAATTTGCATTAGAAATAGGGGAAGACTATCATGAAGCACAGCCGGTGACTGGAGCAGACACTGAGAAGAGGAAGTTGCCACCCATTAGCACAGGAGGACAGAAGGAGAAGCCGAGCGGATGTTCGCTTTCATGTTTTGAATCCCAGTGTCACATCCTTGGTGAGGGCATAGGCCCAGCCTTGGCCCCCCTCACCTGTTTTAGGTGTGGAGCCCAGGGACCCTTTAACTGGGAATGTCCCCTGGGTATGGAGGATCCAGTGGATATCAGCCTAACTACTCCTCATCCCTGCACTTTTGTGGACACTGTCGTCAGCACACCCTGGTGGCCAATGGCTGTAAGGGTAGGCTGCACATTTTTATTGTTTCAAGGAGGAAAGGGCTCTTTAAGGCCAAGTGCAGGTTGGTCTTTGTAGTCCAGCTCCTTGTATGAACAAATTGTATAAGCCAAATAGAGGGTATTAAAGCTTTTATTTCCCCTTTAACGCAAAGGCTCAGTAAGGCACAGAAATAAAGAAAGTCCTTTCTTTCAGGGTTTCACCAAACATAAGCAAGAAGAAAAACTGTTAAAAGTTTCACAGTTGATTGGAGAGATTAACTAAAAGATTCTCTTACTTCAGAGCAACTTGAATAAGCAAAACAGTTCTCTGGCACTTAGCACAAAAGATGAGCATTCTTAAAGCAAAAAGGTCTGTTCAATTCACAGTTCTGCCAATGACTCAAGGCTGCTAGCAATACACAAGGTACAATCCATAAATTCATCTGGAGGCATGGGAATAGGATTCTCTAGGTCTATTTCCATGGACTCTGGGTCACTGGCCTCACCCTCTGAATTGGATGTCTCCCTTGCTGCTATACTTTCCCAGACTCTGTCTCTGTTTGCTTGTTTCCAATAGGGCTGTTCTAAGGCTCCCAAACGAACATGTCCTGTTCTTCTGCCCTTAAATACTGGTATGTAAAGCTCTGACTTGTTTCCTTTGCTCCTGCACTGAGCATCTGTTTCACCAGCGCATCTAGGAGATAAACTTTCTTTTATAAATGAAGTGGCACCATACCTGGGCTTCCTCCTGTAGCCGGTATAACTGGAGCTTTCTCTCGGAGGCAGCTCTCTCTGGAGATAGGCTTTCCCTTGGAACCTTCTGAGCAGTGCTTGCCCCTTCTGTGGTTTAAGAAAACCTGGTGAGGAATCCAGATTTCCCTGCTTCTGGGTAAAGGTAGTTCTGCTATCAGAAGCTTTCCTTCTTATACCTCTTAATCCTGATTCAGACTCCTCCGGTGAGCGTAGGCCTCTCTCAAAGCATGGCTTTCTCCTCTCAAGCTCTTTGCCTCTGTTGTCCTTTGCTACCGAGTCTCTCTCCAGACTGACTCTCCTCGAACTGTCTTTCTTTCTGACTTTCTCTGCTCCTTTTCCAGCACTTACTGTTCTGGGCTTTCTGCTTGATCCAGCTACGCTGCTTGGGCTAGAGGTGTCACTCCTTCCATCTGAAGTGCTTCTCCTGGCAGTCCCTCTCTGGACTGCTTTCCTCCAGACTGCTTCCCTCTGGACCGGTTCCCTCTGAACTGGTACCTTAAGCTGTCCTGCTTTCCTCTGGACCAGTTCCTTCTGCTGGCCTGCTTTCCTCTGGACTGGTTCCTCCTGCTGGCCTGTTTTCCTCTGAACTGGTTCCTCCTGCTGGCCTGTTTTCCTCTGAACTGCTTTTCTCTTATAAGGGCATTCTACCTTTGAGTTTCCCGGGCTTGTCGTCAGGTGCAGCAGATTAGCTCTTACATAATCAGTGGCTGGGTGTGTTAACTCAGCTTCAGTAGTTTTGCTCCTGCTCCCTCTAGCTGGGCTGCAAGGTAATTGCATCCTCTGCACATCAACAGCTCTATGAAAGACAGGGTTTTTTTCTAAGTCTGCACTCTCAGTAGCTTCAGCTTCATGACACATCCCCCTTCTTAAAATATTACGGGCTGATTCTTCATTTTCTCTACAGCACGTAATCCTTGACATTGCGTCGGCATTATAATGCCGCTTTCCTGCCCTATGTTCTACTTTATCTTCATACAGGTGCAATGCCCTATACCTTGACACCATTTCAGCTGACTTAATCAAGGCCAATCTTTCATGCCAATGTCGGAGGACATTTATATGGTACACTTGCTCATGTCCCTTTGTGTCTTGTATTAAGTAGGTGGCTGGACCAAGTGGTTTGACCACCGTATAAGGTCCCCTCCACTGGGCTTCAAATTTCGGGGTAGGCCCAGATACTAAAACGACTACCTTTTCCCTGGCAGTTAGATGTCTGGGCTTTCTATCTCTATCATAATATCTTTTTTGCTTTTGCTGACTATATTTCAGCTTTTTTTCCACAAGACGTGAGGCCCGCTTTAGACGGCTCCTTAAGTTTTTCAAAAATTGTGGTATTCCCACTTCGCTTTCTACTGGCTCCACCCATTGTTCACGTAGGATGTCTAACACTCCTCTAGGTAACCGTCCGTACATCAGTTCATATGGCGACGTGCCTAGGGAAACCTGTGTTCTTTCTCTGCAAGCATACAATACGAATGGGAGCATCGTATCCCACTCTGTAATTTCTCCATCTAGAGCACGACATAACATTTGCTTTATACTTTGGTTCATTCTTTCCACCAACCCGTTACATTGGGGATGATAGGCGGCGGTCTTAAGATGACGAATGCCAAAGGCGTCCCACACCTGGGCTAAGTATTTGGAAAGAAAGTTACTTCCTCGGTCCGTCAATACTTCCTGTGGAAACCCTACCTCACAGAACAGTTTTATAAGCTCAGTAGCGATGGATTTTGCTGACACGTTCCTTAAGGGAATCGCCCATGGAAAACGTGTGGCCTGGTCCATGATGACGAGTATATACTGGAAACCCCGAGGTGTTTTTATGAGAGGTCCCACTGTATCCATTGCCAACCTTCGGATGGGGTCCGATATTACGGGCATCGGCAGTAATGATACCTCAGGTGGGCGTATAGAGGTTACTCGTTGGCAGGAGGCACACGATTCACAAAAACGCACAGTCTCCTTAAAAACTCCTGGCCAGTAAAACCGAGCCAGTATTTGGTCAAGGGTCCCTTGCACTCCCTTATGACCCCCTACTGGGTGGTCATGAGCTAACCTCAGCACTGCTGATTTAAAGGTCTTCGGCACTACCAACTGTTTACGGATATCTCCCGACCGTGGGTCTATATTCTCCCGGTATAACACCTCTTCCTCTATGATAAACCTGGGAAAAGTATTTTTCTTCCCTTGGGCGTGCTCAAACGCGCGTGCCAGTGTGGGATCATCTCTTTGCTCCTTGGTAAAAGAGGGGAATTTCTCCACTAATTCCGATGGAACCCAGGGCATTCCGCTCCCCCCTTCCAACTCAGCCCTGCCTTGAGAGCGGCCTCTCCTCTCTTTGCGCTTCTCCGCTTTAGACTTTCTTTCCCTTTCAGTGGGGACAGTTATTAACTCTTTGTGATATGGGAGGTCGTCTAAAGTTGCCTCCCTGGAACAAGAGGGTTTTTCTGAAGCTTTCGTCTGGGTACGTGTAGAGACGAAAACCATGGGGTGTTAAACCTTCCTCTAAGCCTCTTTTAAATTGGGGCCAATCTCTGCCCAAGACCATTTCTTGAGGTAATCTGGGTACTACAGCAGCTAACATTTTTTTTCTATTCCCAAACCTCTTACAACCAGGTTATATACAGGGTAAAATGTTGCAGCACCATGAACACATTTTATCTTTACCTTTCCCTCTGCTTGATCTGGTGCGGATTCAGCTTGCTCTTTAATTACAAACCAGAGCTTACGGGAAATCATAGTCTGATCCGCGCCAGAGTCAAGAAGAGCCTTGGCAGCAACCCCTTGTACTGTTACGTCTAAGACAAACCCTTCACCTAATGTTTGCCTGTTCTCACCCATGAGAGCAGTACGTGCTTGACATTCACTTTTTACGTGACCCAATTTTCCACAGGTAAAGCATCTCCTAGAGTGACTCCTTAATACAGGGTTAACATTTTTCACATCTCGAGTTTTATACTGTGAGAGGCTTTGATGACTGCTTCAACGCACCCACTGCAGTTTATGAAATTTCCCCACTCTGCTGGGTGGCCAATTCCGCCTCTAAATATCTCTCTGTTAAGATAATGGCTTCTGCAGTGCTGCGGCAGTTCTGCAGGATAAGGAAACTGCACACTTTGGGGTACTGCAGACATAAATTGTTCTAGAACTATTGCATCCATTAATGTCTCGACAGTTTTCTCCTCAGGCCTTAGCCATTTAGCGGCTAGGCTTCTTAACCTGTGCCCTAACGCTTTCGGTGTTTCACCCATTTTAAGGCATGCCGCTCGTAGCAGGCGATTATACACCAGAGAGGTCAGACCCAGGCGATCCCTGACGGCCTTTGTTACCTCGGTGTAATCGTTTGCTGATGATGTGGGCATTGCTCTGTATGCTGAGAGCGCCTCCCCTGTGAGTGAAGTGGCTAGGCGGACGGGCCACTGGTCTTCCGGCCAGCCCACCGAATGTGCTATCCTTTCAAAGGAGTCCAGGAAGTCATCTATGCCATCTGTGGTCCCTAACTTCCCTAAGGTTAAAGCATCATATGTCCACGGTCCTACCGGACAGTTACCCAGTCCAGAACTCTGTCCATGATGACTAGAGGCTGCTTCCTGCGACTTTTGTTGCTGTGCTATCCAAGCCTCCATCATTTTCAAGATGGGTTTCTGTTGCTCTTGCATGGCTGTGACTGCTTGCTGCTGCGTTTGGCAAGCCAGTTCTCTCTGCTTGTCAAATTGCATAGCCATCCATGCAAACATCTCTTTTTGTTCCATGGCGAAGGAAACCTGGTGGAGGTGTTGAGTCCAGCTTTAAGAAAAGGACACTGCTGCTCTGTCTGGTCGCACTCTGCCACTGCTGCTAGCACCACCACAGCACTTTGACTCCGGGTTTTCTTCTTCCACTCCGGGTTTTCTTCTTTCTTTTTTTTTAACCCTCGGATACACTACCTCCAGGTCAGGGGTGACCCGGGTGTCGGTTTTTGTGTTTTTTCTTCAAAATGGTAAGGAATTGTATTTTGGTACTCTAGGTATTCCTCAACGAACCATTTTTAAGTATTTTCATACATATGGTTTGCAAAAATAACATTTTTATACAGTACTGCATGCTGCTGAACAAACAAGGGGTGATTTTTGACACTCGCACAATAACACTCTCCTTTGTTTTATAGCAGCAAAGAAAGTCACCACTCCAAGTCCACATTACAATCCTGTGTTTTCTAACGTCTTGCTTACATTTATGACGTCACCTGACGTCAGTTCCTTGTTTGTTTCTGTGGATTACAATTTTTTACGACAAAGGTAAACAATGCCACTCCCGAAACGCTTCAGCAGCTGTGCAGCAACTGAAAAAATTAGACGTTGGTTGAATGAAGAAAGTGACAGTAATGATAGTTTGAGTAATGATACTGAAGGTGCTGATACGGATAGTGCAGTCGTTCCCGCCCAGTCCGATCAGCTTGATCTTGATGATAGCGGCAGTGAAGCGGAAGATGCTGTCGAAGAAAATAAAACAAGTGATGACGATAGCAGTTCATACAGCAATTCTGAAACTTCTGAATCACATTCTGAAAATGAGGAAGTTACTGACAGTCATTACACAGCTCGTTCTGGCATGCATTGGAATAAAACTGTACCACCAACATCAAGAACAAGGGAAGCAAATATAGTCAGAGAATCTTCTGGACCAATTGCTCTGATCAGAGGTATAACTAATGCTAAGGATATTTTTGACATGTTTGTAACTCCAGATATATTGTCAGCAGTGTTAGATTTCACAAATTCTGAAGGCATACGTAGAGCTGAAGCAATGCAGCCACCATGTACTGACTGGAAGCAGGTAACATCCTCTGCACATCAACAGCTCTATGAAAAACAGGATTTTTTTCTAAGTCTGCACTCTCAGTAGCTTCAGTTTCATGACAACACTCCCCGCCTAGATACACCAAACTTTGTGATTCCCGTGGGGTTTGAGGGACCCCGCCTCCAAGCCTTGGTAGACTTAGGGAGTTTGTAGACCCTCATTTATGAAGAACCAAATTCAGATCAATTATGCAAAGGCTGTAACACTGCCCTGCATGCATAAAAACCAGAGGCGGTATCCAATGGCACAGGTTGCACTCAAGACTCCAGTGGGGCAGGACATGTTTAGGTTGTAATGCTGCCCTGGCTCCCATACCCAGCAGTGATCAGCTGAGTCTACCACTGCATTAAACCAAGAAATTTTCCCAGAGGTTTTTCCCCCTAAAAAAACCAGATCTGTATGTGCAGAGTACTAAACCTGCCAAATCCCAAAGTCAGCATTGCTGGGAGAAGCTACGCTACCAATAGAATCTGGGCACAGCTAAAGAGGAGGGGTCCAGGGAGGAAGAACTTAGTGAAGAAATCCCTGGGGATAGCTCAGGTCACATCAGTAGTAACCCAAGAACACTAGTCCCCCTCCCAAAGTGGAGGTTGGTGAGAGACCCAGGGAGATTCAAGAGGGCCCAGCAAGAAGATGAATCCCTTAAACATGCTGAAGAGTGGGTCTTGGAAGTAGATGGGGTTCCAGTAGACAATGGAGACTCCCCTAGGACAACCTTTCCTTATTTTGTACTAAAGGGAGATCTGTTGTACAAAGTGGCTGAAGGTACCCTAGACGTGGAGAGAGAGATAAAAACTGATAGTTCTCCAACCCCATTGGCAGCAGGTGCTATCATTAGTGCATAGCCATTTATTAGGGAGACACTTGGGAGTGGAGAAAACACTAGAGTGTATTTTAGATTGCTTTTTCTAGCCTGGTAGTCATAAGAAGGTGCAGTTGTATTGCCAGTTATTTCCCACCTGCCATCTTCACAACCCTGCCAGACAGACCTGCCCCTCTAGTGCCTATGCCCATTATTGAAACACCATTCCAAAGAGTGTCCATGGATCTGGTAGGACCCCTGGAGTGAAACAACCTTAGGTAAAATGTATATTTTATCATACTGGACTATGCCACCAGATATCTGGATGCCATCGCTCTGAGAAATATGAAGACTACTACAATCTCAAATGCCCCCTGGGAAGTCTTTTCTCAGGTGGGGATACCTAACGAGATCCTCACAGACCAAGGAACACCCTTTGTATCCAGAGTGATGAAGCAAGTGTGTGCCTTGCTGAAGGTTAAGATGCCGCAGATATCAATATATCACCCACGAATGGATGGCCTCATTGGACGATTCAATAAAACTCTGAAGCAGATGTTAGAAAAGCATGTGCAGGAGGATGTAAAGAATTGGGACATTCTCCTATCCTACTTGATGTTTGCCATCTGTGAGGTGCCTCAGAATTCCATGGGGTTTTTGTCTTTTGAATTTCTCTTTGGAAGATGGCCAAGAGGTATATTAGGTGTGGTGAGGGAAACTTTGGAAGAGGACCCCTGTCCCAGGCGTAATTTGGTGGAATAAGTCATACTAATGCAACACCAGCTGAAGAATGGTGGAGAGGTGGCAAGGCTCAGTCTGGAAAAAGCCAAAGCCAAACAGGCCAAAGGCTACATCTTAGCAGCAATGCACCACAACTTCGCAGTCATGCACCACACCTTCCAACCGGGTGGCAGTTTTAGTCTTGCTACCTTCATCCGAGAGCAAGTTACTTTGTAAATGGCAGGGGCCCTATGAGGTGGAAAAGAAAGTGGGGCCCATTACTTACAAAATTGTTTAACTAGGTAAATGGAAAAAGGCCAGAATTACTATATTAATCTACTAAAAAAGTGGACTTCAGTGATGACTGTACTGGTACTGGAGGACTTTAGGCTGGAAACTTCAGCCCTGGTCTGATCTAGCTCAAGTCCCTATTGGAGACCAGTTCTCCATGGCCCAGAGAAGAGACCTAGAAGGTCTGATTCACTGGAATCTATAAGTTTTCTCCACCTGCCTGGGAAGAACCCACCTCATTTGTCATGATATCATTACTGACCCTGGGTTCGCTATCCAACAATGACTCTATTGAATTCTGAAGGCCTGGCAACAGGCCATTGCCAAGGAATTTGAGGAAATTCTTAATCTGGGAGTTTTGGAGAGTCTATGAATAATTGGTCATCTACCATTGCCTTGGTTCTGAAACTAGATGGGAGCATCAGATTTTACATTGACTTCCAAAAGGTCAATACCGTTTCTAAATTGGAAGCATTTCCAGTGCCCTGAGTAGATGAGCTAATCAAACAACTCGGTAGAGCTTTATCTTGACCCTGGACTTTGCTAAGGAATATTGACAGGTACCCTTGACTCTGACTTCCCAGGAGAAAACTGCCTTTTTGATACCACAAGACTTTTCCAGTTTATCATAGTGCCATTTGGATAACACAGGGCTACAACCACATTTCAATGTCTAGTTGACAGCCTGCTGAGACCCCATAAAGGAGTATGCAGCTGCATACCTTGACATCATCATCTACATCAAAGACTGGGCCACCCATCTAACCCAAGTACAAGTTGTATTGACCAGCCTGTGAAAATCCAAGTTGAAGGCTGACCCTAAGAAATGCTTCCTGGGAGGCCAGGACATCTAGTACCTCGGTTACTTAATCGAAAACGGCCAGATATGACCTAAACTATGGAAGGTGGATGCCATTTCCAGGTCCCCACCCTGAGATCAAAGAAAAATGTTCAAGCCTCCCTTGGATTGGTTGGCTATTACTGCTGGTTTATTCCCAATTTTGCAGTGATTGTGGAGCCATTAAATTATCTCCTTTGGAAGACAATTCACAAGTGTGGCCTCAGTGGTCACCAGCATATCAAGGAGGCTGTTCTCGGCACCTGTCCTGATTAGCCCTGTTTTCTCTTTACCATTTATTGTACAAACAGATGTCTTGGAAGTGGGTCTGGGAGCTGTCCTGGCCCAGGAAGTCAGAGGTGAAGAAAATCCAGTGGCATTCATCAGCAGGAACTGTTCCCTTGGAAGAAACATTATTGTATGATTGAAAAGGAAGACTTAGCCATCAAGTGGGCACTTGAAACCTTCAAGTACTACCTACTGGGCCATCCGTTAACATTGGTTATTGACCACTAACCCCTCAAATGGTTGACTCGACATAGGGAGTCCAATGGCCGTATTATGCGGTGGTTTATGAGTCTCCAGTCCCAACAGTATCAGATCCATGGGTGAGTCAGGGTCACCTGAATATTGACTTTCTTTCCTGGGTGGGTGTCCTGCATGTAGCAGGTGCGCAACAGGGCATGTTTGAGCTGAGTGGGAGGGTGTGTGATGGGATATATAGGAAGTTACCAGTCTCTCTCCAAGGGGATTATTAGCAGTCCACCTTAAGCTAAGCTCAGCTAAGCTCTAAGCTCAGAGCTCAGGGCTGGGAGGTCATGACTCAGGCAGAGGAATTAAGAAGCTGGCTATGTGCACAATGGAGGAGAGAGGCCCGTGGAGACAGAAAGCTCTTTCCAAGCAGGACTGGAAGAGGAATTCAGCTGTAAGGTAGGTGGTTTAGGAACTAGAAGCCATATTCTTAAATACCAAAATCCAAGTAACTGTCTGGATTTTAAACTGAACTAAATTCTTTGATTTGTGGGTTGGGGGAAGGGCACTGAGAACACAGCCTGTGAAGGCAACAGGCTGGGACATGAATTTATTTATTTATTTTATTTATTTCACATCTTTTCTATACCGCGCTATTAAAATCAGCGCGGTTTACATTGAACAAAATATACTGCAATGCATACAGGCAACATTGAGTTTACAGAGAACGGGGCATATATAACATGGAATAACAGGGATAACTATGTACAATCAACATTATATTATATATATACTTAACTATATACAAAATTCAAGCTCGAATGGATATTGTGCATGTATTCAAGTGGGTGTTACGGGTAGATGGTAGTCTTGTGGGCTACCGTGTAGTCTAACCATTTTCTGGTTGTATAAGGGTGCTAAGGTGTCTGGTGTATGTGGGAGGCCTGTTGGTTGTGAGAGTATCCATGATCACTTCTGAGTAGAATTTTGTGAATAGGTGATGCTTCACGGCTTTTCGGAATTGTAATAGACTTTTGATGCCGCGGATTTCATGGGGGAGTGAATTCCAATTTATGGGTGCGAATATTGAGAAAGCTCTATTCAATGTAGCTTTAGTACATGATGTCATCAACTTAGGAACTATTAAGGTGTTCATAGCAGTAGTCCTTCTGTTCCTATTTTCGAGGGTGATATGAATTAGTTTGCTGATTGGTGTCGGTGGGTAATTATTCATGGCTTTGAAGGTCAGGACTAGTGACTTATATAATAGTCTGGCTTGTAGGGGTAGCCAGTGGAGGTCTTTCATGATAGGCGTTATGTGAGCAGATTTTGGTGCCCCAGAGAGGACTCTTGCAGCTGCATTCATAGCCAAACGAAGTGGATTTAAAGTTGATTGAGAGAGCCCGTGGAGGATGATGTTTGCAAAATCAAGATGTGGGAGGACTAATGCCTGAAAGGTTGATCGGTAGTCAGCATAATCAAGTAGGGGGCGGAGGTGTCGCAGTGTTCTGATCTTATGATATATACTTTTTGTCACATTCTTCACATGCGTTGACATATCCAGGTGTTGGTCCAATGTGATGCCGAGATATCGGATTGTGGGTTTGGACGTCAGTTCTATGTTGTTGACCAGTAGCGACGGAGGAGGTACGAAGTTACGGTTCCTTGTAACAAAAAGAACATCAGTTTTGCTATGATTTATTCTTAAGTTTTGGGTCAGCAGCCATTCAGCTACTGCTCCGAAACAATTGATTATTGGTGCAAACACTGGTTGGTCAGTTTTGAATTGCATGTATATGAGGATGTCATCTGCATATGCCAGGCATTGCACGTTGAAGGATCGGATCAATTCACATATCGGCTGCATATATATATTGAACATTAGTGCCAATAGGGAAGATCCTTGTGGTACACCTTGAGACTGTAGGAATGGTTCGGAGGAGTCCTGGCCTGTTTTAACTTGTTGCCACCTATTGGAAAGGTAGGATTTACACCATTCCAGTGCTGTGCTTCGAATCCCCTTCTCTATCAGACGTTGCAGAAGTATATCATGGTTCACAGAGTCGAAGGCGGCGGAAATGTCAAGAAAGATGAGGACAAATCCTTGTTTGATGCTGTTTATTCCTGTGATCAGATCATTGAATAGGGTTGTAAGGATTGTGTCGACTCCATGTGCTTCTCTAAATCCATGTTGTGATTTGTCCAGTGGAGCTTCAGTGTCAATATGATGTTGGATCTGTTGTTGGGCAGCTTTCTCGATGATTTTTGCAAGCTGGGGGATGCTCGAGATTGGTCTAAATGAATCAACTTTGGATGGATCAAGTTTACTGTTTTTCAGTAGGGGCTTGATAGAGGTGTGTTTCAAACTCTGGGGAAATGAGCCTGTTAGAAAGGACTAGTTCAGTATCTTGCACAAGATTTGGCTTAGATCATGTCGCAGATCTTTGATCCAGCTGGCTGGGCATGGGTCATTAGGTGCAGTGCTAGGATTGATGGAAGCAATGATGTTCTCAATCTCATTAGTTGATATTGTATTGAAATTGCAAAATGGAGTTATTTGAGATGCCTTAGGTGATACAGAAGGATTGTTGGTAATTGCGCTCATGCTGGCCTTAATCATTTTTGATTGCAGGTAGTTTGCATAGTCCTGTGGTTGCGGCATTGCAGGTTGGGCTGAAACTGGCTCTCTTGTTATGGATTTTACTAATCTGAACAGTGTATGTGGTTTATTGATGGAGCGTTTCAATAGGTTTGTGTGGTAGAGCTTCTTACTCAGTGTTATCTTCTCACGGTGGGTAGTTAGGTGTGAGTTATATGTTTCAAGGGCCTCTGGAGAGTGGGTTCTTCGCCATTGAATGCAGTGTAAGCTGAAGGACAATAAAAGTCTTTTTGTTTGGCCCTGTATTGTTGTTGCTATAATATTTTATGAGCCCTTGCCACCATACGCCATGCTATATCGCAGCCAGTTTAAACGCCAGTATTGGCCAGGTGCACCCGTGCCTTGTGGGCCCATGCCTGAGGGCCTTGCCTGAGGACCTTTGGGTGTGGCCTTTAGGTGGGGACCACATCCAAGCAAAGCAACACCTCCCACAGAGGTAAAGAAAACTAATAGTTTACATCGGCAGCGTGTGGTCACAGTGGTATACCAGCATTAACAGTTGTGAAGGCTGCAAGGTGCTGATTGGCTGTTGGTGAAGGAGCTGGAGGGAAAGATGTTGAAAGCTCCAATGTTAAACAACCACAGCTGTCCTGAAGCTTGGCTGATACTGAATCTTGGTTCACAGAATCAGACAATATATTAATGAACCAGCTGGAAGCTTCCAATTATAGCATTTTCATTTGTCCAAGACCTAAGCACAGAGGTGGTGGTGGTGGTGTCACCATCCTTACTAAAGTAAACCTCAACTTTAGACTCCTAATCTGCTCCTCAGATAAGGGCATAGATACAATAGCAGTTGCCAACATCTCCATAACCATCTTCCTCATATACAGATCTCCTAGTGCTAGTCCAGCAGATTTAGACCTCCTGTTAGAACTAATATGCAGTCACAGTTCTTCCACTAACCCTCTTTTACCCCTAGGTGACTTCAGTCTCACTGTACTTCCACCCAGAGCTTCAATGGCCTTTATGAATACCATGGAAACTCTAGGATTTGCACAAATGATCAATCAATCTACTCAAAATAGAGGAAATATACTAGACTTAAATTTTATACCTAAATGCCTCCTTTTGTGCAATATCCTCACAACGCCCACTTTTTTAACTATCCCTTGGTGAGACCATAAAATTATTAGTTTCAACATTTTACTTGTCATTTATTCAATATCACCCATGTTTGAAACCTACTACCCACAGATTCTACTGCTTAGAAAAAGAACAATTTTTGAAACAAGTTTTACTACATTTTCAGCACACCTCAGATGACCTTGATATACTCACTCAAACCTGGTACAGTACCATCAGCAACATATTCATTTTACTACAGTCACCTACTATTCATAAAGAATGGAAAACATCTCCATGGTACATCAAAAGTTATGAAGTGTGCCCTTAGAATTTAAGAAAGAAGATGGAGGCAGCCCAGATCCATGAATGACTATAAAACGTATATATTTGATTTTCATGCATACCAATTGGCTTCAAATAGAGCAAAGGGCTACTATGCCAAGCTCATTCAATCTTCTCCAAATCATGCTAGAGAACTCTTTAACCTAGTTAAAGCTTTAGTAAAAGACCCCTTCCAACAAAGACAACCTAGATATAACTCCTCAAATATTAGCTGACCACTTTCAAACTCTAGAATGTCCACAAGTTCAGCAAATGCAATCTCTATGCCTCAGCAGAATCTTGCTGTCACTAGTACTTAGGTACAGTAGTTTGGAATTCCTTCACACCTATTTCTGCAGAACACCTAGAAAGAATCATTTTAGGAATCAATACTGCTACTTCTCCTTTTGATCCATGCCTGGTCAGCTGGATCAAAGCTGCTCATAAGGAATTGATGAAAACACTGCTTAACTCTGGGAGTACCGATGGGGTCAAAAGTGACCCCATTGCAAGTTTCACAACGCATATCTCTGAAACTAGTTGTTCAAGAATGCAATCTTTTTATGACTTTTCACATGTCAATATTCTCTTTATATTGCACTATGAGAGGAATATTTTTCATCCGCTAGGTGACGCTAGTGATGAATTGCAGCACAGAGTACCGGTGGGGTCATTTTTGACACCAGTTGCTTACGTCCGGTTTGGATCATGATACAATTTGCAGTTTTGTGAATTTTTTGATCTGACAATGGTATTTATCATTAATTATGTATCATTTATTTTTTGTACTCTTATTTTATGAAAATTACACATTTTCTGTAATTGATATCATACGTTCTCTCATTATTTCCAATGAAATCTAAAGGCTTTCAGCTCGTTCATAATGATTATTGTACACCTATAGTAAAACTGCTTTGCGTTTTATTCAACTTTATCTTTGTTTATTTATTTTAGGTTATTGTTTATGATGTCAAAACGAAAGCATTCAGCTGCCCAAGTAAGAGAAATATTGCAACGAGATGCTGACAGTGACGACTCTGAGTCGTCTGATGATGCAGCATATTCAGCAAGAGAAGAAGCATATCAGCCAAGTTCGGGTGATAATTCTGATGATGACAGTCATGATTCAGATGGCGACAGCAGTTGGTCGCCAAATGAATGTGAGACTGATGTTGAGCCAGTAACATCGCCTGCAGCAAAGAGTCAAGTTACAGGTTGAGGAAAAGGTCGAGGCTGTGCTGGACGGGGAAGAAGGCAGGAGTCCTCGGTGTCAATTATCATCTGTGAGGAATCTTAGTTGTGGTCGTAGAGGAGCTAAGAGGTCATCAACTATAAGCACAAATGTTGCCATTGAAGCCTATGTATCTAAGGATGCCACATCATGGAACAGGAAACCTATAAAGCAAGCTGCTGGAAGATACACCAGAGCTAATGTCATGCCCGTACAACAAGGTCCTACAAGGTATGCTGTACGAAATGTTGATGGCCCTCTCGCAGCATTCCACTTGCTCATGAGGAACAACTTATTGAATGAAATCATGATGTGGAAGAACAAACAAGGAAGACACATTTATGATGACACCTGGAAAGATTTGACAGATGGAGAATTTCAATGTTTTCTTGGACTTCTGATCCTCTCAGGCGTGTACAAGTCATGAAATGAATCCATAGTTCAGTTGTGGAACCTTGAAGATGGTCGTTCTGTTTTCGGCAAAAATATGGCCCGTAACCGTTTTCAGCAAATTTCTTGTGCTCTCAGATTTGATGATACAACCAACAGACATGAACAATGAGGCGTGGATAAGCTTGCTCCAATCAGACATGTTTTTGATACCTGGGAAGCAACTCTAAGTGACGCCTTTGTTCCTGGTGAAAATGTTACTGTGGATGAGCAACTGCTTACATTTTGTGGCCGTGTTCCGTTCAGACAATATATTCCCAGTAAACCTGGGAAATATGGCATAAATCTATGGATGTTGTCTGACAGTGCAACATTATATATTCTGCGTCTTCAAGTATATACAGGAAGGGAACTCGTACAAAACAGGGAACAGAATCAGGGTGAAAGGGTTGTGCTGCAACTCACTGAAGGATTGACGCAATCTGGCAGAAATGTTACTGTTGACAATTTCTTCTGCAGTTTATCCCTGTCACGGAAATTGCTAGAAAAACAAATGACACTTTTGGGGACAATTCGAAAGAACAGAAAAAAATTACCTCCAGAATTTGTAACAGCAAAGGGCCGAAAGGTATTCACTTCACTGTTTGCCTTTCGCGATGACGCCACTCTGGTTTCCTATTGCCCGAAGAAAGGAAAAGTGGTTGTTCTTATGAGCAGTTTGTATGATCAAGAAGAAGTAGATAACACAGGTCCAGACAAAAAACCACGCATGATCTTGGACTATAATTCTAGTAAAAGTGGAGTAGATACAGCAGATGAAATGTTGCACACGTATACCACAAAACGAATGACAAGACGCTGGCCAGTGACAATCTTCTACAACATGTTGGACATCAGTGCTTTGAACGCCTTCATTGTTTGGATGTCACTAAATCCAGAATGGCAGTCCAAGTCAAAGCACAGACGTCGTCTATTCCTTTTGGAATTAGGAAAGCAGCTGCTTCAGAGTAATTGCAGCGAGACTTCTTCCAGCATTGAAGAAGCCACTGATGATGTTTGCAATGTCAGGATCCCAAAGAAAAGGGCAAGGTGTCACTGCTGTTCCAGAGAAAAAGACAAGAAAAGCAACATATTTTGCATCTCCTGCAAGCGCAATGTTTGCAAAGAACATTCAGAAATTGTCTGTGTCTCATGCAAATGACTGTAGTACTTTACTGTGTTCATCAAGTGCATGCAAAAACTGCTTTCATGGCAAACATTTAACCTTCATATAATAAATAATTAATTTGGAATAATATTTTGTCTGTTTAGTTTAAATTTTTCATGGTTAACAATTAAAATTCATCGTGGGGTCATTTATGACCCAACGGTATTCAGTGTGTGCAAAGAATCTCAGTAATTCCAGGGTTAAAAATCACCAACCTCTCATTGCTACATGGATACATGCCTCTTGATCTAAAAAATGGTGTCTATTTGCCTAGTCAAGAAAGGCATTGCATTGAACCAGAACAACCTTGCTCATATCATCCTTTCACTAGCTTACCCTTCTTGGCAAAGGTAATAGAAAAAGCCATCCTAACTCATAGTAACATAGTATATGATGGTAGATAAAGACCAGTATGGTCCATTTAGTCTTCCCAGCAAGGCAGTGAGAGTAGGTGCACCTGACGCTCCGTGCAGGCCCCTTTTCCCCATGCCTTTGTTTAGGGGTATACCCGCTGCTCCATGTAGGTCTCCCCTATTTGTTGAGATATAAAAGACAGTTATATTTATTTCAATTTTATCCTGTTGTTGCTATACAGAGATCCACTGTGTCTGTCCTATGCCATTTTGAATTTTGTCACTGTATTTGCCCCCACCACTTCCATCGGGAGGGCATTCCAAGCATCCACCACCCTTTCAGTGAAAAAATATTTCCGCACATTGCCTTTCAGTTTACCCCTCTTGCAGCTTCATGTTATGCCCTCTAGTTTTACAGCTTCCCCGTCTTTGGAAGAGGTTTGTTTGTTCATTAATACTCTTTTAAGTATTTAACGGTCTGAATCATATCTCCCCTGTACCTCCTCTCCTCCAGAGTGCACATATTTAGGTCTTCAAGTCTTTTCTCATAAGTCTTCTGATGCAGGCCCCAAATCATTTTGGTTGCCTTCCTCTGAACTGTTTCCAGTCTTTTTATATCCTTTGCGAGATATGATCTCCAAAACTCCAAGTGAGGCCTCAATGATACCCATTTCCCACTCGCCTACAGCAGTATGGATTCAGACCACAGCACAGAGTTGAAACCCTACTTGCAGCCCTAACTGATAATATAATAATAGGCTTAGACAAATCTAATTCAGGGTTTATCCTCATCTTTTTAGACATCAGAGTGGCATGCGACTCTGTCCCTCACAATTTACTCATTCAACATTTTCATGCTCTAGGCTTAAAAGACACCACTCTTGGATGGTTTAAGTCATACCTTGCAAACTGACAGTTATAGGTCAAAATCAGCCCAAAAAATCATCCACTTATGCACAGCTGCAAGGTGTCCGATGTGGGGGCCCCTTGCCCAGGCAACAGCCTATGGGCTTAGGGCTGCACTTGTTAGTCCTTTAATTAAGGAGTTTTTCCTCACCCAGAGCCGGGGCTGCTGGAATTTGTAGTTGTGTTGTTCAGAAAAACAAGTAGTGTGGAGACCGAGGGTTTACAAGGCAAAACACAGGAATTTTATTTCTTTTCCAAAAGAGCGTTAAGGCTCAACGCAAACAAACAGAATTTTCTCTCCAAACAATAATCCATAGGCATTTATACCAACCAAAACAATGTAACCTCTTTTAGTAGCTTTTTAACATAGGTCGCTGTTTCCAAACGATTCAGCAATCAAACATGGTTTTCTCCTTCCTTCAAACCCATAAGAAATATCCTCTCTTCAGCAAACAGCATTCCTGGCTAAACACAATTCTCCCTGTTTTCACACTGCCTTTTAGGACATTCAGGTTATAAACCTTTCTCTCTTATCCAAGAACTTTTATTCTGCCTTCTGGCATAGAGAATAGTCCATTACTGAATCTTCAGAGCTTTCATCAGATTCATAATAGTCTATCTGCATTTCCTCAGGACCTGTGTCTGGTAAATCTGGCTCTAAACCAGCATGAGAAACTTCAGGCTTAATATTCTCTAAAAGTTCCAGAACCTTTCTCCACTGAGGCTTTTCCCGATGCAAAGGGTTTCCACGAGGAACGTGGAAATTCTTCTCTTGCATCAAACGACACAATGCCTCTAACTAGCTCACAGCACTTTTGGCTACACTTTTATTCATGCACCTTTTTGGAAGTTGCAGTTCTTTAGCTGGTTCAGGAACAGTTGTCACTGCAGCCTGACCCTTGTCAGCACTTCTCTCTGACACAGCTCTCCTAGTTTTAAAACCAATTGCATTTTCCTTGCAATCCTGGCTTTCTTTCTGACTAGGGCTTTCACCTCTGAGAATCCCCCGGAAGTCTCCACCGTTCTCCTCCACAGTGAACTCTCTGGGCCTTTCTCTGGTGCTTCTCTCACCACTGAATTCTCCAGCGTGCTGCTTCCCTGTCTCTCCCTTTCTAGGGTGTCGCTTCGTGTGCTGCCTTCTCTCAGGCTGAGACTCTCTTCCCATGGTGCTGCCCTTCTCAGGCTGAGTCTGACTTCCTTCTGTTTCCCTGGGTTTATAAGAGTGTCTCTGAACTACCGTGCACTGCCCTTCCCCCAGGTGTCTCTCATTAGTTTCCAAGCCTGCCCTTAGATTAGAAGAGCTTGGGTGTGTCCTGTCCTCAGTAGCTGCATGTTTTTTTCCTTGCCTGCACTTTCAGAGCTACTGATTCCTTGCCTGTCTCTTTCTTTAAAGGTAAATGTCTGATTTTCTCCCAATTCCATGGGCTCAGCCATACTCTCCTCATCACACCGACAAGGTTCTACCTTCTCCTCCTTACTATTCAACATTTTCCTTCAGCCAATATGTTCGATCATTCTGGAGCACAACATCTTTTACCATCTATATTCTGATGACATCATGTTGTATACTCTTATTGACACCAACAACCCAGCTATCTTGCCTCTAAAAAAGTGTTTCAGCTCCATCACACATTGGCTTTTGGGGCAAAACTTCACTATTACTACAAAAAGACTGTAGACCTGTACATTTTTAAGGATATCAGCTTCACTCTGCCCCCCCTCCCATATTACCATTGATGGTATTCAATTACAAGTGAAATCAGAGATATGTTACCTTGGTTTATCATAGATCAACGATTCACCCTCTCTTCACACATAAGTCGCACAGTAAGAAACATTTACTATAAGCTCAAGACTATCCAACACCTAAGACAATTCCTAGAGCCACATTACTTTCGCTCTGTTTTCCCAGACCCTCATATTCCCACACCTCAACTTTTGCAAACTTTTGGAATGGAAGAGTGGCCTAGTGGTTGGGGCAAGGTACTTCAGGCCGGAATGTCAGGGGTTCAAATCCCACTAGAGGACAGCAACTTTGGGCCGGAAGGACTGGGGTTTCTAGTCCCACAGGTGCTCCTTGTGGTCTTGGGCAAGTCACTTAACCCTCCATAGCCCATGTTCCCTGTATAATCTCCAAGTTATAATGCCCTGTTCAATGTAATTTCAGTTTGTTCAATGTAAACCACACTGATGCAGAATAGCGTGGTATATAAGAGAATGTAAATAAATAAATAAAATAAAATCTCATGCTTCAGGGCCTGCCTAGCTAAACTATTCATCCTCTCCAGCTTGCAATGAATACAGCTGCTCATCTCCTCTGTAACACCTCCAGATCAAAGTAAATTACACCACTTTTCAAACAGCTACACTGGTTGCTTGTCTCACAGTGAATTCAATTCAAATCTCTGTTAACTACATTCAGATTTGTCTGCTTCCCACCTTCAAATTCTAATTCTGAAAACATCAGACAATAGGAGCAGAAGGACATGTTCCCTCGACTCACTCCATGTGCCTCTAGCTTATGCCAGGGTTAGTTTCGCAACATCAAGGAGAGCTTTCTCATTCTTTGCTCCAACTCTTTGGAACATGCTCCCGTATAAACTTTGTGCCATTAATGATCTTTTAGACTTCAAAAGGAAACTGAAAACACACCAATATACGGAACATTCCTCAAATAACATAAGTTAATTAGCAGCTCTCATACTTTGTCTATCATAGTTTTATGTAACATTTTCTTTTAAGTTCTTGTTCTAGATAAAGCCTCTTTGGCCTTGTTGTTTTTTGTGAACCGCTCAGACTTTGAGATTTGCGGTATATAAATTTAGCTAGCTAAATAAAATAACATTGATGGTTTGCCAATTTCAGTGATTGATCAAATTTGTGATTTAGGAGTTTGGTTAGATTCTAAATTGACTGAATACTCAGATTCAGTTATTAAGTCTGCTTTTTTTCAAATTCAGATTAGTCTGTCATTTACAGTAAACCATTTTTAGAAATACTGATTTCTGTGCTGTGCTACAGTCATTGGTATTAACACACATTGATTATTGCAATGGGCTTTATCTGGATTTACTTGCAAATTTAATTTGTGCTCTTCAGATAATTCAAAATGCAGGAGGAGTTAAATGATACAAGCATGTAACTCCAATTCTAGCTTCCCTTCACTGGTTTCTAGTATTGTGTAGGGCAACATTTAAAACTTTGATGATTGTGTTTCAGGAATTAGATAGAGAAGCTCCACATCACCTCTCCTAAGATTTGTAGTACTGTGTTTCCGTCTATGAGCTGTATATGGCAGATCATTTCTATGTGGAGATTTCTTCACTGTGGGCAGTTCATCTGAATGAGGTGCGTTGTTGGGCATTTTCCATTGCTGCCCCTCGAATGAGAAACTCCTTTCCCCTTGAGTTAAGAATTCTTACTCATGTACTGACATTTACGAAGAAGTTTAAAGCTTACTTTTTTGTTTTGAATGACGTCGTTTCACTTTATGTAGTTCTGGTGGATGACCATAAGTGTTTTGTTTTTTTTGCAGGAGTATTGGGATTTTTATTTTAAGTACTGTATTTTTATGTTTTGTTTTTGTGATTATTTATTTTTAGGGTCATTCTAAAAGGTTTGGTCATGGTTTGGACATCTGCAGACATGTACGTGGATGTCAAAATCACAGACATTTCTCCATAACCATTCCAGAAATGCCGTTTGCAGACGTCTCTAATATAGGAGACATTCAAGTAGACATGGGGGTGTGGAGCAATGGACTTACATATCCCCTTTCTGTCCCAGAAGCAGCAGAACCATCTGCAGGCACTGCATGTTTATTCCTGCTCCAGGCATGAATAAGCATCAGGAGAATGTTGTCACCACAAACATCCAGAGAGTGTAGAGAAGATGGAGAATTAAATGACTAGCTTTAGATTACAAAGTCCCACACTGGGATTTGAATCCTGGCCACCCAGCTCTTAAGTCACTACTCTAACCATTATGCTAGTAGACATTTTGGTTCTGAAATACTCTCCTGAGGATGTCTCTATAGACATTTGATACATGTGCATTTCGGACACGTCCACGTTTCTGGAATTGTGCCTGAACTTGCACGTGCCTATCTTCTTTTTCAGACGTTCTGGCTTTTGACATCCTAGATTGCACTTGGAAGTCCCATTTGTAATGTGCCTCCACATGTATGTTATTTTATTCTACCTAAGTTAGTAGATAGTGTGGATTATAAATGCTTTAAATAATATATCAGAAATCTAGAGAATCTCAGGGTCGCTGCTACTTTCTTTGACTGGATATCCAGAGAACTGGATCGAGGACATGCACTGGATGTGGTCTACTTGGATTTCAGCAAAGTTTTTGATACTGTTCCTCACAGGAAGTTCATGAATAAACTGAGCAGCCTGAGTTTAGAACCCAAGATGGTAAACTGAGATAGAAACTAATAGATTGATAGCTGATAGAGGGTGCTGGTAAAGAAAATTAATTCAGAAAAAAAGGTGAATTTTGGAGTGCCTCAAGGGTTCAATCCTGGGGACAATTCTATCCAATATCTTTGTAAGCCATATTAACAAAGAGTTGTAAGGAAAAGGTTGCCTTTTTGAAGATGACATGAAGATTAGCATCATGGTGGACACCCTAGAGAGAGTTAATAATTTGAGAAATAAAGATTAGAAGCATGGTCTACGCTTAGCAGCTAAGATCTTAAGTGAAAAAGTGCAAAATCATGTACTTATGGTGCAGAAATCCAAAAAACTAGTATGTGATAGGGATCAAGAGACTGACATGCACAGACCAGGAGAGAGACCTTAGAGCAGGGGTTCCCAAACTTGTCCTGGGGCCTACCCAGCCAGTTATCCACAAGAAATATGCATGAGAGAGATTTGCAAACAATGGATGGGCTGGGATTCAGGTTCGGGAACCCCTGCCTTAGAGTGATAGTGTCTGAGGATCTCAAAATGGCAAAGCAATGTGAAAAGGCAGTGGAGAAAGCTAGAAGGATGATAGGCTGCATAGGAAGAGGTATAACCAGCTGAAAGCAGGAGGTGATTGGTGAGGCCTCGCTTGCAATACTGTGTTCAGTTTTGGAGGCTATATCTCCCTAAGAATACGAGTATAAAAAGATTTGAAGTGATATAGAGGAAAGCAACCAAAATGATATGGGATTTGCGCCAGAAGCCAAATGAGAAGAAACTTGAAGACCTGAATATGTATAGCCTAGAGGAGAGGAGGGGCAGGGGAGATATGATAAGTTCAAATGCTTGAAAGATATTAAAGAATAAATAAACCTTTCCCAAAGACAGGGAAACTATAAAACTAGAGGACATGAAATAAAGGTGCAAGTAGGTAAACTTAAAAGAACATCAGGAAATACTTTTTCATGGAAAGGGTGGTGGATGCCTGAAATTCCCTCTCAGTGAAGGCATTGGGGACAAAAACAATGATGCAATTACTAATGGAATGGGATAAACATAAAGGGGTCAGTATTCACATGGGTTTATGTGATCTGCAGTATCTGCAAACTGCATAAGCCCTGGTGATCCTGTTATTCAGCAATACTATCTGGATGCACGATCAGGTGCAGATTGGCTCATCCAGTGCTTTACCATCCAGATGGTCTGGATGTGCCCCTCATAGGATTGGGCTCTAACTGGATAGTTTAAACTGCTTAAAGTTAGGATAGGTCAATGGCTGAATATCACCACTAACTGGATAGTAAAACGTCTGACCAATGAAACTGGATATTCACCGCCAGATAGGCTCTGGTGCTGAATATCTGGGTTTAATTAAAGCAGTGGCAGCCAGGTGTTTTAAAAACTGACCGCCACTGCTGAATAACAACCCCAGAGGATCAATATATAGCAAGAAGATCATTTAATGTTCAAAGCAAAACTTAAATTACTTTTATAGGGCATGGTAGTTGTTGGGCAGACTAGATGGGACATGCTTGCCTTTATCTGCTATCATTTTCAATGCTACTATATGTGATCAGATTGAGGAGCTCTTGCTTAGATGATATATTATGAAATGCTTGACGTACCAAAAGTAACTAGATTGGCTTCTCTTTTCCTAGTTGGTTTAACGGGATTATGGCTCTTTTAGATTGGCTCCGGCTTCCTGGCTCACTGATACTGGATGTTGACTCCTGTTGGACATAGCTGAGACAGTGGTAGTCCCTCAGTTTCATCTAGCCAAGTTTCAGTTATTCTTAAAACGTCTAGATACTATTCACAGATGATATCATGGATCTTTGGAGATTTCTTAGTGGCTGATTTGGTGTTCGTCATGTTTATGATTTCAAAGAGTACTCTGGGGCTGCTGGGGATAGCTTGGGAATAGACAGAAGGTCATTGTTTTGGTATTGTTAGACAGGTGTTTGACATCTTGCACTTGCGTCCTCTCTGAGATGAGTGAAGATCATATTTTCCATTTCCACATACCACTGAGATCCCTGAGGACTCTCTTTTTATGACAGTCATATTCTTGATACTGTATCAGGGGCTATTCAGAAAACTCTCAGGTGCTGTTAAAGAACTTTCACTTGGTGGACCAGCAAGCCTTTGTAGGCCAATAGCCTTTAAACAGAGTCAGGCCGGAGATCAAAGGCTTTCTGTGTTGTAAATTAAATGAGTATATCTTGCCCCCCCCCCCCCTGCTGTTTGAATTTCCTCTGGACGTTTAATATAAAGGAGGTCTTAATTTAAAACTCCCAGAATTTTAAAGGCCTCCCTTACTAAGTAGTTAAAGATACAGGGCCTGCTATTCAATGCCAGAGGGGCAGCCTAGTGGTTAAAGCAACAGCCTAGCACTCAAGAGATCTGGGTTTGATTCCCACTGGCACTCCTTGTGACCTTAAGCAAGTCACTTTACCCTCCATTGCCTCAGAAGAAAAGGCCTGGCAATCTACTTCTGGTCATACCTTGCCAAGAAAACAAGGGGCTGCTGGGTTGCCAGGAGTCAGCATTGTTGATAGCAGTTAAAAAAAAAAATCAATTCCAGTGGGTACAGCACCTAGCCATCAGTGCTATCCAGGCCTGGCATTGAATATACAGGGTTGCCGCAGTCTCTGCAGCTGCAGAACTAACAAGGTAGTGGCAACATTGAGCTGCTGCCTGGGTATCTCCTACAAGTAAAACTAAGCCAGCATTTGCTGCACCTAGTTTTACCCATGTGTCGCTAACTGGGTAGCGGCGCAATATCGCTGCTACTTGGTTAGCGACTGTTGCCGCCCATGACATGCCCCGATGCTAAGCAGGGGATATTCAGTGGCACTAACTGTGTTAGTGATGTTGAATATTCCATTCAGCAGCATTTACACGCAGGGGGGGCCCAAGGGGGGTGCGGGGCCATGTGCGGAGACTCGGCGCGGATCCTCATTTGCATAAGGGTCTCATTTGCATAAATATTTTCATAATGTTACCATACACTAACTTTTAGTAAACATGCCTCTTAATGAGTATATGGATAAAGACAGACTAAAATATGTCTACATTACTATAATCCAGTGCCAACCACCAGACACATTAGGAACTACTACAAACACTGTCCATTTAGAGCCCATAGCAAACCCGCTGTATCCTAACAGCACTACCAGGACTCACAAAGCACCATACTCTACCTATCAAAAGGAAACACTGCAAATATTAAACCAATATGTTTCAGAGAATAAAAATACATGACCTTCTGGGGAAAGAGAACAAGTGACAATGTCAAATAGGAATTATATAAACAGAATACCTCAGCTCAGTTACACATGCAGAACATAGACCATCAACAAACAAGGAATCACAATTTAGAAACAGGAAGACAATAATTAAACTGGGAATCCCAAAAGCCATAATTGGAATGTACAACAACACTGTAGAAATAAAACTATAAATTAATTTCCTCTTGTACTAAACAAAGCACAGACGTTAATGATGCACATTTCCCAGAGCTGACATATTCCAGTTAATAAATTCAAAATAAATAGATATCTTTCTACCTTTTGTGCATTTTTTTTTCAGTTGCAATTACTCCAGCCACTTTCTTCTGGTTTCTTTGTGTCTTCTGCTAACTCTCCATTGTCTGCTGTCCATTTGTCCTTTCTTCTCATGTCATGTTTTTTTCCATTCTCTCTCTACATCTGCTTTAACATACTAATCTTTCTCCTTTTGCTCTTTCCTCATTCCTATTTCATCCACTCAAATTTTACCTCTCCATCCTCAATCCCCACTTACTCTCCCAATACCCAGCCAATTGTCGATTTTTCTTCCCTCCCACACAAAATATTTTTCCCCTCTCCATTTCACTCTCCCAGCCCCATCCCATTCTAATCCTCCCCCAACATCAGCTCCCTTCTAGTTCCAGCCCCACCCAGCATCCGCTCCCTTCTAGTCCCCGCATCAGCCCATTTTTAGTCCTAGCCCCCCATCAGCCCATTTCCAGTCCTAGCCCCCCCATCAGCCCATTTCCAGTCCTAGCTCCCCCATCCATTTCCAGTCCTATCCGAGTCCCTCCATCAGCTCATTTCCAATCCCAGCCCCCCATCAGCCCATTTCTAGTCCTTGCCTAGTCCCACCATCAGCCCATGTCAAATCCTAGCTCCCCTCCACTCAGCCCATTTCCAATCCAAGCCCCCATGAGCCTACTTCCAGTTCTAGCCCCTCCATGAGTCCATTTCAGTCCAAGCCCCAACCACAGTCCATTTCCAATCTTAGCTCCCCCAACAGCCCATTTCCAGTCCTAGCTCCCCCCATTCAGCCCACTGCCAGTCCTAGCTCCCTCCCCTCACAGCCCATTTCCATTCCAAGCCCCCCTCCCCATCAGCTATTTGCAGTTCAAGCCCCCCTTCCACTCAGACCATTTCCATTCCAAGCCCCTGTCCCCATCAGCTATTTGCAGTTCAAGCCTCCCCTTCCACTCAGCCCATTTCCAGTCCTAGCAACCCTCCCCAACCCATTACCAGTTCTAGCCCCCCATAGCCCATTACCAGTCTTAGCCCCCAATAGCCCATTACTAGTCCTAAGCCCCCCATCAGCCCACTCCCAGTCCTAACCCCCCCATTTTCAGTCTTAGCCCCCCATAGCCCATTACCAGTCCTAACCCCCATCAGCTCACTTCCAGTCCTAACTCCATCAGCCCATTTCCAGTCTTAGCCCCCCATAGCCCATTACCAGTCCTAACCCCCCCCCATAGCCCATTACCAGTCCTAACCCCATCATCCCACCTCAAGTCCTAACCCCCCCATCAGCCCATTTCCAGCCCTAGCCACCCCATAGCCCATTTCCAGCCCTAGCCACCCCATAGCCCATTACATCCTGTTAGTGTGGGTTATTCCTTTCCCAGCACTATATACCACTTACCCTCAGGACGTCTGTTAATTCCCTGGGCCGAGGAATCACCTTACCTTCTCTGTCTGGAATTCCAGGGGAACAAACACACACACTCGCACATAAGTAGTATGTAAGTTTATTCCACAGGTTAGAGGGGCTGTCTGTCTTTTATACATTAACAGAAACATATACATACGTCATCAACTCATCCCCTGAGGCCCACCACAGCTTATCAGTAACTTCACAGATGTTAGTCGTCTCCAAGTAGAACAATCAATTTGTCTTAGCACAGCACATTCATTTCCATATATAGATATATACAGGACCCATTTTCCCCTGCAGGCCTCTTAGTTCTGCTGCACACACACACACACACACACACTTTAAGCTTTATTGTCTGCTATCAATCCCCCCTTTGGGCCTACATAGGCCCACTATAAGAACAGCCAAACAGTCTTCTGAAGGACAGTTAAGCAGACATTATTAACTGGAGGTCGGTGGTGGCGCGCTCAGGTGCATCAGCCACCGTTGAAACAGGTGTATAAGAGTACATAAGTGGTGGAGTTCTGCAGGGCCTGAATCCAAGTTGCATTGTTCTCTGTCCGATGTGCCTGTGTCCAAGGTCCTCATGGCTGGGGCGAGTCAGGTGTCTTCCAGGAATCCTCCGGTGCACTCTTGACGCGTGAGGCGTGTACCCATGTCAGATGCTTATCAGTCAGCACGGCTGTGTGAGTAACTGCAATAATTTCCTCCAGATCTCCAAACGGCGGGTCCCACTGGCCCTCCTTATGAAACAGCTTTACCAGCACATGGTCTCTCGGGCGGAACGGGTGCGTCAGTTCTGTAGAAGGAAAAGGAAAAGCATTGTACACTTGTTCAGACACCGTGCACAAATATTTAGCTAGCTGTGTAGCATATTCTTCCTGTGCTAGCAACAAGTCATCCACCATTATCACCGTTCCCTCAGGCCATTTCCAGGGTAAGGGTAAGGGTCATCCCATCAGAATTTTAAAAGGAGAGAATCCAGATGCCCCGGGGGTTAGCCTAATCTCTGCCAGTACAGCTGGCAGATACACTGGCCACCTTCCTGGAGTGTGTTGTGTAGCCTTTTTTTTAATTTTTCTTTAATTGTTTGATTCATTCGTTCTGCTATCCCTGATGACTGTGGGTGGTATGGGACATAAAATTTACAATCAATGGCAAACATCTGAGTAATCTGTTGTAACACCTTAGAGGTGAACGCTGGTCCCTGATCAGAATCTATAGAAAGGGGACACCCAAAGCGGGGAATAACTTCCTTGCAGAGAATTTTTGCTACTGTTCTAGCATCTTCCTTGGTCGTGGGAAAAGCCTATGGCCACTTTGAAAACCTATCTACAATGACCAACAAATACTTATAACCCCCTATCGATCGTGGCATACATGTGAAATCTACTTGTAGGGCCTGAAACGGGCCTTGGGGTGGGGGTAAATGTTGCAATTGTCCTATTGCTTTTCCCTTCTGAACATTATTCCTAGCACATGCTAAGCATTGACTCAACTGTGATTCCACTAAATGAGGCAAATCTCTGCAAACAAATATTTCCTGTAACTCCTTAAGAAACGTCTTTCTATTTTTATGCCCTACCCCATGTACTGGACCAATTAAGAGAGGGGCTGCCGCTTTCGGTAGTCCTCTTCGCCCCCCCCCCTTTTTCCTGCCAAATCTGTGCTGAATTTATGCTCATATTATGCTGCTCCCAATACATAATACCCTCGGGATCTGCAGCAGCCTGCAAGTGGTGCAGAGGAAAAGAATGCTCAAGAGGGGAAACATAATGTTGCTGTTGTTACAGCAACCCCCCCACTCACAACAATGCATCACAGCCACATGTAACCACCCTCAAAGTGCTGTGTATATACGTGTAAATACTCTTTCTGTTAGCCATTCAGATGTAAATAGTTAATACTGTTATCCCAGTTGTATTACCCGTTCTATGTAATTACAGTGTAACCCCCCACTGTAAAACTCTCCTATGTTCCATGTAAACCGCACTGATATCGAAGAGCGCGGTATATAAGAAAAATAAATAAATAAATAATATTCAGACAATGGAGGATCAGACAAATAATAAGAAACTGTTGGCATGCCCTGAGAGATATTATTACTACGTAAGAGTTCAATTTGGGCTTGTGCACACTGTTTGGCTGCAAGATCAGCTAAGGCATTACCTTGAGAGGCAATAGAAGTGTCATATCTGTGTGCAGTACATTTAATAACGGCGACTTCTTTGGGTTTACATAAGGCGGCCAGCAGTTCATTAACCAATTGTGCATGAGAAATTGGTTTACCGTCTGCCGTTTTCCATCCCCTATGCCCCTATAAGAGACCAAAATCATGCACCACCCCAAAGGCATACCTGGAATCTGTATAAATGTTAACACGTTTATCAGCAAATAATTCACAGGCTCTAGTAAGCACTACCAATTCTGCAGCTTGTGCAGAACCATAAGGTAATAACTGGGCTTCATGCAAAATATTTGGGAGTTCTACAATGGCATAAGAAGCAATGTAGGCGTTGTCTGCGGGACGGACACAGCTCCCGTCCACAAATATATGTGGAGCGTCCGGGAGCGGGGAGGAGGGCAAATCAGGACGTACTGATGTCTCAAAGTTAATCAACTTTAAGCAATCATGTTCTTCTTGGGGCAACTCGGAATCATCTACTGGGCGCATTAAGGCCTGCAAGGCCAGCATCGGGGTAAAGGCAGCGGATTGCTGTTTAACTGACAATCCTTCAGTAGTTGTTAAAATTACCTCTACCCATTAAGGTGCTAGGCTGTCATGTGTTGCGTAGTAAGGTTCTTTAACACATTTAAAACACAATGGGTAGAAAACAGAATAGTCTCATGAGACAGAGTAATCGAGATAGTCATCTGTACGGCAATAGCCGAAGCCGCCAGGGCTCGCAAACATGCAGGCATACCCTGTACCTGGAGGGGCAATTTTTTCGATAAACATGTGACTGGGAGCATTCCCCCCCTCCCCTCCTCCGTGGTCTTGAGCCAAAATAGCTGCCATAGTTCCTCCCTCTTCCCTTACATATAAGTAAAACATTTTCTCATAATTGGGTAGTCCAAGTGTAGAAGCCGAGATAAGCAGCTTTTTCAAAGTAGCAAATGCAGAAATCATTTCTTTGGTCCATTCAATAGATGCAGAGCCTGGTAACTGCAAAGTAGCCCTTCGCAATATGGAATCCTAATAAGCACAATCTGGGATCCAAGCACGACAGAAGGATACTAATCCAAGAAAAGCCAGCATTTGTGTCACTGTTGTTGGAGGAGATAATTTTATAATTTCCTGTACTCGGGTGGGAGAGAGCGCCCGGTTTCCAGGGGACAGCACAAACCCCAAGTAGGTAACACACTCACAACACCACTGGAGCTTTTTTAAAGAAGCCTTATGTCCATGGGAGGCTAGATGGCAGAGCAAGGATACAGAGTCATTTTCACATTCTGTGATTGTTTTAGAACATAACAACAAATCGTCCATATAATGGAGAAGGGTGGAGGAACAAGGCGGATGCCACATTTCAATTGATGCCTTAAGAACAAGAGAATACACCGTTGGGGAATCAAGGTATCCCTGCGGCAGGCGAGTCCAGGTATATTGTTTGCCTGCATGTGTGAAAGCCATAAGAGGCTGCGTGATGGGGTCCAGGGGTACACTAAAAAAGGCATTAGCTAAATCAATAACCGTAAAGCATTTGGCTTCTGTAGGAATAAGAGTAAGTAGCCCAACAATATCAGGCATCGCCGGTGCCAGTGGGACAACAAGCTGATTTACGGCCCGTGAATCCTGGGTAAAACAGAATCCATCTCCTTTGGGGATGGGATTCATGGGAGTATTATAAGGAGAAACAGTAGGAACTACAATACCTGCTGCGACAAAATCTTGGACCATGGACTGCAAGGCAGTTTCCTTAGGGCCAGACAAAGGGTACTGTCAAATACAGACGACAGCTTGAGGATCCTTCAAACGTGCCACGTACGGCGTACAGGGGACCAACCCGGCGTCAGTTGGGGAGGTGGCCCAGAGTTTAGGAGGAACCTTAGACAACCCATGCGCATCTGTAGAAATCATATTTAATAAAAAAGGAGAGTGCAAGGTAAAAGAGCCATCTGAATTACTAATAGTTACTGCTTCTAAGCGACACAATAGGTCCTGCCCCAGGAGACTCACTGGACAGGAGGGAATAATCGTAAATGAATGTGTAAACAGAACAGTATCATTACCAAGCGCGGAGACAGACAACGGGGGTGTAATCCACGTGGGGGTAGAGGTTCCATTTATCTCAACTGAGGCAGGACCTGGCGTTAAGGGTTCCCTACAAACAGAAGCATGCAACGTAGAGCAAGTCACTCCCATATCAATTACCAACCCCTACGTTGCTTGCCATTAATGCACAACGTACAACAAGGGGGCTCCTTCCATCCACCCATTAACTGAACCCAGATCGGAACCGTTGCCTCAGGGCAGCCCTATGGGCGTTGCGGGGACTGTTGCCATGAATTAGGGATAACAGGGTTTGTGGGGCTACTAGATGGGGAGGGAGTGGTGCCGATGGCGTCGCGGGAGGGGGCAAAGCCCCCCCCCCCCGAGTCAGCCCAGGGCCGCTACCTGCCACATAAGGGCATTCATTTTTCCAATGTCCTTGTTGCTTACAATGAAAACAAATCTGATTCCTAGATATTCCCTGCCCTATTCCTCTTCCACCACCCCGCCCACCTCGAAACCGGCCCCGCTGTCCCCTCCACCCCCGAGATTGTGACCACTGAGGCCCCGGGGGTTGATATCCCCCAGGTAGGATTGCTGGCAACCAATATCCTACTGCCAAGCATGAGAAATTTTACCCTTCTTAACATCCATATCTGCAAAGCATCCCGCTGCTTACTTCGTTAATATTACCTTCTCTAATTCTACTGGAGTCATGCTAAACCAAGCATCTATCATCCGCTTACATGCTACAGTCACTTCGGGGCACATAGCCCCAAACAGCGTCTGAATATACATCAAAGCCATAAGGCCTTCCTGTGATAAACCTGCCTCCTCCTTCCAACACTTACGAAACCTTCGCACAAACTGTGAAACTCCTTCTCCTGGTTCCTGCACGCATGCAATAGATGCAGCAAGATTCAGTTTTGCCCCAAATAAATGCTCAAACTCTTCTAACACTTCATCCCATATCTTTTTTATCACCTCGTGATATAGGAGGGGGTAATTAGAATCATCCAGCATCTCATAAGGATTTGCCAGTGAATTAACTCTAGAAAAATCAAATGGGGTTTCTTCATCATACCCCAGGACACCCTCAATAATGAGATGGTAGTCCTGCGCCGTGCACTGCAAACCATGAGTCATATGTTGCAAGTAGTGCACAGTGGCAGCTGGCGTTTTCATGGGGTTCGGGGCATGCTGTAAAATAGAAGAAAGGATGACGGGATCCAGGGGCTTAACAACAAGCTGGTTACCAATAGTTAGAAAAGGATACTGGGTATATATATGGCCCTTAGAGGTAGGGTCTCCTGTCACTCTATCACTGTTAGAAGTTCTCACATCATTTGAATCCAGCTTATGAAAGGGGTTATGAGGGATAAGTCCATCCCTATGAGCCCTAGCCCTACTCTGTTCCTGTTCCCCCCCCCCCCCGATCCTCGGATGAAGACATCGGAAGGGGAGATTTAGGGGGGTAATAAGGGACTCCGGCGGGGCAAAAGGGACAGAAGGGGAAGCGGCAGCGGACACTCCGGCCCCCGCTCACGTCCCCAAACTCCCGGTAGAGACCTCCGGAGACGTCTTACACAATTAGCGATACATGTTTTCCCTGGGCGCGTCCCGACCAGCAGGGGTGGGCCCAGAATTGGTCAAGCATGGGCTTGAGTGAGAAGGTAGGGCAGGAGAAGGTAGCCAGGCAGCGGGCGGCAGTGGAGGCGAACTGGCAGGCTCCTCCACCTTGCCACGCACAGCCTCATAAGTGGTACATATCTGCTGAAACATTTTATCTATAGGTAATTCCCGGTGGGTGGGGGCACGCCCCGCCATTACTACCAGGGGGTGCGCGGTAGAAGCAACCGCTGCCAGAACAATGTCCTCTAATGAATCAGAGTCGCTGGCTGGCTTTACATCGGCGGCCGATCCAACCAGGGAGGGGTAAATAGGCTGATACGGCGGAGGGGCTGTGGGCACCTGGGAGGAGGACACCTGGGGTTGGGGCGATTTTGGAGGCGGTTCCTGGGGTGAGTCAAGCACCGGTTGCTACTGACCATTATAATAAGGAGCCAGCTGTATCCATACAATACCACATTCCTTCATATAAGATTTTGGCCATGTCGGGTCTCTGGAATAAAAAGGAAAAGCTTTCTTATCCCCCAGACACAATCCCCGAATCATATCTAAATGCCAGGCAGAGAAGCTACCCTCCCTGGGAAAAGGATTTGAGCTATATAAACCTTCTGTCCACCCTGCCATATTATCCACCCAGGGATCAATATAATAACCCCCTGCCACTCTGTCTACGTATTTCTTCGGCGTCTCCCCATCTACAGGGGGTGCGCCGGGAGGGACCGGGTACGGCGAGAATAGGATGCCTTCTTAGCTGCATCACAACATTTGGCTGCGCATGCACTCCCATGGATTCTGGAGCGGTCCCCTTACCTTGGGACCCCCCATTCTCTAATTAATATCCAACAATCACACGCTTGGTCACGTGCTTTCTGCCAACAACCGTCACTAGCGCTGTCGCTTCAGGCTGAGGCAGGGGCGTCTTGCCAAGCTCACACAATCACACAAGCCACAGAGAAGGAAAAGGGTATTACCACAGGCCCAGCGGGACGTCCCCGTTATGCATAGCGCTACCAAAGCGCATTCCCGAGACGAGCTACCAAAACTACGTCAATTTAGGAAGCCAGGAAATCCCAGTGCAGCTACCAAAGCTACGTCAATTTAGGAAGTCTGGAAATCCCAGTGCAACGGGGAAATCCTCACTTCTGACACCAAATTGTTAGTGTGGGTTATTCCTTTCCCAGCACTATATACCACTTACCGTCGGGACGTCCATTAATTCCCTGGGCCGAGGAATCACCTTACCTTCTCTGTCTGGAATTCCAGGGGAACAAACACACACACTCGCACATAAGTAGTATGTAAGTTTATTCCACAGGTTAGAGAGGCTGTCTGTCTTTTATACATTAACAGAAACATATACATACGTCATCAACTCATCCCCTGAGGCCCACCACAGCTTATCAGTAACTTCACAGATGTTAGTCATCTTCGTGTAGAACAATCAATTTATCTTAGCACGGCACATTCCTTTCCATATATAGATATATACAGGACCCATTTTCCCCTGCGGGCCTCTTAGTCCTGCTGCACACACACACACTTTAAGCTTTATTTTCCCCTATCACATCCTATCCCCCCATCAGCCCACAGCCCATTACCAGTCCTAACCCCCCCCATCAGCCCATTTCCAGTCCTTGCCTCCCCCATAGCCCATTACCAGTCCTAACCCCCCCCCTCCCCCATCAGCCCACAGCCCATTACCAATCCCAACCTCCTTCCTCCCCCATCAGCCCAGGGTAAATTTAAAATTAAAAAAAAGCTGGCTGCTGCCGCAGCAGCAGCAGAATCAAGTGCCCCATGCCCCCCCCCCCCGTGCCCAGCAGAGCCCTCCCTGTCTGCATCAGCCCCTCTCCGCGTCAGCTTTCAGAGCACAAAGGAAGAGTTTCTTCCTCGTGGCTCTGTTAAGCCCGCGGGCGCTGATGGGAAGCAGGCATTTCCGGTTTCCCATCAGCCCCAGCTCGCTTAACAGAGCCGCAAAAGGGAAACTCTCCCTTCGCGGCTCTGAAAGCCGACGCAGAGAGGGGCTGATGCAGGGCGGGAGGGCTCTGCTGGGCGGGGGGCGCCTGACACTCGATTCTGCCGCTGCTGCACCGGCAGCAGCAGCAGCCAGCTTTTTTTTTTTATTTTAAAATTTACTTTTAATGCAGAATGTTCTTTGCGCGGGGCCCCCTCAAACGCGGGGCCCTGTGCAAAAAACATTCTCGCTCAATGGATGGGCCAGCCCTGTTTACATAGTGTACAGGTTTGTAAACTGTGCAAAAGACTTTGAAATATCGGTCCTATAAATTCCAACTGACAGATTATAGATATTGTTCCCACTTTGCAGTTCACGGTTCTGATGTCCCTGAAGGATCCAGTTGATGCATGTGTCTGCTTTTTGTTGTCCAGAATGGAGGACTAGACAAATACCCAGTATAGATCATGGCTAGTGGTTCCTGGGGATATAGTTTGGGCAGAGCATGGAGAGAGTTATGAAACGTGTGTAGTTTATAAAATGCTTATGCAAATACGTCACATATGTGCAGTTAGGCAGTCACTCTCATGTGGGTATAAATGTACCTGGATGCATTTTAGCCGCAGTTTCTTCAAGGCTTATGATGCTAGTTTATATTCAAAAAACCTAGGTGCTTATTGGCCATTTACTAATGTGTATTAAGGGAAACCCAACCTACTTGCCAAGTAGCACCTGTTAATTGTAGCATGAAACTATCACTAGTGAGTTTTGGCTGCCATTTTGAACATGGGAGCTATCAGGGCAGGAAAATTCAGGGATCACCCCTGCTCTTCCCCATACCCCAGTAGTCATCAGAGAGTCCCTTGATAGGAACCAGGGAATGTTGAGGAGGTGGGGAACGAGGAGTTGTATGCACAAAGGATCAGGGGATGCAGGGAGTGTTAGATCAGAAGAAGGAGGGGACGGTAATTTTTTCCTACATCTGCCCCATATTGAGACACTATCTTTGCATTGCTATGTCTAAGAACACACAATGGTCACGGCCGAAACAATGCAAAATTCTATTTACCATGCAAGTTACTTACCTGTGGCACTGAGGAATGGCAGGTTAATGACTCATATCATTCCTTTTTTCCGCAGTAAAATAGTCCATTTTTCTGCAGCTTAGTAATTAAGGCAGTCATTTTAGAAGCCTTAGTCACAATTTGGGCATCCAAAAATATGCATGCAGATGTGGAAATCACAAAGACGTCCCAAGAGGCATTTTGCAAACCATGTCTGAAGATGTCTCTGGAAAGGGGATATTCAATTAGGTAGCAGAACCTTTGGGGATGTCTGCACCTGAATTCAAGTTTAGACCTGCTCCAGGTATGAATAGGCATCAGGACAGTGCTTGTTTGGGCCCTAAAACATCTGAAGTGTGTAGAGAGAATGGCACTTTACCATCCCCAGTACTTTCTGCAAATCGCAACGATATTTGTAGTGTGATCGGGACATTTCTGTTGAGTTTGAACCAGTGCTGCATGTCTCTTAGACATCCCCGGTACTGAATACTATTCCAGGAACATCTATGTGGATAGCCCCACAGACATCCGTATTAGGCATGTCCATGTTTGTAAAATCGTACCTAAACTTGGAGGTGCCTGCCTTTTTTTTGGATGTTCTGGCTTGGATATTCCAGATTGCACTGGATTGTCCTTTGCGAAATGTGTCTTCACCCCTCGATGTGTCTTTATAAAATTGCTCTAAAATAGGTGTCTATTTGTGCATTCTGTGTAGGCACACCTGTTCTAAAATGACCTTCCAACTGCATTTAAAATTTTATGATGTTGAGATATACAGATAGTTTTTGTGCTTCACTAGAGCAAGGCCTCATGTTATGGGATTCAGATAAACTAGACCTTGAAAAATGTACCGTATTTTTTGGACCATAAGGCGCATCCGGTTATAAGGCGCAATATCAATGATCGACTGCTAACGGGTTTATTTTCATACATAAAGTGCACCGGGTTATAAGGCGCATTAAATGAAACAAAACTCTGATAAGTCAAATTTTATTCAACTCTTAATTCAACTCTTTCACAATAACCATAAAATGGTCTTTCATAATAACTCTCAACATTGTTCAGTAAAATAAAATACAAAACAACACACTCACTTTTTCAGTTTATTCCTCTACCACAAATCCATCAAATTCTTCATCTTCAGTGTCTGAGTTTAACAGTTGGGCGATTTCGGCATCAAGCACGCCCGGATCCCTCTCATCATTATCATCATTATCCGAGTCAGTCTCGTTGCTGTTACTTAGCTGTTCAGTGATAATTCCGGCCTTCCTGAAAGCTCGGATGACACTGGAGACTGATACCTTCGCCCAGGCATCCACGATCCACTGGCAGATAGTGGCGTAACTCGCCCGGCGTTGCCTCCCTGTCTTGGTGAATGTGTGTTTGCCTTCTGTCATCCAATGCTCCCACGCAGCTCGCAATTTAACTTTAAACGACCTGTTGACACTAATATCTAGCGGCTGGAGTTCTTTGGTTAATCCACCCGGAATGATGGCAAGCAACGAATTAGTTTTCTTCACTTGGGTTTTGACAGTATCGGTCAGATGGGCGCGCATGGAGTCACAGATCAATAGGGACGGAGATTTGTGGAAAAAGCCATCCGGTCTCTTAACTTAAACCTCTCTCAGCCACTCACTCATCTTCTCCTCGTCCATCCAGCCCTTCGGGTTAGCCTTGATGATGACGCCAACCGGCAACTTTTCTTTTGGCAAAGTCTTCCTCTTGAAAATTACCATGGGTGGTAGTTTCTTGCCATTAGCCTGGCAACCGAGAACTACAGTGAAGGATGACTTCTCGTTTCCTGTAGTGCGTATAGATACCATACTGGTCCCTGTTTTCCTCGACAGTACGGTTTTACGGGGATATCAAAGGTGAGTGGGACCTCGTCCATGTTGGTGATGTGTTCTGGCCGGATCTTCTTTTCATTGATCTTGTTCTTGCAGTAGGTGCGGAAAATGGCCAGCTTTTCTTCGTAATCCTTTGGCAGTTGCTGCGAGATAGTAGTTCTTGTGTGGATAGAGAGATTACGCCTTTTCATAAAACGGAAGCACCAAGAGGGACCTCCTCGAAAGTCGTTGATCTCCATGTCGCGTACTATCGCTGTTGCTTTGAGTCGAATAGAGACAGTAGAGACGCTTCTACCTGCGGTTCTCTGTTCAATGACCCACTGTTCAATTTTGTCCTCCAACTGTGGCCATCTTGCTTTGTTTCCTCGGAAACTCAGTTTGGTCTTCTTTACCTGGCGCAGGGCGTCTTCTTGCTTCCTCCACTTCCGTACCATTGATTCATTAATGTTGAATTCTCTCGCAGCTGCTCTATTTCCATGTTGTACTGCGTGACTGATAGCGTTGAGTTTGAATTCCGCTTCGTAAGCATGTCTCTTAACAGGAGCCATTTTTGGGGCAGCGGGTATAGAAAATGAATGAATGAATGCACACACCTCCTGACTACGATGGCTGTAATGCGCAATCCAAGCAGTGCAGCTTCGTAGCTTACCAAGGCCGTGCTAAAACATTTTGACAGATTTTTGAGCGCCGTGTACCATATAAATCAGTTCTAGGTCAGAAAACACAGCCATACATTAGGCTCACCGCATTTTAAGGCGCACTGTCGATTTGTGAGAAAATTTAAGGATTTTAAGTGCGCCTTATCGTCCGAAAAATACGGTATACATTTTGAATACATGGATTTTAGCAAACCTTTTTTGAAGGATTCTGAAGCATATCAAATACATTTACTTTCCCATTCACAAACATTTGAATCAGATTCCATCTGATTGTGGATCTACTTTGGACTTCTGGAAAACCTAGAAACAACTTTTTGAGTATGGTTCGCATTTTTCAAAATTCTTTTGAACTGGTCCTTAAACTAGGAGAAAATCTAAAAATTCTGTCAAACTCAAATGAGGCTAAAAAATGCCCTAATTTAAATTTGACTGAATTGTTTGCACATCTCTAATAGTTTGTATGATCTACCTGCTCAGTTTACTGGAATGTTGGAAGAAACATACTTTTCGAATATGTTTTGGTGTAGGGGACACTATTATATGGTGGTTTTACCTACTTTTAGGCTCTTGTTAGAGCTATTTCAATTGAGTAAAATGGAAGTAGTGCCAAAAGAGGTAGTTTTTCCTCATGGCTAATCTTCCAACATAAACACATACATATACATTTTAACTCACGACTTTTTTGATTTTGCTTTATTTTGTTTTTGTGAGATATACATAGAGTAAAGGTTATTTTTGGAATATCAGTTTACTGGAAAAGCACAAGTCAGGTGTTTTATTTATTTATTTATTTTTTATAAAGATGGTGGGATTTGATGTGTCCTTTTCTGAGCTGGCATTAACAGTCCTTAGGAGCATGTGATAGTGTCAGTTAAACATGCTCTAGTTTTCAGATCCTACTTGTCTCTCTCATAAATATGTGATAGACTTATCTGTTCAGGTTCTCTCGGGTCATCACAGGCTGACAGAAAACCCTTGACTAATCAGCCTTTCTGTAAGTGTGAAAGTCTTACCAAGAAACTGCATAGTTTGCAGAATCAAGCACAGAAGCACCCAAAAGGTCTTATTTTTATCATGTGGCTTTTATCATTTTAGTTTTGCTTTAATATTCCAACCCTTTGAACAGAAAATGTATTTTTGTGGTGTGCACATTTTTTTTCTGTTTATTCACACAGATAATTTTAAGCATCGAGCAAGATAGGTCTCCCAAGATGTGCCTATGGCAAGATGATTTATAAAAATGTCTCTTCCATTCAACTGAAATTGTTCATTTTCTTCTGTCGAAATAAGAAAAGCAATGGGGAGGCTGACATGCTATACAGTATGCATGGTATGATAGGAACACCAGCTGTTAGTTCACAGACAATTCTTTGTAGACCTGTTTACCTAATGGGAACTCTATATTATCAACTGGAAAACGTTATGATGAGGAATTCTAAAATCTATGCCTATACCAACTCGGCTTAGTCACTTTGATCTGGATATTGTTAGATATACAGTCATTTTTTTCTCATTCTACATACTTGACAAGGTCTTTTCCTCCTACACCACCTACATATTTTCTGCCTCTGGGTGAGAATTCTCATCCTACCACCCAATCTACATATACATTTTCCTCATCTTACTGTCGTCTGATCTCAAGTGACCAACATATTTTGTGTCTCCTACCCAGTACACTAAGCCATTATGGTCCTCATGCAGTATCAGATATTTTGTGATTTCCCTTTTCTTCTTTTCTGTGGTTCTGATCCCATAACATTTGTTATATATAAACTTTGCCTATATATAAAGTAGACAGACAGTCTTTCAGTATTTATCCCAACGTCTGCCTTTTAAGCTCTTCTGTCATTCTGCCAGAATAAACTACTATCGGCTTTGCCAATTAATTCTAAGCCAACTAGAACATTCTCTGAGTATTTATTATAAACAAACTCTTCCTGGCTATCTTTGTATACCTTACATTGAATGACTAACTGTATGCAAATCAGATTGCTAGAATTTCAAACTAGTCTAATTACCCAATGGTTGGAATCCTGCATTAATGTGAAACAGATGGTATTTGATTCCTATTCATATCTCCTAGCTCATAACTACACTGCAAGTAGGATTGCCAGCTGGTTTCAGGCTTTCAGGACAGGTTCCAGGTTTTACTCTTCTCTCGACATGGGCTTGTAGTTGTGGTACTTGTATTGATTTCCATAAGAAAGGCAAGACTATAAACCCTTGTGGACAATAGAATAGAACTGGGAATAGATAAACCAACCCTGAAAATCTGAAGCCAGCTGGAAGCTGTAACTGAAAGTGGAATTTGAGATTTGTTTTTTTTAACAATTTTGAGCTGAGTTCACAGCTATAGAGTAACTGAGTCCTAGATACAATTCTTATAGTGTCATCTTTGACCCCTAAAGACTGGCTTTAGAAAAAGCTCTAAATAAGCTATATGCTATTTCATGGTGAAATAGGTTTGTTTTAATATTTGACCTGCACAAGTAGAAAGGAGCAAAACTGAGAAAAGACCAAATATCATGCATGGTGGCTCCCAAGGGTCTTGGAACTTTAGGATAAACCAAAAAAAGAAAAATAAGATTAAGATAAGCCAGAATTCTCTGAAGAATTGCAATGCCTTGATAAAATTTGTATTATTAAAATCTTCTATCTCAACTCTGATGTTTTTCTACTTCAAATGGTTATTGATATTTAAATACCAACTAGCTTTTACTTAACATGCCCTGTAATATAATTCAGCATTTTTTCACCGCAAAAGAACAGTATTAACTCTTAAAAACATCATCCACCAATAGTTTGGAAGGTCTGATCTTATTTATTGGGTTTTAATCCAGATAATTTTTCATCATCCGCTGCTAGTCCTTTGACCACATACAATGTACATACATCATATTATTTTCTACAAGTAATATCCAAGACATACATTGTTTTCATTAACTAACAGTCTGGCACATAGGGGAGTATCATTAAAAGATTAAGTCAGAATTCACAACCGAATAAATAGTAGACATTTTTTTGCAGTTCACATTACTCAAAGAAAAGTTGTTGGGGTTTGTTTTCGCCCCTAGCTCAGAGGGGATCAGGGCAAGCAGCCAGATGACATGAGTAACCTACAATGTTGTATGGGATCAATTGCTGACAGTGAAAATGCATTGGGGAGTCAATCAATGATGATATCATTGAAGCATTTTTATAGATCTGTTACACTGTGAAAGATGTAATAGGAGCATAAATCCAAAACATAACAAAAATAACTGTTCCCCAGTTCTGTCTTTATTCTTGGTGCTTGTGGTGTACTGCATTCTATGAGTGAATACGCATATCTATCAATAGTTCATCTTTAGCACATAAATACATGTATTTGTTTAAAATAATCTTTTATTGCTCATGAGTCCCATCTCTTCCTTTCTCTTGGGTCAAAATACCCCTTTCCTTAAAGGATTTATGTAATTGCTTGTGTTCATTCATTAGAATAGATCACCAGTTTGTATCTTGAGTGTTCTTCACAACAGTATTCTGCTTTTCCTGGATTAAAAATAAAAGTAGGCATAGTAAAGAGTTCTAGCTTTTTTATAGGTGGTAATGGTTACTGTGGGATTTAGCGTGTGCTAACAACCCATGGTAACCACTACTGTGCATTAAGAGCAGCCAGCATGTTAAAAGTACTGTGCTAAGCACAATGAGGTGGGATCAGGGTAGATTGTGGACATGTTAGCCAGTGACAGCTAGCTCACAGGACGGTACCGCGACCTAGCTGTCATTAGTGCTGATAGCATGGCGGCACTTAACGTCACATCTTTTCCATCCTGGTTGAACAGCTGCTGCCCATACAAAAACAGACATGCTGTATTGGTGGCCCCTCTTCCGCCAAGACCTGATCTCACTCCCTATTAACTCCCAATGATCAAAGCCCCCATCCCCATATCTGACCCCAGAGACCCCTTTTCAGAACCACCTCCATGGAAAGCAACTCAGCAATCTTTTTCTTAACACCCCCCCCCCCCCCACACCTTATCATGGCCCTGACCTGGACCCTCCCCCCCACAATCCAAGTTTCTTCCCTACCCAGGTCTTATCTGGGAGCTATCTTGTGGTCTCAGTGGCAAGGGGCAGGAGTGGTCCCCCTCTGCTCGTGCCTGATTCAGGTAGGTGTCAAGATGGCATCAGTAACTGCTAATAATAGTTTCACTAAGCTACAGGTGCCATTTTGAGACCTGCTGGAATTGGGGCAGGAGCAAAGGGGGGCTGTTACTATTCCCTTCTGATTGAAACCACTAGTGAGCTCATGGATAAGACTGGGGGGGGGGGGTCTCGATGGTGGAGGTAGAGCCTGGGTTAAGGCCTTGAAAGGGGGCCTTGTAGGGGTTGGGGACCAGAGGAAAGGCTTAGATTTTTGGTTTGCTTTCCAGGGATGTTTGGGGGTGGTCAGTTTAGGGGGCTTTGATCCATGGGCTTTGAATTATGTTGGAGGTTCAGATTAGAGGTAGTTGGTCATTCAGGGGTAGGACTGAGGTTTGGTGAGGGTCAGGAACATCACTGCTGCTGCCGCTGTCTTCTTGCCACACTCCTGTGGTGCTGGACCATGTTCTCTGCCTTGGAATGTAGTTCAGACCCATACAGTACCATCCTGTGCGCTAAATGCAGGGCAGATGATTGGCATACCCCCTGCATTTAATGCATAGGGTTTGCACTTACCAGACCTTAACATTTGCAGTTAAGGGACAGTAAGTGCAAACACTTATTGCACTTTAGTAAAAGGGGCCCTAAAACAATTGGAGCCTGTTTTATATATTATGCTGAGCAAGTATTTTGCAGCATGAATATTGATGAAAATGGAAGGCAATGATTGAAATAACAGCATAAAGAAATTGATCAGTCTAGAGAATCACAGGAAAACGTGTTTGTGTTGAAATTTTGTACCTGGTTAAAATGGGCAAAATTGAAAATGCTGTGTGTCCAATACGTTCTATATTCCTTTAAGGGAATATACAGTCCCATCAAATCTGTGCACAATGGTAAATGAAAAAGACATGTAAGGATCGTTGTTCTAGGGCAGTCTTACATGTAGACTTAGTAATTGTGTTTCTTTGTTCCAGTGTTGTCAATAGTGCGCACTTGTGCACAATAGTATGCATTATTGTTCAGATAATGCATACTGTCGGTCAACAGTGCACCTTATTACTCAATAGGGTACACTGTATATCAACAAGAGCATTATTTAAGAATAATGCACACTTCTGAGTAATACTTTGTGCTATTGAGCAATAAGGCATACTATTGCATAATAGTGCACACTACTTATTGACAACATTGCCCCCAAAAAAAGCAAAAAAAAATCATACAATGAAAAATCCCATAAATGACATGAGAACAAAACAAAATGAACATTTTTGACATGCACATTCCTAGATCAGATGTAGGAAAACAGAGAGTGGTTTATGTTATTGTACAGTTTGTGAGTGCTGTATGTGTAAGATTTGTAATGTTTCTGTCAATCTTTTGTTTTTTGGTCACAATTAAGAGAAGCACCATCCCCTCCACCTGGTTCTTTACTACCATTGCCTTTTGTGTTGACTGCTTGCTGCCTCTAAGGTAGAAATTGATGCTGCGCCTAACGGGAAGGCCTAGCCAATGGCACAGGTTATCCTGTAGAAACTGGCAAGGGTTAAGGAGGCAAATACGGTAAATGGAGACTGCAGGGTGGAAGCTAGTTGAAAGAGGGGAGATGAAGGCAAAGTAGGAAAAGGGAGAGGTAGTGCCATATCTGTGTGCTCTGAGAACACTCTGGTTGTAGACTACTTTATGTTGCCACCACATAGCACCGTGACGTCTATAGGATACTGTTGTCCTTCAGGAGAAAAGAAGACACTCACTGAGGGACATCTTTTTTGATTGATCAACAAACTGAACAGTAGAAGTAACAGGTACACCTACCCCACATAAGCGACCCTTTCACTTGACACCTTCTACACTATCCTGACCTGCTATCCACAATGTTGATATTATCCTTCACTCCTAAATGTATAACACTCCTATGCCATATGTAAATAGTTCAATGAATGTTATCAAGTTGCAGTTGGTTACACTGTACCTACGTTACTTATGTTGATTATCGTTTCCATGTAAATGTTATGTTCTTTGTAAACCACTTTGATTGCCTAATAAGGCGGTATAAAAAGAACTCTTAAATAAATAAATTCAATAAAATAAATAAAAGATGGACCTCTGTGGTGGGAGCTAGTGGAGGCAGAGCTGATGACATTGCTACTACAACAGATACAGCATGGAACAAAAGCCTCCATAAATATAAGGTCTTACATAGAACTACTCTGATTCTGAGACTCTTCAGCAACACCAGAACCACTGATATCAGGAGAAATGTAGCAAAAGTACACCATCTTGTAGAACAGCTTTCCTGCAGCACAGCTTACCCCAAGTTTCACAGCTCTACAGTAGGGTCTCTGCTGGATGCAACTACATATCTCCTACCATCCCAACTGCAATCAGTACTGTCAAATACCAGGCAGTTATAATGCAGCACTAGGTTGTTCTCTTCTTGTTGCAGAAGCAGAACATTCACAAACTGGAATAACATAAGCAATTGCAATGGTTCTGATGGCATCTTGGTGCATTCCCCCTTTTTGGTTTGCTAATGTATGGGTGACGTTGCTTCAGGCACCAAATGTACTTCTTGTTTTTTTGGTCGGGATCTTGAAGGAAAGTATATGGTCCAGATAAAGACATATATGCAGTGAGTAAGAGCACCATTTGGAATGATGACTCAGGTCTTAATTTTCCCCAAATTAGATTATTGCAATGTCCTGTGATGAGCTTCCCACAAAAGTACATTCAACAGCTGAAATGCATGCAGAACACTACTGTGAGTTTAGTTTAAAGATTGAAGGTGATGGAACACGTTACTCCTTCCTTAATTCAGCACTACTAGTTCCTGTCTTCATTTCATATCCATTACAAAGTATTGTTAGTGACCTTTAAGGTGCTGTATGGGATGACACCTAGATATTTGGAAGACAGAGTTCATTTGTATATTCTAACTTGGTCATTGTGTTCACAGGAAAGGGGAGGATGTGTGTCCCAATGCAGCTGTAGAAATAAATTATTTTCATTTCAAGCCCCCATATTGTGAAACACTCTACCAGTGGCATTGGTAATGGAGAAAGATTTAGCCTGGTTTAGAAAAGTCTCGAGATGCATTTATTTCAGTGTACTTTTGGAAGGGTTAGCAGTGTAGTCTTTTGATAATTTACTCTTAATATCATAGTATGCAGCAATGTCAACAGTATGCATGATTGTATAATTATTTATTATCTGATGGATCAAGGGTGTTACTGTACACATGTAATGCTATTGTACACCACTGTAAATAGCCCACCTTGTACATAGCTCAAACAAATCAAGCACCCAACACAGCCCTCACACAACTAAGTTTCATCCTCACTGCATGTACAACGCACACACTTTACTTGATTGCTTGCTGTGATACCACCTTGATTATTAAGATAAGGCGGTTTAGAAATACTGTTAAATAAATAAATAAAAATAAATTAAATAAATAAATTGTACACTACATAGAGCAGATTTGTTATTTTGTGGTCTATAAATATAAATAAATAAATTTAAAATGTTGACACATTTATAAAGAGGTCATAGTAATTTCACTGGACATATCAGCTGTGTTTGATTTGATTGACTGGGGTATTGTATTATAATGGCTTGAAGGGGTCGGTGTTATTGGAAAAGCCTACCAGTGACTAGAGTCTTTTGTGAGTGGCTGAAGATACAAAATTATGTTGAATGGGGTATATTTTCTGGCTGTTCTTGTTGCAATTTCTTTTTCTGCTGTTTGCTTGACAGATTGGTCTCTTCATACCGTTGGTGTGATACCTGGCTAGCTGTTAAATTGTAGTGTTGTTTGCCTTCTGTAGATAATTGCTCAATTTCTTAATGTGGATCAAGCTTTCTTAGTACAGTGAGTTGTATCTTTGTGTTGGTTCAGCTCTTACCATGACAATCCAGTAGCAAGCTCATATGCTGTTTTGATGATGGTGCTGCAGTGTGGATTTGAGGTTACAGTTACAAAGAGGACTTGACAAAATATAAAGACCTTCAAATTGAAGTTGAAAAGCTTTGGAAGACAAAATCTACTGTAATACCAGTTGTGGTTGGAGCTCTTGGGGCTATACCTAATGGACTTCCTAAATGTTTACAAATGTTGGACCTATCGGACTTTATGCCACAAATCCTAGAAAGGGCTAACCTACTTAGAACAGCTTACATCTTGCGCTGATACCTCCATGATTCCTAGGTTATTGGTTAGAATTTGAATCACCAGATTAAAACCAGTCCTAGGCTGTGTCTTCCACTGAAGAATCCACTACTATTTATCAATATATAAACCTTCCTTTGAGAAAATTCCCACCAAAGTAATGTACAGTCAAATACAGCAACCAATCAATAAAATCACAGCTTTAAAATACAATCACATATTAAAAAGCCACAGCTTAATAGCCCTGCTAAAAGCAATCACAAATACCTTCCCCCAGATCCTCCATATACTGTACTTTGATATGATGTATATTGTAAAGTAGGAATTCCCAGTGGCAGAGTGGTGTTTATATGTATTCTTTTCAAAATAATTTGTATTATTTAGTGGCAAATTTTGCATAGTGCACTTTCTACATATAAAACCAGATTTTAATGCATAAAAAGCCCTTTTAAAATGTATCCTTTGTCTACTTTACATTCTGCACTCCTGTTCATGCTGTTATTTATGATACAGATTGCATGGTTCAACTATCATGGGCCTTAGTATCACTGCAGAGGTCTTAATGCATTGCTGAACAAAGTAGTCAGGAAGCTTAATGCAAGGCCATTTTAAGCTTTCCTTATGATATTTGGTGCTTGTCCTTAAACTATTTGCCCCCTACCCTTTCTCTCCTATAATTCCAAGATGAACATTTTCCATATCTCTCTTGTCTATAATGGTTAGATGAGGAGGCATCCAATCACTAGCTCGAGTGCCACACAGGAGTAGATGGTATAATGAAGTTAGTATTGGCTACATACAGTATACGCCTTGCTTGTGGTAGTAGACTTTGCTGATGCTATTAACTAGTAAAGGCTATAAACATGTTACCACTGTAGCCTTGTGAATCTTTTTAACTGCTGCTCCTGCTATCACCATTCATTACATAAACTAATGACAATTTAAGATGATTAAAGACCAACACAGATATGGGGGTCATCCAAAAACAGTCCACACTATTATACTTGTCAAATATCAAGATTCTCTTGTTTTATCAAATGCCACTTTAAACAAGTGTCAGGTCTTGTGTATGCAAAAGACTCATAACTAGCCAACTAACAATGAACTGTGAATTCTTGATATGAAGCTGGTGATTGAAAGATCTCATAAATAATGTGGTGGAACAGCATTTATACAAATTGATTTGCCTATTGAGATAGCACCAGTGACTTAAGAATGTCATTTGAACTCTCATGTAAAAATCTGACAAATCTCAATCACTTCAGCCAACAAACTACTCAGTAAGCCCCCTCAGAGATATAATAGTTCCTCCTGTAAGATGTCTGCTTTCTAACCCAAGCTTCACTGGTTAGAGGCCAGTCTATGATGACGCTGGGGAAAACCCCCAGAATTTTTGGTATTTTCATGTCATCTTTGGATTAAAAAATGATATGAAATGACAAAGGAAATGTTATTTCAATGAATGCACATCTCTGTAAATTTCCTTTAGTGTTTGCCTGTGAGATAGATTGTAAAATAGCGCTAAGCAGCACCTAATGCAGAAGCAATGGGAAAAATAGATCTCTTCATCCCTTGGTGGTAAAGACTAAGGGTGCCTCCAAAACTATAAGAAAAGAAAATTGAATGGGGAGTTTTGCTGGTTCCTGGAGAGAATTACCTGACCTACCCGGGGTCTTTCTTAGTGTGTAGGGAAGATTGATGGCCTTCAGAAGGACTTCCTTTGCTGTGCAGAAAGATGGATTAGCTCATAGTTTCTGGGAGAAAGCCAAGTTTTGAGCATGGGTGGGAAAGAGAGTGCTAGGAGGCCCTGCTTTCTTGCCAAGACAGTCTTTAATTAGGGGACTTGGCCTCCTCCAGGACCACTACTGATACACTAATGTGTAACACCCCTGAGGCTGTGCAAAATTTATTGGAGTCTGATGTCATAACTAACTTTTGCAGCATTTAGCAACAAAGGGAGTTGCTAAATGCTGAATAAATCTACCCAATTATCTTTATGTATACATTCAGCTATATTTACTAAGATGGCGAAATGCGTAGATGTCCAGCTCAATGGAGGAAATTTTATGAAGTCCTTTCTGCTCGTATGTGGCCACATGCATATGTAAATTCCACTTATAAAATACAGACCAGCATAAAGGTTTACACTGGCATCAAGACATGCACTTTTTCAGCAAGCTTGCCCATGGAGTTTAGGCAGAGTGTGGGTGAGCAGACAAGTATGCACATAGATAGTAAAATGCTATAATTTATTTATTTTATTTATTTTCTTGGTTTTTTTTATTCCACCTTCTGCAGGAATCAAAGCGGTTTACAAGGAACAAGCCATTAACTGCTTTACATAGAACCTTAATAACATCAAGCAGAATGATTACATGTGATAATTATGATCAATAGACCAGAACATATTCCAGTAATAGCAGTTATGTAAAACAAGGGTTGTAAATTGCTGGGGGAGGTAGAAGGGAGGAGTAAAGTGGTACTTAGTGAAAGGGGGATAAGTATCTTTAAGTTTGTTGTTCCATGAGGACACACCATTTAGTCCTTGAAGTGTTCTTTGAATAGGAATCTTTTTACAGAATTTTGTTAGGTCGTTGGGGAGTTTTGTAGGTGTTTCTCTGAGATCATTGGGGAGTGCATTCCATAGATCAGGTGCATAATGTGACGCCTTCCACCGCTCTCACCGCACTGCCCCTAGGGGTGGCACGGCAGATTGTCTCTGTTTGATCACTTATAGTGCTATTTAGTATAGACACTTGCCTAATGAGAGACGGTGGATCACCTCCTTAATTGTAGTTGTGGTTTGCTTTTATTAGCAGTCCGAATAGAAGGAGCACAGGACAATTTATAACATAAATTGCTTTTATTTTTATTTTCTGTAAGGAAATTATTCGTGGCAATTTCCAGAAAGGGAAAACACATGCAACCAAAAGTATAGGATTCTTCTCCAAAAGGTACAAGGTGAATTTCTTCCATAAACTTCTCAACCTTGATAGCAGTATTTTCTAGTATTTACAAACGCAGTAGAAATATCTTTGTGCATTACTCACAAACTTTGGCAATATGAAAAGCTTCATTTTCCTTGCTGACTTCAAGTTTAAAACATCACTCAGAGTGCTACCTCTTAGCTTTTACCACTAGCTTTCTCAGCTGACGTTACAGCAGCACTAAAACTAGCTAGGCTTTCACATGAGGTTTCTCTTAGCCACTGTCTGCTTTCCAAGCATACAATGATATCTGAACTCCTGACGTCTTCTTACTTGTTTCATACAGCATACAGGAAAAGCTTTATACATTAGACACACACAAACTGCAATCCATCGATTCAGCAGAGGACATTGATTTATCAGAGAGACAGTCCACGTCCATTTCTGTTGGGGAATTGTATGGCTCTGAACTTGGGGTAATCTCTGGTTTAACCTGTTGTATGTTCTTCAGAAGCTTACAAAGGTTTCTCCACTTTAGCTCACGGTTCCCCTCTGTAACTGGGTTTGAACCTTTTGCTTTTCTCCCCCTTAATAGTTTCTCATCAGGAAATGCAAAAGCTTCTGGACTAGCAGTAACTCTCCTCCTAACAGGCTTTCTGTGTGGAGGTTCAAGACTAGAACTGCTATATTCTGATTCAGAGGTAAAATCCAGGCTTCTCTGCCGGTTCTTTCTATGCCCACCCCTTTTGCACTTGCCTTGTAAGTAGTGGTCAGTCCTTCTGGGCTTAGCAGAATTAACAGCTCTGAAATCCTGCTTCCTTCCCTGGTTTACTGGCCTTTTCCTCTGGCTCCTAGCCTGCAACCGGTCCTGCCTTTGAACAGACCTTCTTTGCAGTCTTTCTGGTGTAAAAGCACATACCGTTTGATCAGTACCTGATTCCTCCTCCCACTCAGCTGATTCTTCAAAGAAACTTTGTCCTCGGGGTTTTGCTAGTTTCCCTTTAGCATTGCAATTTCCTTTGCACCGTCCTGTGCCTAGTCCTCGTGTGTGTGAAGCTCTGGAATCAACTCTCAGCTGATCCTCCAGCTCCTGTTCATCTCTCTCCTCACTTCCTGTGTGACGCAGCTTATATGTTCTGTGAACTGTTTGCTTCTCTGACCCCACCCTCTCTCTGCTTGCAGCTGTCCTAGAGGTTGGGTGTGGCTTCAAGCTAACCCTGCTTCTATGTGCCTTAGTTTCATTCTCTCTGTGGGAAATGTGCTTCTGTGATCCCATCCCCGCTTGTGGGAACAAATCTCAGAGTTTTTTCTACTTTTAAAGGGCTCTGCAGCCTTCACATCATCACATATCCCCCACCTTAAGCAATTGCCAGCTGGCGCAGCCATGCGCGCACAGCTGGAAATCCCAACTAATGCTCTTGGGTTATTGTCTGGTCTTGCAGCTACTTTATCGACCCGCTCCTGCCATGGGCGCAAGCTGTCGATGTGGTATGCATGGTACTACTTCCCCTTCCCTGTCTCCAAGGAATAGTGTAGAGGACCTATCTGTTTTAATACTTTATAAGGGCCTTTCGTGGCAGTTCCAAACTTGGAGCTGGCCTTGGTAATTACTAATACCTCATCCCCCATACGTAAGAAATGCGGTCGGGCTCGTCGGGCATAATAAGCCTTCTGACGGGCATGACCATCTTCCTTGGCTAATCTAGGTACCAGTTCGGCTATAACTGGCCTTAGGGGTGCCCTCGGTGGACGACTTGCTGCGCCCCCCTGACAAACCGGGCAAGACGCACAATATCTCGCCGTTTCCGTATATACCCCTGGCCAATAGAACCTAGCCAATACGTGCTCTAGGGTATCTTGCGCCCCTTTATGCACTCTTCCCGCGTATCCATGTGCTATCCCTAACACCATGCTCCTAAGAGCTTGAGGTATCACTAACTGTTTCCTTGTGCCCCCTAGGCGGGTATCTGTACTTTCCCTGTACAAGATATTGTCCTCTAATAGAAATCTTGGTAGGGTCTTCGATCCATTCGTAGCGTACTCATACGCTCGACGGAGAGTAGGATCGGCCCTCTGTTCTGCAAGGAATGAGGAAAATTTTTCCTTTAATTCGGCAGGAACCCAGGGTAGTTCCTGTCCTGTCATTATTTTAACCCTATTTTGTGCCCGGGTCCTCCTCTCCCTTCTCCTTTCAGGTTTCCCTTTCCTAGGAGTGTCTTTGGCCTGAGTAAGCAGGTCTTCCTGGAAGGATGTTCCTGGCACTGGGTCTACTTGTGAACCAATTTCTTCTCCTAAGGCTTATCCCCTGTACGGGTAGTGATCATACCCATTCTTTCGGCTAGTCTGGGGTCAACTACCTTGCCTACCTCGGTAAGGTCTTCTCCCTGACTGTGGTATTCATAATAGCCCTATTCTTAACTAGCATGGGGTCAGCTACCTTGCCTACCTTGGGCAGGGTCTTCTCCTCAGCTAAATCAACTTGCGGAAAGGTAGCGAATGGGTAGTTTTCCACTTGCAACTCCTTAGCCAAACCTTTCCGAAATTGTGGCCAATCTCGGCCTAAGACTACTTCGTGTGGAAGCCTTGGTATAATGGCCACTTGCATTTGTTTCTTGAGACCCACTCCCTCTATAACCACCGGGTGTATAGGGTAGGTAGAGGCTGCGCCATGGACGCACCGGATCCGAATATGATCCCCAGAGCTTGGCAGCGAGGGTTTTTCTTTTGCCTCTATCTGTTGCCAGAGCTTCCGGGAGATCATAGACTGATTCGCCCCTGAATCTAAGAGTGCCTCAGTTGGTATTCCTTCTACCTCCACCCTCAGTAGGAATCCCTCCCCTGTATCTCGGTGCTGGGTAGTGATTAAAGCCTTCCTGGCCTTACAGTCCCTTTTCACGTGCCCCACTTCTCCACACGAAAAACACTTTCTTAACACCTTTCTCTTATACAGTTTCACATTACTATCTGTAAATTCATCCAGCTTAGCTTTCCTTTCTAGTAACTCCAATGTTGTTTTTAAAGATGCCTTCTTTCTCCAGGCTCAACTTATTGGCCTCCAGAAAGCGGTCTGTTAAAGCAATTGCTTCTTGCGTGTTCTTACAGCTTTGGAGTACTAGAAAGGTATGCACGCTGCTCGGTACTGCTTCCATGAACTGTTAGAAATATCTTCATAGCTTGTAACTAAACTAGCAGGCATGGCACGGTAAGCTGCTAAGGCTTCGCCTGTAAGCGAGGCAGCAAATCTTAGCGCCCACTGTTCTTTAGGCCATTTTGCTAGAATAGCTATACGCTCAAAAGACTCAATGTAGTCGTCTACATCGTCATCCTTTGTTAGACGACCTCCTGCAAAAATCCCAGTCCCTGACCAGTCCCAGTCCCGACAATCTGCCCTTGCACCTGGCATAGTCCTGGCAGCATCGTCCTTTTTCTCTTGGCCTCAAGCCAACTGTACATTGCTTGTATAACTGGTGCTTGTTGTGATTGGAACAGCGCCTTCGCCTGTTCCAGGCTCCTCGTGGACAACTCTTGATGTTGGGCTATCTGATCAGCCGCCCAGTCCAAGATGTCCGAGACTCCATCTTCTTTCCTGAAAAAAAACAGAAACAAAGCACCAAGTTCCGAACCGTCCACTTAACCCTTTTCATGGTGAGTATCCCAACAGCCACCCTCTTACACCCGTGCTTATCCGGTCCAACCCTCCAGCCTACGGGTTACCTTATACTGGTGCAGAGTCTCACTTCATCAACTCCGTTGCCCTGGACTCGGGTTCCAGTGGTCACTCCGGCTTTCCTTCCGCTCCGCAGACCTTGGAAGTTGATACAGCTGCTCTCTGGGATTCTCTTTCCTGCGTTTGTAGATGACCTCTCCGTTGTCACGTGACTCCAAACGAAAAATCCAACACACTACGCCACCTGGGACGCCTTCCACCGCTCTCACCGCACTGCCCCTAGGGGTGGCACGGCAGATTGTCTCTGTTTGATCACTTATAGTGCTATTTAGTATAGACACTTGCCTAATGAGAGACGGTGGATCACCTCCTTAATTGTAGTTGTGGTTTGCTTTTATTAGCAGTCCGAATAGAAGGAGCACAGGACAATTTATAACATAAATTGCTTTTATTTTTATTTTCTGTAAGGAAATTATTCGTGGCAAATTTCCAGAAAGGGAAAACACATGCAACCAAAAGTATAGGATTCTTCTCCAAAAGGTACAAGGTGAATTTCTTCCATAAACTTCTCAACCTTGATAGCAGTATTTTCTAGTATTTACAAACGCAGTAGAAATATCTTTGTGCATTACTCACAAACTTTGGCAATATGAAAAGCTTCATTTTCCTTGCTGACTTCAAGTTTAAAACATCACTCAGAGTGCTACCTCTTAGCTTTTACCACTAGCTTTCTCAGCTGACGTTACAGCAGCACTAAAACTAGCTAGGCTTTCACATGAGGTTTCTCTTATCCACTTGTCTGCTTTCCAAGCATACATGATATTGAACTCCTGACGTCTCTTACTTGTTTCATACAGCATACAGGAAAAGCTTTATACATTAGACACACACAAACTGCAATCCACATCGATTCAGCAGAGGACATTGATTTATCAGAGAGACAGTCCACGTCCATTTCTGTTGGGGAATTGTATGGCTCTGAAATTGGGGTAATCTCTGGTTTAACCTGTTGTATGTTCTTCAGAAGCATACAAAGGTTTCTCCACTATATCTCACGTGTACCCTCTGTAACTGGGTTTTAACCTTTTGCTTTCTCCCCCTTAATAGTTTTCTCATCAGGAAATGCAAAAGCTTCTTGACTATCAGTAACTCTCCTCCAAACATTCTTACTATAATATCTGTGTGGAGGTTCAAGACTAGAACTGCTATATTCTGATTCAGAGGTAAAATCCAGGCTTCTCTGCCGGTTCTTTCTATGCCCACACCCTTTGCACTTGCCTTGTAAGTAGTGGTCAGTCCTTCTGGGCTTAGCAGACTTAACAGCTCTGAAAATCCTGCTTCCTTCCCTGGTTTACTGGCCTTTTCCTCTGGCTCCTAGCCTGCAAACCGGTCCTGCCTTTGAACAGGACCTTCTTTGCAGTCTTTCTGGTGTAAAAGCACATACCGTTTGATCAGTACCTGATTCCTCCTCCCACTCAGCTGATTCTTCAAAGAAACTTTGTCCTCGGGGTTTTGCTAGTTTCCCTTTAGCATTGCAATTTCCTTTGCACCGTCCTGTGCCTAGTCCTCGTGTGTGTGAAGCTCTGGAATCAACTCTCAGCTGATTCCTCCAGCTCCTGTTCATCTCTCTCCTCACTTCCTGTGTGACGCAGCTTATATGTTCTGTGAACTGTTTGCTTCTCTGACCCCACCCTCTCTCTGCTTGCAGCTGTCCTAGAGGTTGGGTGTGGCGTCAATCACACGCTGCTTCTATGTGCCTTAGTTTCATTCTCTCTGTGGGAAATGTGCTTCTGTGATCCCATCCCCCGCTTGTGGGAACAAATCTCAGAGTTTTTTCTACTTTTAAAGGGCTCTGCAGCCTTCACATCATCACAATAAGTGGAGAAGGCTCTGTTGCGAGTACTTTGGTTTATTTGTGTTATTTCCGCTTGCAAGTCCAGTAGGTTCTGGTTGCATCTGCACCTACAGTATTTCTGGTGGTTGTTGGTGTGTAGATGAGGAACTTTAGATATGGCAATGAGTGGTCATGTGGAGTTTTGAATATGTTCATTATTGATTTATATTTGATTCGGCTGTGCACAGGTAGCCGCTGTAGATCTTTTAAAATGGGGGTAATGTGGGGGAGTGTCTATCTGCAGTCCAGTACCCCTTGAGGGAGAGAGGGGCCGGTTGGAAGTCTGGCGAATCGAGCGGGCAGCCCAGCCGACGTCACCTTACGGGCCCTGTTAAAAGACCTTGCTACTGCACCTTCCGTGGGAGTGTCTATCTGCAGTCCGGTACCCCTTGAGGGAGAGAGGGGCCGGTTGGAAGTCTGGCGAATCGAGCGGGCAGCCCAGCTGACGTCATCTTGTGAGCCCTATATTTTGGTCATCTGTACGGCGCTCAGCCGTCGGCGCGTCTCCTAAGGGGCGGTTCCAAAGGGGCATGGTCACGCCCCTTACAAGCTCCTTAGGAGCACCTTTGGAGCCCAGGCAAATTGAACTCTCGCACTGCCGGGTGGAAGCGTAGAAGAAACCCCAGGTTGAGGCTTCGCAAGTTGGCGCCATTGAAAAACATGTGGTTTCTACTCCACGGAATATCAGCTCAGGTACTGTCCGCTTGATCCCTCAGTTGAGGGTGTGAGTTTAAGCTCAGTTGAGCGGACCCCTCCGCTTCCTCCGGTTTTCTTGAGCTTTCGGGTGATCTTTCTCTTGGTTCCCCTACTCAATGTAAGGAGTCCTTGAAGGCGGTGTCTTGGCAACCTCCTTCTGCTCTTCCCATTGAACTTCCAGCCTCCGAAATTTCCCTTTTGGATATATGGCGAGTGGTCACACGAACGGAAAAAACTCTTGCTGAGACTATTCCCTCATTGTGTCAGTTTACAGGGATGTGGTACAAACATTTCTTTCTCTTGAATCTCAAGTGTGGGCCTTGAGCTCTGTGGTGGCAAAAATGGAGCCTCAAGTTACTACTTCTGTTGAAATTTCTGCTACTTATGTGAAAGATAGCTTACTCTTGCACCAGCAACTTGAGAATCTAGAGAATGTAAATTGTTCAAGAAATTTACGGATCTTAAATTTTCCTATATGTTCGTTGCTCTCTCCTTTGATATTATTTCGGAAATACTTGAAGGAAGCTCTTCTTTTTCCACAGGCTGACTCTTGTCTCATTACTAAGTGTTATTATTTATCTTCTAATGTGTTACTTAGCACTGCGGAACAGGAAGAGGCTCCTTTAGTGGATTCGGAGAAATTTAATCTAACGGCTTTTCTAGAAGAATCACATGACCTCATCTCTACGCGGGCCACGTTGTTGGTGACCACCTCTTCCGAGGAAGATGATGTCAATATTTTAAAGGCATATTTTAGGAAAAAAGAGATACAGTTTTGTGGGGCTAAGATATTGATGTTCCCTGATGTCTCTCGCTCTACTCAATTACGTAGGAAAGCTTTTCTTTCATTTAAGCCTAGAATACTTGCTTTGGGGGCGAATTTCTTTTTAAAATACCCTTGTAAATGCAGTGTTTCTCTGAATAATGATAAATTTATATTTCTCTCGTCTTCCGATTTGGAAAAGTGGATCCTGGATAGGGAAAACCAGAGGTAACTAATATTCCTGAGAAGGGAGGGTCTCAGGCCGGTCTTTTGTTGGCTACAGGTTCCTTGAGAGTCTGTTTTAGCCTTGTTTATCCTTTTTTTGTTTTCTTGTTTTACTGTTGGACATGTCTCCCCATTGATGTGGGCTGTGCTCCTATTATGTACTGTTTATTGATATTCATTACTTTGTACAATTTTGTTTTTTTTCTTTGATTTATCATTTTTACTGTATATTGCTGTAAATTTTCATAAATAAATAAGTTAAAAAATAAAATGGGGGTAATGTGGTTGCCGTTTCTTGTTTTTATTATGGTGCATGTTTGCGGTGTGTTGGGCCAGCTGTAGCTGATGAGTGCTTGTTTGGGGAGTCCCTGGTATATGCCTGTTACTGAAATCCATGAAGTGGAAGATGAGAGCCTGAAGTACTGAGTGGATATCGGACCACTATTAGTAGAGGTTGAGGAGGAAATCCTTATTTTGTGGAATAATAGCTCCTTGTGGTTTCTCATGAATGTGAGAAGATAAGTTGGAGCTGCTGGTCAATAGTTATGCTCAGATATTTCACCTCCTGCTTGGTTTCTAGTTCAATGTCGTGGATTCTGAGTGGTTTTTTTTTTTTTTTTGGGGGGGGGGTGGGAGAATGTCTTGTTTTCTGGCAGATAAGGAGCACTTCAAGGGAGCACTTCTGTTTGTTTGTTTTTTATATAGTTGATCTGCACAGCCATCTGCAGAAGGCATCCCGTTTTCATGCTGCCATTGTGAGATCTCTTTGAAGCAGACTGTTAGTTTTGCTTCCAGAAGAGCTTGAAGTAAGAATGTCATAAGGTGTACACATCATGATATTGTCTGCATAGTCCTGTTATTGAATATTGTGTTTGTGGAATATGGTACATATGAGCGCTGCATGAATTTGTTGCGAGTTGTACGATAATGCAGAGACCCCTTGTGGAACCTCCTTTGTATTGTCTGTATGGGGGTTTTGATTTGTTTTGGTCCCCTATGTGCTACTTGCTTGGTGTGGTCTGACACGTATAATTGAATCCATTTAGAGTTGAGGTACCACCGTACTCCAAGTTGCTTTTAGTCTTGCAAGTAGGAATTTGTTGTTAGGAATGGAGTCAAAAATACAGCTGCTATATCTAGGAAAATTATGGATTTATGTATTGGGTTAAGCTTCTCATTTTGCCTCTTAGTATTGCATACTAACAGTGATGTCAGGAGAGGTTTTCTAACTCCATGGTGTGGTCTACATCCCCGTGGTGGTGTTGATTCTAGTAGAGCGTTCTTGTCCACTTAATGTTTTGCCTGAAGTATGGCTGACAATAACTTATTCTTTCAAATATATTTTGAGGCTGCAGATGGGCCTGTAAGGGCAACGTCATCCTTTGACAGCATGTGGGATGTTTTAGAATAGGTCGGCACTGAAGCCATTATTTAAGTTCCTTAGGTAAGATACCCTTTTTCGAGTGAGATTTGTGCCATCTTGCAGATAACTGGAGACAGCTCAGATATGGCTATCTTGATTCCACCCACTGGATACATTTATAAATATACTTGAAAAACTATAAGCATGGACATTTAACCAGCCAGTTCAAAAAAGGGCTGGTGTAACTGTCCTGCCCCTGCAATGTAGGTATGCCTTAGGTCAAGTTGAGAGTCTACTTGTCTTTAGAAAATAAGTGTTAGCATCCGTTGCCTTTACATGTACTTTGGAACTAGGAGACCGTCCAGTATAAAAATTAAACACCTCCCCATGACTGGGGCCCAGATTACTTGAACCAGATAAACCTCTGGCAGATTGTGATTTAAACTGCACTGTCTTAGAGGCTCGATGTACTAATCCTTGACAAAACATACTCTCAGGATAACGAGTATTGTTTCTTTGTTTTTTTAAACTAAAATTGTAACAGTAAGAAAATTGTCATTTGTCCAATTGCCCCACAACTAAAAAGTCTATGCTTTTTTTGGGTTGTTTCATTGCATGAACAATTTTGCAAATTTGTTCCCTATTATATGGTGACCGTAATCTTGTTAAAGTGGATCATTGCGCATAATCATGATCCGCCCTCGTTCCTTTGGGCCCGTACTAAAGCCACTAAGTGGTCAACGTGTGTTTTAGCAGGCAGTAACCACCTCCTCGTGACAGTTAGCACATGGGCATGACAGCGTACTGGCCAACTAAAATGTACGTTAATATATGGCCCATCTATAATGAAGGGCAAGGTGAATGGTCAAGGTAGTAGTAGAGTGTAGGGATGGATAGCACAATTTTGTGGTCCGTGGGGGTTGGGTGCATATCACGTGGTTTTAACATGGTCCCTAGTGGCAATCAGCATGGGTGTCACATAACGATGGGCAGTGCTGGGGTATAACCTGTATTAATGTGCTCCAACTAATTAGAAGCACATGGTACTGTCAGGAATCTGTTTTGTGACCGCCCACAATGTACCACATGTTGCACATAACACATGTTAAGTTTTTATGTGCAAAAAATGAGCATTAACATGCCACAATCCTAAAGGCTTCAGTAAAAGGGCTCTCTATCTTGTGTTTCCCAGTGGCCTCCTGTAGCACCTCCTGCAATCAGCCCAGGGGGGGGACTGAGCTGGGTTCAAAAGTCTAAGAATGTGACCTAGGCAGTATTCCTCCCCTTGTGGTAAGCCCTACCCTCTCTTA
>CM066044.1:123400632-123480632 GCA_033557465.1 Ichthyophis bannanicus
TATGCGCTTATTCTCTTGTCTTCAAAGATATCGCCCTTCAATGCCTGGGAGATCCAAAAGACGCCGTGCATGTGTACCAGAAGTCAGGATAGCCATATTTAAAGAGACCTGTTTTAAAGGAGACCTATAGTCCCACCCCCCTATTGTAGACACTCCTCCCTAAATGCAGGCCGTACCACTCAATACTGGCGTTGAGACCCTCGGGTTGCACTGTGCCCAAAACGTACAATCCAGCGCTGCCTCCTTGTACCATAACATTTGATCCCTCGATTTTCCAAACCCAGCATTGGATACCTCCTCAATACACCAACACCGGAGGTGTGCCTCATGTGTGATTGAATTGTCAACAATGTAGAAACAATCGAAGATTTCCTTCCAAGCCCCAGCGGAGCCTACTTTCATGCTACCGTCATTCTGATGATAAATGAACGAGATCGTCTTGCCCAATGTCGAACAATCCACATTTGCACAAAATAGCATAAATTCACAATGTGTGGATTCGCAAGATGTAGCTTGTATGATCCAATATACTTTAACACCGTGTGATCACAAAAAATGTCTCTCTCAATAGTAATATTGCAAATACGAAACAATGTCCCCAAATTCCTATCGCCCCCTCAGTCGGGTTTAATTGATCACAAGACTCAAGGTGTCTCAATCGAGTGGTACTTGAATACTGCTCTTTCACATCTACGGCTTCGTTTCCAACCTCATCGCACCGATTTATCCTAGCTATTTCCATGACAAAGGTCCAACAAGATTTAAAACCTATTCAATTACTCCAACAAGATCAGCTTCTCCCCCTCCTTCCCCCTATCACTATCACCTTTTAACCACTACCTCTGTACTTACCTTTTCATCCTTTTCATAAGCATCTACCGAAGAGGAAACTATGTCATCTTCTTTCCTCACTCTAAACATATAAAAATTACCTGTATCACAAAATCATATTCCACAAATCCCAACCACACCCATACTCTCCTTACACTCACATCTCCTCTCTCGTTATCATCCCTTCCATCTCACCTATTCTCAACTTCTCTCTCTCCACTTCAACGTTCCATGCAGCCTTCAAGCATGCTTGTGGTCACACCTCTCAAGAAACTTTTCACTTGTCGCGGCCCCGTACTTGTCCTACGAGCCACCCATCTTCTGCCTTCACTTCATTTCCAAACTATCTTGGGGGATGTGCATGACTCTACCCTTACCTGGAATTGCTTTGGCTACATGTTCTGGTCACCCCCCCCTTTGTGCGTGCGTCTAACCACCACCCGCTGGGCCGCAGTTCGTCCTTTCATTCTACTGGATGACCTCCTTGCCATCCTTTGTTTCTGGCTAAAGCCAAGGGTCTTTAACTCAGTCATCAGTCTCTTGACCGTTCCACTGCTTTGATTTGACAACTGTTGACCAACACCTTCTCCTCACTGCAGCTCTCCTCATGTGGTTTTTTTTTTTTTTTAAGAGGCTCTGGGCTGTCATGATTCTCCTCTTACTCTCCCATCGCTCTTTCAGTGTTTGTTCTGTTGATTCCTCCTCTATCACTTTCATTTGGTATTCTTCAAGGATCTGTTTCTGGGCCCCCTTCTTTTCTCCCTCTATACCCAGTCCCTTGGTGCTCTCATACAATCCTCCCATGACTATCAGTATCATTTTTATGCTGATGACTCTCAAATCAATTTAACTACACCTCTATTCTCTGACACTCCAAGCCCATATCTCTGCCCGCCTATCTGACATTGCTGCCTGGATGTTTCACCCCCATTTGAAATTGAACATGACCATCTCGACCCTCCTCCCCGCTGCCTCCTTTCTCTATCTCTGCAGAGAACACTCTTCTTCTTCTTGTTTCCTCAGCCTGCAACCTTGGGGTCATCTTTGACTCCTCCTCTTCTTCTCCACATAGATAGCTAAAACCTGTCGTTTTCTTTCTATATAACATTAGCAAAATTCATCCCTTTCTTTCTGAACACACTACTAAAACACTTACCCACTTTAGTTATCTCCCGTCTCGACTATTGTAATCTCCTCCTTGCTGGTCTCCCTTTGAGTCACCTCTCCCCTTCAATCTGTTCAGAACTCTGCTGCATGGCTAATCTTCCACTAGCCCAATATACTCATTTAACCCCTCTTCTCAAATCACTTTATTGGCTCCCCTTCCATTCTGTATCCAATTTAAACTTCTCCTTCTGACCTATAAGTGCATTCGTTCTATTGCTACTCACTACCTTTCCTCTCTCCTCTTTCTCTACACCCCTCCACGTGAACTCCGCTCTTACACTGGCCTGCTTCTCTCTATGCCCTTTTCTTCCACTGCCAACTCTAGACTTCAGTCCTTTCACCTTGCTGCTCTTTATGCCTGGAACAAACTACCCGAGTCTGTATGTCAAGTTTCATCTCTCCCCCTTTTCAAATCCATGCTAAAGGCTCACTTCTCTGTGGCTGCTTTTGGATCCTGATCCCTTGTTTTCCTTCTCCTTACCTTTCCCTATTTATAACCTTATTCTCAACTATTGAATTGTCTGTCTTGATCAGATTGTAAGCTCTGACGAGCAGGGATCATCTTTTATATGTATCTTTACAGCGCTGCGTATGCCTTGTGGCGCTATATAAATGATTAATAGTAGTAGTAGGCTACGCCTGTAGCTCTACATGGGTATATTCTTGAAGAACATCATGTGTGACCTAGCTGAGCTGTATTCAGTTTATCCTTCCAGAGAAATTGGAATAGTATCAATTCTTAGTGGCTTATGGCAAAGACTGCTTGAAGTTCATGGTCCAGGAGACCTATGACATCTTTGCAATGGCATCAAGAGCTTCTGTCATAAGTATTGGTGTCCCGAGAATCATCTAGCTCCAATCCTCAGATCTGGAACAATCTGTGCAGAACAAGCTTGTTTACATGCTGTGTCATGAAGAGAATCTCTTCGTAGAACAGGTAGAAGAGAAGGCTAGCTTCATCAAAAAGTAGTATGTCATCCTTCGTAATCTCTCAAGGCGCATGTCCAAGCCGGCCTCCTATTGCAGGAGGTATCAGGAGGGAGTCAGAAAAAGACCTGATACGCTCGTAGACATAGGTACTTTCCTAGGCCCCAAACCTCCAAGCCCAAAACAGGCTCCTCACCCACAACAGCATCAAGAGAAACCTCAGAAAGCTCAGCCAGCTTTCTCAGCCAAAGCCTGGGGCAGGGTTTTGACCGATTCCTTCGGAGCATAGCCATTCTGCCAATAACTGCAGTGGGAAACCCTCTAGTTGGGGGAAGGCTCACTCCTTTGCTTGAAGGTGGCCCTCATAATCTCAGACTTATGGGTTCTACAGATAATCCAAAGTAGTTACAAACTAAATTTATTGGATCTGCCACCAAATTGCCCCTGGAGGGTGCATCGTCTTGACCCTCTGCATCAGGAACTGCTTTAGAGAGACCACTTTAGATAAAGACACTGCCCTCTTGTCAGATCATGCATGGAGCTTGTGTCACCAGAGCAAAGAGGGTGAGGGTTTTATTCCAGGTACTTCCTGATTCCCAAGAAAATGAGGGAATACCATCCCCATCCTAGACCTAAGAGATCTGAACATGTACTTGGTAAGAGAAAAGTTCAAAATGATTTCTATAGGCACCATGCTTCCTTACCTTCAGAAAGGAGATTGGCTATGCTCCCTAGATTTGAAGGATGCGTATAGCCACATAAAGATACAGCCTGATCACAGGAGGCATCTCAGATTTGTCCTGGAGGACAATACTTCCAATACTGAGTGTTGCCTTTTGGCCTAGCCTTAGCATCTCCCGTGTTCACAAAATGCCTTGTGGTAGTACTGTAGATGCATACCTCCAGATACTGGGAGTGTTTGGTGTTCTCCCTATCTAGACGATTGGCTGATCAAGCATATCACTCAGGAAGGTGTTCAAGAATCAACACGATTGACCATTCGGGTGTTTGAACTAGGGTTTATTATAAATTATTCCAAGTTCCACTTTCAGCCCACTCAACAGTTGGAATTCATAGGAGCCCTAGTCAACATGACTCAGGTGAGAGCCTTCCTCCCGCATGAGCAGCTTCTCAGACTGACAGCTCAAGTGCGGGAGACTCAATTGAATCAGCAGGTATCATCTCATAAGATGTTGACTGTACTAGGCCACATGGCCTCTACTCTGTCTGTTAAACCTATGGCACGCCTCCATATGAGTCAGCCTCAGTGGACTCTGAGGACTCAATGGACTCAAGCCACAGGTCAACTCAGGAATCATCTGTATGTCATCAGTCCTCTTGTTCAGTCTCTGCAATGGTGGACAATCCATCACAATTTGCTCAGAGGTCTGCCCTTCCAAATTGCTCCACCCCAAAATGTTTTGATGACAGTTGCATCCAAACAGGGGTGGGGAGCTCATCTTGATGGGTTCACACCCAGGGTGATTGGTCCAGCCAAGAAAGTCTCCACCAGATCAGCTTCTTGGAATTAAGAGCTGTGGCAAACACTTCAAAGGCTTTTTGAGACCAACTGGCCAACAAATGGCTAACCTTTTTAGCCTTTCCTATGAAGAAAGGCTAAAAAGGTTAGGGCTCTTTAACCTGGAAAAGCGACGGCTGAGGGGAGATATGATAGAAGTCTATAAATTAATGAACGGAGGTGGAACGGGTAAACGTAGATCGATTGTTTACCTTATCAGAATATAGAAAGACTAGGGGACATGCAATGAAGCTACAGGGTAAACTATTTAAGACTAATAAAAGAAAATATTTTTTCACTTAACATGTAATCAAACTCTGGAATTTGTTACCGGGGGATGTAATAAAGGCTGTTAGTGTAGCTGGGTTTAAAAAAGGTTTGGACAAGTTCCTGGAGGAAAGGTCACATAAACCATTATTAAGAAGGGACCCAGGATATCAATGCTTGAACCAATACAAGCATTGTGGAACCTGTGTCCCTTGGGGAAACTGCTAGGTACATAGACCTAGATTGGCCACTGTTGGAAAACAGCATACTGTGCTTGATGGACCTTGGTCTGGCCCAGTATGGCATATCTTAAATGTTTTCGTTCAGACCAATAATCAAGTTGCCATTTTCTACATCAACAAGCAGGGAGGACTGGGTTTATATCTCCTGTTGTTGGGAAGCAATCAGGTTGTGGAAGTTTTGCCATCACACATGGACTGGACTTAAGAGCCACATACCTACCAGGTGAGTAAAACACTCTGGCAGACAGACTGAGTCTAGTCCGCCAACCACACGAGTGGACCCTGGACAGAGAAGTTGCAGCTCGCATATTTTAGAAGTGAAGCACCCCCTTGATAGATCTGTTCACCACTTTACAGAATGCCCAGATGGATCAGTTCTGTTCCAGGGTAAGATCAGACTAGCCTTGGATCCTTTCCTCCTATATTGGGGAGAGGGTCTTCTGTACACATATCCTCCAATCCTTCTCATTGGAAAGACCCACCTGAAGCTCAAAATAGAAGGAGGCACGATGGATTCTTATTGCTCCTTACCGGCTCAGACAACCTTTGTTTCCCCTCCTGCTACAGCTCTCCAGTCAAGAAGCCATTCTGGCTTGGCCATATGCTGTATCTGATTTTTCAGGAAGTTGGGATAACGTTGCACCCCAACATTCAGTCAGCCCTCATGGCATGGATATTAAGAGGCTAATGTTGTCTGAGCCGGCCGGCCGGTGTGATTGATGTCCTTTTTGCTCCAGAAGGGCCTCAATAAGAAAGTCTTACTCCTGCAAATGGAAGAGTTTTGCTGTCTAGTGTGAGGGTCTGGCCCTAGATCCGTTCATCTGTTCCATACAAAAACTACTTGAGTATCGTCTGCACCTCCCCAAGTCAGGACTTAAGTCCAACTCCATAAGTGTCCACCTAAGTCAGTGGTTCTCAACCTTTTTTGTACCGTGACCCCTTTTACCATTGGTCAACTTGTGGTGACCCCCAATGATTTAAAATCAAATGTGGCTCTCTTCCTTTACCGTTAACGCATTGTTGCTGTAATCATTTGTTGAATTATTAATATATTATAGGCCCTTGCAATATGTTTTTATTTATAAAATGTACTTATTTAAACTGTAATAACACAGGTACACTAAAAAAAATTTTTTTTAAACTGCCTCTAATGTTTCGATTGATTTTTACGTTTTTTGGTGCGCTGAATCCAAATCTGGTAACCAATTTGCTCCATCACGTACAGATTTTTTGCTACATTGGTTAGCAGTTTGAGGTGAACGTTTCAGATTGAGTGCGATCGAGATAAAAGTTTCTTGGATGAATTCTTTATACTAATGTTTAGTAGTTATTCAAATAAGAATAAAGAAAATTGTAACAAGGCCAGCACATAAGAATAGAGTAATGTCAACAAAACACACTGTGATGGTAGCAAAAAATTGTCTGCACTTAAAACAGCCACATACATGTGCACAAACATTGAGCATAGTTAAGAGTGAGGTTAGACACAAAAGCAAGCAAAGCAAAGAAATGTGCAAAAAATGTTGTACAGGTATGTATGTAAGAATAGAAAACGCAAACCGCACCATTGCAATACATGAAGACAAACACCCGGTGGTGTGAAAATAAAATTCTAATAATGAGATCCGACAATGTGGGAATAACTAGCAAATTGTTATTTCAAAGTTTAGTAAAAACACGATATTTGTCAACACAGTTTAGATTTTAAAGTCATTCTTGGGTCAATCAATCTCCTGGTGGGCCCGTTTCTTCTTCCCCGAATGCTTCTCTTGGTGCGCTGCTTGGCGTATTTTTCATCTGGGGTTTCCCGCAGCAGCAACCAGCAGAAATCAGCCATCATAGTGGTGTTCCATCTTCCTTGGTACCTTCTCTCTGCGTCCTTGATGTCCTGGTGAAACCTTTCACCTGTTCTTCACTGTACGCCCCAAGTTTTCGGGAAAGTAGTTCACATGGGAGTGCAAGAAATGGGACTTTCAGGCTCATGTTACCGCCTTGTTCTTTGAAGGCATTGAGCATCCTGGCAACAATATCCTTATAGTTCTCATTCCGCCTGTTCCCCAAGAATTTGAGAACAACATCCTTGAAGGAATCCCAGGCTTCTTTTTCCTTCTCAGACATCGTTTCAGCGAATGCTCCATCTGAAATGAGTTTCCTTATATCAGGGCCAACAAACACTCCTTCCTTTAGCTTTGCTTCAGAAAGTCTGGGGAACTTTGAGCAAAGGTACCGAAAGCACTCACCATCTTTTGGAAGGGACTTGATGAATTGCTTAATGAGACCCAACTTAATGTGGAGAGGTGGTAATAGAATTTTATCACGAGGTACCAAGCTCTCATTGAAGAACATTTTTCTCACCGGGTCTCAAATACTCCCGAATTGGCCAGTCTTTTTTTCCCCCAGTGTAGGTCGCGGGCCCGGCTATCACACAAGCAAAGGAAGCAGGGATATTTTGGTGAAAACCGGATTGCTGCCCTAATAGCATGGATAGAATTTTAAAGTCTCCACAAATCATCCACTTATGCTCATCATAACGAATCTTCTGAAGAATCAGGGCCAAATTCTCGTATTTTTCTTGGAGGAATAATAGAGTGAGCAATAGGAACTGAAGCGAATGTGTTGCCATTATGAAGAAGAACACCTTTTATGCTGTCTTTTGACGAATCAATGAACAGCCGCCATTCAGCAGGATCATACTTGAGTTTAAACTTTTCCATCACTCCGTATATATCGTTGCAAAATACCAAATCTTCCTCTTTGCTGAAATACTTCAAAAATTGTGTCTCGCGGTTGCGGTACCAATAAAAAGTTGTTCCTGGTGACAATAGATTTTTCTGTTTAAGCCGAGAACCTAGCAGTTGGGCAGCATCTTTTGGGAGTCCTAAATCCCGACCTAAATCATTCAATTCAGCTTGAGAGAAAAGTTCAGGTTTCGGATCTGGTTCAGTTTCAAACTCGGAAGTACTGGACTCATCGGGAAAAGCCATCTGATGAGTCTCATCATGATCAGAACCGTCCACACAAATATGATCCAAAGATTTTGGTGGTTCAGGCACAGGTACGTCGTTGCTATGAGGCATAGGCCTAATTGCTGAGGGAAGGTTGGGGTAACTTATTACGTTCTTATTTTTTAATGTGTATCCCCTCACAATGCAAGAGCAACATAGCAGTCACTGCTGTGGTCTCTTTGTTCACGCCACATCATAGGTATTCCGAAACGAAATGCTTGTTTTTTACCTTTCATCCATACGCGTAGATCTTCCTCACATGTCTTGCACACTTTGTGAGGAGCCCACGGTTTGTCTTGATCGCCTAACTTCAAACCGAAATAGGCGAAATATACTTTTTTAAATAAATGCAGAAATGTTCCTCTGCCGCTTTTTCACGGTATATTCCCCACAAATAAAAACAAAAACTGTCCGGAGAGTTGATGCAACCTCTGGCTCTGTGAGCCATCACAAATACACAGCACTGCAAACTACAACTGTAGTGAACCACTTCGGAATAAAGCTGGATTACGACTGAGCAAACAAAAGGTAATAATGAACTTGCAAGAAAACTGAAATTTGACAGGAACGTTCATGTCGCAACAACCGTGTTTGAGCGAGCGTGCTAACGAGGCGAGGCGAACAGGAAAGAACATGCGCCAGCGTGAGTACTGGATTTAGCCCCCCGCCTCCAATTGTCCTGTTAATGTATAAAATGAATACAAAACACTCTAAAATATCATGAGGGAGTGTTTCTAGTTAGTTAACCATTACAACCTCTATTTTGGGCCAAGAAAATAAACTGCAGTCAGCTAAAAAGAAATTATGTGAACATTCCTTATATGGGTAAGAAATCTAATTTTGTAAGAAAACGTGACGTGATGGAACATTTTGGCTATTTTTCCTGGATTCAGCACCCCAAAATCTATAGGAATCAGTTGCAAAACTGGAGGCAGTTTTTTGGTAGTGTACCTGTGTAATTAATCACAATAACAAGTAACAATATTTGATTTCAAAATTATTATGATTTTGTAGTCAAATCACTAATATGAAATAAAATTATTTTTTCTACCTTTGTTGTCTGACCAATTTATTCTCTGATCATGCTGGTCCTGATCTGAGGCTTCTGCTTTCCTGTCTTCTCTTAGCTCTCTTTCTGTGGTCTATGGTCCATCTGCCATTTCTTATCTCGTCTTTTGTTTTCTTCACTTCTTTCCATCAGCCTATTTCCAGTCCCAGTAACCCTCCCAGTATCAGCCCCTTTACAGTCCTCACTCCCAGTACCTTCCAGTGTCAACTTGCATTCCCATGACTGCCACTGGTGTCCATTCCCTTCCAGTCCCCCTCCTTCCCCACTGACCAGTCCCTTCTAGTACAAATACCATGGCAGCCCCTCTCAGATCCACTTCCTTCCAGTTCCATTCTCCCATCCCCTCGTATCAGCCCATTTGTAGCCTTAGCCCCCAGTTTTCTTCCAGGGCCAGCAGCTTTATCCTCCCCTCCACACAATCAGCCCATTCCCAGTCCAGTCCCCCAATCAGCTCACTTCTAGTGCTAATCCCCCTCAACCCCATTACCAGTGCTAGGCTCCCCTAATCAGCCCAATACCATTACTACCCCCCAACAGCTCATTACCAGTCCTAGCCTCCACTAATCAGCTCATTTCCAGTCATAGCCCCCCCCCCCCGATCAGCTAATTTCTAATGCTAGCCTCCCATCAGTCCATTACCAGTCCTAGCCTCCCCTAATCAGCTCATTTCCAGTGCTAGTCCCCCCTCAACCCCATTACCAGTGCTAGGCTCCCCTAATCAGCCCATTACCAGTCCCAACCCCCCTTGATCAGTACATTCCCAGTCCTAGCCTTCCCTAATCAACCCATTACCAGTCCTAGCCCCCCCATCTGCCCCTTACCAGTGCTAGCTCCCCCATCAGCCCATTATAATCCTATCCTAATATCCTAATATTTCTTTACGGAAAGAGTAGTGGATCCATGGAATAGTCTCCCAGTGGAGGTGGTAGAGATGAGGACAGTAACTGAATTCAGAAAAGCATGGGACCAACACAAAGGATCTCTAAAGGTAAAAAGTGGACTGTTGTAGTTGTTATGGAAGGACAGACTAGATAGGCCATGTGGTCTTTTTCTGTCATCATGTTTCTATGTTTCTATGTAACCTGCACTGTCTCTTGCCTCTGTCCAGCATTTATCCAGTCTGTCCAGTATGTCCCCTTGTCTCTCCCCTTTGTCCATGCCAGCCCCCCTCCCTTCATCCATCCATATAAGCCCCCTCTCCCTCCATCCATGTCAGCCCCCCTCCATCCCTCCCTCCATGTCAGCCCCCTCTGTCCATGTCAGCCCCCCTCCATCCATATCAGCCCCCTCCCTCCATCCCTCCATGTCAGCCTCCCTCCCTCCATCCATCTATATCAGCCCCCTCCCTCCATCCATCCATATCAGCCCCTCCCTCCATCCCTCCATGTCAACCCCCTCCCTCCATGTCAGCCTCCCTCCTCCCTCCATCCATCGACATCAGCCTCCTCCCTCCATCCCTCCATGTCAGCCCCCCTCTGTCCATGTCAGCCCCCTCCCTCCATCCATCCATATCAGTCCCCCCTCCCCCCCCCCGTCGATGTCAGCCGTGTTGCAGGTTCCTTGCCCCCTCATCACCTCTCCCCATGTCTGCCTCCCTTCTAATGCAGCTGCGGCTCCCTGCCTCTTAGGGAACCGCGGCTGTGCCTCTAAAATTGTTGCGGAGCCTCCCTTTCTCTCGACGGGCTTCGTGCAGCATTGTCCCACCTCCAAAGGAAGTGGTAAAGAACTTCCTTTGGAGGCGGGACAATGCTGCACAGAGCCTGTCGAGAGACAGGGAGGCTCCGCAATGATTTTACAGGCACAGCCACAGTTCCCTAAGAGGCAGGGAGCCGCGGCTGCATCAGAAGGAAGGGGGGTGAGTTTGCCGCTGCCAGAAGCAGACTTGGCAGCGGCAGCAATTTGGGCGCGTTTAAAAATTTTTTTTTAACTTCGCGGAGACGAGATGACCCCAGCTAAATCCTGTGGCGACCCCCGTGGGGGTCGCGACCCACAGGTTGAGAACCGCTGACCTAAGTGCAATTGGAGCTTATCATTGAGGTGTGGAACAAAAGTCCATCTCTGTCCAGCCTTTAGTTGTTCGCTTTATGCGGGGGTTGTTTCTCTTGAAGCCTCCCTACAAACCTCCCATAATGTCTTGGGACCTCAATGTGGTTCTTGCGCAGCTCATGAAAGCTCCCTCTGAGCCGCTCAATTCCTGTCCTCTGACATTCTTAACCTGGAAGGTGGTGTTTGGTGGCAGTCACTTCAGCACACAGAGTGAGTGAGGTTCAGGCTCTAGTGGTTCATTCGCCATACACCAGATTCCATTATAATAGAGTGGTTCTCCGTACTTATCCTAAATTCCTTCCAAAGGTGGTATCGGAGTCTTCCCTCCTCCCCCCTCCCCCCGATTCTCCTGCGTAAATATTTAAAGGAAGTATTGTCCTTGCCTAATGCAGATACCATGGGTTTTGTTAAGTGTTATTATGCTCAAACTAAAGTTAGGCAGGAGAACTCTTTAAATCCAGATTTAGATGTCCTGGCTGAGGGACAGTCTCTGAACCTCATGGCTTTTCTTGAGGATTCACAGGATGTCATCTCGACCAGGGCTATTCTTCTTGTTGCGTTTTTATTGGAGGGAGACAAAAGTGAGGTCCTGAAGACACATTTTAGAAAGAAAGGTTCCCTGTTTTGTGGAGATACTCTAGCCATTTTCCCAGATATCTCTTGTATTGTTCAAGTCGGAAGGAAATCTTTTTTGGTATTGAAAGCTAGGGCACTTGCTTTAGCTGCCCCTTTTTATCTCCATTACCCTTGTAAATGTTTAGTTCCTTTGTGCAACAGCAGTATGTATTTGTGACTTCCTCTGATTTAGAGAAACTTTTATTGATTAAAGAAAAATAATTGAAGGAAGTTAACGGAGTTTGGTTGTTACCTTTGGCCTATTGAAGGGTGTTGTTTTTTTTTAAATATTTAGGCTATGAGTAGATAGGGATTGGTTTGTTAATAAGTCAATCCTTGTTTAGTTTTCTTGAGTGGGTTTTCATTTTTGTTTTATACTCCCCGTGGTGTGAACTAAAATCTTTTAAGTTGTATTTCCTCAGTGTTTGCAATTTATTGTGGATGATTGTATTTCCTTTGATCTTGGTATTGTATACATCAAAATCTTAATAACAAAAAGGGGCATCATATGGTCACATTTACAGGCGCCATTGAGAAGTTTTGTGGCAGTGTTCTGAACTAGTTGTAAGCAGTGGATCCGATAGAGCAGGAGGCTAGAGAATAAAGAATTAGAATAATCAAGATGAGAGATTACCAATGAAAGAATAAGCAGATGAGTGGACGACGAGTCAGGCAGCTTGCAAATGGAATGGATTTGGCAGAGAATGAAGAAATAGCACTGAACAGTGGTGCAAAAAGGAGAGCCAGGAGTCAAAGGAAATACCAAGAATCTTAATAGTGCCATGTTAAGGGAGAGGAGCCCCATGATTGGAGGGGGAAAGGGTGTTGGAGAAAAACATAGGGGCATGTTTACTAAACATTCCTAACGTGCGGGGCCGTGCTAGTGTGCCTGTGCCATATAAGGAGTGGGCGGTTCAGGCAGAAAATAGAAAAAAAACGGTAGTAAGCAACCGGACGTGTGTGCGTCGCGCTAATGTGCGGGGGTCGACATTAGCGTGTGGAAAGGCAAAGTGGCGCGCTGCTGAGTATACAAAACAACAGAGCCGTGGTACAACGGTGAAGACACTGACCAATGGTGCAGGGGCCATGGGTTCAATCCCCAGTGTGCGCAACGACAAAGGTCAGCTGAGGCAGTAACTGTAATGATTAACATTGTTTTAGGAGGCAAATTAATTTGGAACGGCATAAGGCGGCGCACAGTTATGTTTGGGCGGCATAAGGCGGCGCACAGTTATTTTTGGGCAGCAGAAGGCGGCGCACTGGTCCCCTTGGGCGGCAGAAGGCGGCGCGCTGATAGGCACAAGGCGGCGCGCTGATGCACAAGCACAGGAACAGAGCCACAGCACAATGGTTAAAACACTGACCAATGGTGCAGGGATCAGGGGTTCAACTCCTCACAATGCCCAGTGAAAAATGCCTGCTGAGGCAGTATGTATTATGTTGTGGAGTGCTGTAGGAGGCTGTATAATTTTATTTGTTATCACTACTAGCAAACGCACTCTCCCAGCATGTTAACATACGGCGGCCCATAAGGCACATGTTACAGTGCACTGTTCGCCAAGGCACCCTTGAATGACCCCTATAGGGCAGCATGTATGTTGCGACACAGGATAATGTATAGTGCACCCTATAGGGATGGCAACCATAAGGTGGCCTACAGGGCGCCCTATGAAGCACCCTCAGAGGCACCTAATGGGTATAGTAAGCTGAGGGTGGTCTTGCCGGCATAGGACATATGTACAGTAAATAAAATAAAGCTGTGGACAGCCCTACCAAAGGGCCCCACTGTGGGTTTGAACCCATGACCTCTGGCTGCACAGGCAGTGATGTAACCATTGCGCTACAGCTCCATAGCTGTAAGCAGGCCCCTGGCTGGCTGCAGATAACCTACACGTCACCTCACAGACAGTCTGCTGGTGTCAACAGGATAGGGTTAGGGCCACCCGTACCCATGATGCACTGCACATGCAAATTAGCTGTCCGCAGATGGACACAAGATGGGGAATGCACCCCCACAGCACCTCGGCCCTGTTGGGGGAAGTGACCGGTGCACCCACACAGCACCTTGGCCTAGTAGGGGGCACTGACCGGGTGTTTTACTGGCACAGAGTAGCCACACACCGTTACATCGTGCGGGTACTGTGCTCACCCTGAGTGTGCAATGAGGTGGCCAGGACCAGGTCAACAACACCTGCCATGGCTGATGGAGGCCAAGCGGGCGTTCCAAAGCAGTGTTAATGTGTAAGATAGCTAGTTTCTGCACAAACACCATGGATATCCCTGTCTGCCACCATCAGGCACCCCCCCAGTGGCAAACATGGTCCCCATCAAGGGATCCACATTCTACCTCCCTGCAAAGGTGGCAGTAGAGGGCAATATCAACCCCAGTCCTGCTGAGGAACACCACCACCCCCCCCCAGGCAGGCAGCTCCATACACAGCCATAACACAATAGCAGACAGAAGCCCAGGGTATGGTAAGCTGCACTCCACCACCAGATATTCCCCTGCAGCAAGCCAACAGCCACTGCACCCTGCAAGCCATTATAGCAAGACATTTACCAGCTACAAACAGTCTGCTGGTTAGTCCATAGTGCATGTTCCCAATGGAGATGCATGCACCCAGAACTGGGCTGTCTGCATACACAGCAAGCAGATAGATCAGTGACTGGGCCCCAAAGAGAAACCCATATCTATCACATGAGAGAACTACTATACAGCACTATGGGGGGGCCTAGCCATGCTGTGGTCACTGCACAGTCAGGGTGAGCGTGATCCCCCAGAAGGACATGCTTTGGCCACCCTGTCTGTGTAGGTGGTGGCCGGACACTACAATATCCCAGCCAATGTCCCTGCCAGGGCCCTATGCCCAGTGCAGATGCATCCTGGCCACGCCACCCTGCCCTGGCTATACCCATGGTACCTTGCACCTCATTATGCACATTGACTGGCCAATATTGGCAACAGTGCTGGCAGTGCGGGCTGTTGAAGGGGCTTGCAGCCAACACCCACTGTATAGACAGACACACACTTCCACACCTCTGCCATCATGGTGCTACGATTGAGGGGGTAAGTAGCCTTGCCCACCAAACCGGTCCTGAGCACGGCAAGGCATGGATATGGTACGCATTACAGCTGGTGGTCACTCCCAGGGTGGTAAGCACCGTCAGAGGCAGGCCTGGAGCATGCCCCGCAAACACCTAACAGATTGTTTGGATGGGGTCAACTAGCAGTATGTACGTAACGTATGGATAACTGCCTGCCTGCGCTCCTAGCAAACGTCTCCGAGCTGTGTACCGTATACCTCAGGTGTAGGGTGACATTGGTAAGTTATGCAAGTGCTCGTTTTGGGTGCTGCATGCACGGTCCAATGTTCTGCCTTTCCAGGAGACATTGGCCAATGGGGCCTGTGGGTGTGGGTTGTTGTCTGCCCTTGATGGCTGCTGCTTTACAGCACAGATTCCCAACTCCAGTCCAGGTTTGCATCACACTGTTCGGGTTTTCCTGCTATCCCTCATGAATATGCATGGGCTACATCTACATGCCATGGGGGTGGTGCATAGATATACAGCACAGGCATTTGTATGAGTGTCAGCATGGAACCTGACTGGTGTGTGGCCCACCAGGGACTGCATTTGGGTGATTCTGCTCTAGGTACTGCCCCTGTTCATGGTGTCTGTGCTCAGTGGGGGTAAAAGATAGATGTCTTACCATTGCATATGTCCCCGCCATGAAAGGTGTGTCCTTACTATCACTGTTTAGTTGTGGGAAAAATATGTGGGCAGGATTGGCAGTAGCCCCAGCTGGGCTTTGAACCTGTGACCTTCTGTTCTTGTATGCACTGTCTGTGTGCACTGCACCACTGTGTAGCCACAGATTGGTTGGATTCCCTGGACTGTCCATGACTGTGGATCGGCAGGACCTGTCTGTTGCAGTGGACTGTGCCAGCCTGCACATGGCTAGGCCTCTGTCTTCTGTGGTTAGCAGCCACTGCCCCCTGCACCACATGTACTTGTCCGCCAACATGCTGGCATGAACTTCTCTCAGAAAAAGCAGTTGACCTGATTGCAATGTGGCAGTATGGGACTGCATTTGGGGGACTTGGCTGTAGGTAATGCCCATTGTTGTGTGTGTGTGTGCGGTGTTGGGTAAAATATGGGTGTTTTCCCCATGCATACAGGGGTGTCCTGTGCTATCTTTATTTAGTGGTGGGTAAAATATAGGGACTGGGCTGGCAGGTGCCCCAGCTGGGTTTTGAACCTCTGCCCTCTGGTCTTAGAGGTAATGACTCTGTCCGCTGTACCACACTTTGGCCACAGAGACAGTGCAGCCCCTGGAGGCAGTAAGCCTGGCAGGATGGGGTCACAAACCCTGCTCTACGCAATTCTACTGTGGGCATATGCACCCTGTCTGGTGACAAACGTGCACATAAACCCCGGAAATGACCACGGGAAATGTGGGACAAAATATCACCACGCTGGGCAACAGTGATATTAATGGGCAACCATAGCAAACACTCCCAGGAAAGCTCCAAAACGTGGAAATGTTTTTTGGAAGAGTCTCCTCTCAGTAGACCCTTCCAAAATTCATTTCTTTTTTCTGGAGCTTTGCTGGGTGTGATTTCTGTAATTGCCCATCACTATAACTGTTCCCCAGCTGACTTACTATTTTTAATAGTTCTGTTGTGGTCATTTTCTATTTTTATTTTCACTTTTGTGCTGTGCACATATATCACACTGCCTCACGTTTTGCTGGTTTTCCCCGGTTTTCCTGTACATTGCTGACGGAAAATGGTTTCTCTTCCCTTTAAATGCTTTCTACCGCGAGTGTTTCACTCGCGGTAGTTTTTACATGCACATTCGGGCCCGATACTGTGCGGGAGCCTCTCCCCTCCCACTCTCCACCCATTGACCCCGTCCCTCCGCCCCTCCGGAGCCTTCCTCCGCCCTCCTTTCGCCGTTCCACGCCTCTATCGGACATTTGCGGGCCCGCACTTGTACGGGGCCCATTAGTGAGCCGCGTACCTGTGCGGGGGTGACACGCACGTGTGCGGGGCGTTTAAACGCGTTTCTGCGCGTTTCAGTGCCGCGTTGCCGTGCGCTATTTTGCGGCGCGCTATTTTGCGGATTTTAGTAAACATGCCCCATAGTTGCAGTTTTGCTTGTGTTGAGCTTTAGCCCGTGCCTGACAACCAGCCCGCAATAATGTAAAGTTTTTGGGAAACCTGAGGGAAGTGGATAACATCAGCGTAGACAAAGAAAGAAACATTGAGGGACTAGATCAGGAATGCCGGGGGGGGGGGGAGGGTAGGGTGGGACAAGGAATACATTGAAGAGAATAGGGCTCAAGACAGAATCCTGAAGAACACTGCAATGAAGAAGTTGGGGGGCCAAGAGCGGAGAGGACCTCAACCCAGAATGTACGATCATGCAGGTAGGAGCAAAACCCAGCCAGAACTGTACCAATGGAAGAGAGTTGAGCGAGAAGGAGAGAGTGATTAACCAGATCAAAAGCCGCAGTGAGATCAAGAGAAACAAGAAGAATATCATGCTGGGAGGCAAGAGTCAGAAATAGCCAGAAAGGAGTGCTTGGTGGACAGGAGAGGAGAGAAACCAGTCTGGGCCTAGTGAAGAAGATGAAAATCCACTATCGGGATATTCTCCAGGAAATTGAAAACCCCTGTCGTGCTCCATCTTATTAGGAGCATGCTTGAACACACATCAACATCCAAGACTCCACCTGCTGCCTCATCAGTTCCACTTATAATACGGCTGTGTGCTCCATCTGTGGCTCTCTTCAAATCCAGGCTAAAAAAACACTTCTTTGAGGCTGCTTTTAGTTAAAGTGGGGTCCCAGGGCCCTCTGAAAAGGGTTAATATCGAGAATGGCTTGGAATGTTGCTGACAGTCTGGAGAGAGATGTGTTATAAAAGCCAAGGTTTTACTTTGAGATGACATTGTTTGTGAGAACGAGACAGGTTGCTTTTGTTTTTAGAATGCTGGAGCAGAAATGTCTCTGCTCTGACCTAGATCATCTAGATAAACAAAGCTTGACGTAGTGTTCAATTTGTACAATGTAAGAGTTTTTCCTTAATAAAAGGAGGTGCGATGGCCTAGCTGAGGGGGAAAGCATGGGAACCTGCACAAGTGTGCATAGCTATGAATTCCTCACTTAAGCTGAAGTTGTACTGTTTTATATAACTTTCTGTGTCTGTGTGCTTTTGTATTTACAGCTGAATTTAGAGAACTGAATTCCAAGGATCGAGGTTAAGTTTTGCCACCTGGTCAGAAGTAGGCCACAGGCTAAAAGATCCATTCACTTTCGAATCCTGATCCCCTAGTGTCCTATTCACCTTAGGGTTGCCAACTGGACAGTTTTCAGCTGGCCTGGCCGGGTTTTCCGTGGCCAGGCCGGTTGCCGGCAAAGAACAGAAACTGGCTTTTGCTCTGGCTGCGATAACGGGAGCAGCCAGAGCAGAAAACCGGCTTGCGGTCTGCGGTCCGCACCCCCTTGCAGCCGCTGCTTCTGTTTCTTACAGAGAAGCGGCTGCAATAAAGTGAAAAAAAAAAGACAACCTCTGAGGAGCCCTCCGACCCTAGGAAACTCCTGCTGCAGCGCCCGCCCCTCTGATGTCGCTTCCTTTTCAGCTCCCTGTGCTGCAGCAGGAGTTTCCTAAGACCGGAGGGCTCCTCACAGGTTGTCTTTTTTTTTTAACTTTATTGCAGCCGCTACGCTACTCTGTAAGAAGCAGGTGCAGTGGTTACACGGGGGGGGGGGACGGGACGTGAAACTGTACTTGGGGGTGAAGCTGCCCTGGGGGGGGGAGGGGGGAAGTGAAGCTGTACTAGGGTGGGGGTGAAGCTGTACTAGGGGGGAAGGTGAAGCTGTACTGGGGGGGTGAAGCTGCATTGGGGGGAGGGGGAGGGAGGGGAGGGGAGGGGAGGGGGGAGGGGGAAGGTGAAGCTGTACTAGGGGGGTGAAGCTGCATTGGGGGGGAGGGGGAAGGCGAAGCTGCACTAGGGGGGTGAAGCTGCACTGGGGGGTAGGGACGGTGAAGCTGCATTGGGGAGGGGAGGGGTGGGGGAGGGGGAAAGGTGAAGCTGCACTGGGAGGAGGAATAGTGAAGCTGCACTAGGGGGGGTTAAGCTGCACTGGGAAGGGAAGGTGAAGCTGCACTGGGGGGAGGGGGGAAGGTTGAAGCTGTACTAGGGGAGTGAAGCTGCACGGGGGAGGGGGAAGGAGAAGCTGTACTGGGGGGGTGAAGCTGCACTGGGGGGAGGGGGAAGGTGAATATGTACTGGGGGGGTGAAGCTGCACTTGGGAGAGAATGTGAAGCTGTAGAAGGGGGGTGAAGCTGCACTGGGGAGGGAAGGTGAAGCTGTACTAGGGGGCTGAAGCTGCACAGGGGAAGGGGGGAAGGTGAAACTGCACTGGGGGGAAGGGGGAAGGTGAAGTTGTACTAGGGGGGTTGAAGCTGCACTGGGGAGGGAAGGTGAAGCTGTACTGGGGGGTGAAGCTGTACTGGGGGGAGGGGGTGAAGCTGCACTGGGGAGGGAAGGTGAAGCTGTACTAGGGGGGTGAAGCTGCACGGGGGAGGGGGGAAGGTGAAGCTGCACTGGGGGGGAAGGGGGAAGGTGAAGTTGTACTAGGGGGATTAAAGCTGCACTGGGGAGGGAAGGTGAAGCTGTACTGGGGGGGTGAAGCTGTACGGGGGGGGAGGGGGTGAAGCTGCACTAGGGGGGGGGTAAAGCTGCATGGGTGGGGCAGAAGGCTCCACACAGGATTAATTTTGTTTTTAACAACTTTATTGCAGCCGCTGCCCTGTAAGAAGCAGGGGCAGTGGCTGCAAAGGGAAAGAGGTGGCAGAAGGGACTGACAGAGCGAAGGTGAGGGCTGGAAGAGAGCAGAAAGAGGTGGCTGGAAGAAAGCTGAAAGGGGAGGGAAGGAGGTGGCTGGAAGGGAGCTGACAGAGGGGGTACGGAGGGGGCTCAAAGGGAGAAGACACCTGGGAATGGTACTGGTAAGTGACTGGGTAATGGGGAGGAGGCTGGAAGGGAGGGGGCACTGGGACTGGAAGGGAGCAGAAACATGGGGATGGCACTGGAAGGGGGATGGACAGAGGGTAGAGTGACTGGAAGGGAGCTGGCACTGGGACTGGAAGGGAGCAGAAACGGGATGGCACTGGAAGGGGAATGGACAGAGGGTAGAGTGACTGGAAGGGAGCTGACACGGGGACTGGAAGGGAGCAGAAACATGGGGATGGCACTGGAAGGGGGATGGACAGAGGGTAGAGTGACTGGAAGGGAGCTGGCACTGGGACTGGAAGGGAGCAGAAATGTGGGGATGGCACTGGAAGGGGAATGGGCAGAGGGTAGAGTGACTGGAAGGGAGCTGACACGGGGACTGGAAGGGAGCAGAAACATGGGGATGGCACTGGAAGGGGGATGGACAGAGGGTAGAGTGACTGGAAGGGAGCTGGCACTGGGACTGGAAGGGAGCAGAAACATGGGGATGGCACTGGAAGGGGAATGGACAGAGGGTAGAGTGACTGGAAGGGAGCTGACACGGGGACTGGAAGGGAGCAGAAACGGGATGACACTGGAAGGGGAATGGACAGAGGGTAGGGTGACTGGAAGGGAGCTGACACAGGGAAGGCACTGGGAGTGGACGTGAGCTGATACCTGGGATGGTATTTGGACTAGATGGGGCTGGACAGTGAGTAAGGAGGGGGACAAGAAGGGAATGGACGCCACTGGGAACACAAGGGGATTGACATTGGAATGTAATGGGAGGGGAGGACTGGAATGGGGGCTGATGGAGGGTTACTGAGACTGGAACTAGGCTGATGGAAGGAAGTGAAGAAAAGAAAAGAAGAGACACGAAATGGCAGATGGACTATAGACCATAAAAAACGAGCTAAGAGAAGACGGGAAAACGGAAGCCTCAGATCGGAACCAGCATGATCAGAGAATAAAATGGTCAGACAACTAAGGTAGAAAAAATAATTTTATTTTCAATTTAATGATTGGACTTTGTACTACCTTTATATTTTACACAGTATGGGGAACTGCATCTCTTATTTATCTGATACTGCACTGCATGCAGAGTCTGTCTTAGGGTTTCAGTTTAATTTTTGTCTATATATTTATCTTTTTTGTTTTGTGCTCATTTATTGATGAAGACCTGTTTGTATTGTGTGTGTATACAACCAATGCTGCAGTAAGTGTGGGTTACTCCTTTCCCAGCACTATATACCACTTACCCTTGGGATTTTATTTATTTATTTATTTATTTGACAATTCTTATATACCGCACTATTTGCAATCAGCGCGGTTTACATGTAACAAAAAACATCCGACAAAATGCATATGTCTGCTCATTACATTGAACAGGGAGTGGGATTTGGAGAACAAGTATCAACTATATAAAGAAACTTGGAGAACAAAGATGAACTATTTACATAAGAAGTTCAATGGAAAAAGGCTCCTGTTTGGTGTTTTACATTTTTGGGGATGAACTATATGAGAGTGGCTGGGGTTCAGGGCTGTAAGTGAGGTGTTTGATAAAGAGGAAATGTTTCAGGGCCTTCCTGAACTGGCTCAGGTTGGGGATTGCTCTGATGTGTGGTGGTAGGGTGTTCCATAGACTTGGGGTGCAAATACTGAAGGCTCGGTTGGATGTTGTTTTGGTGCAGTTTGTTGTTTCCTTAGGTATAGATAACATATAGGTATAGATAACATATTGGATGCTCGCTAATCCCCTGGGCCGGGGAACCACCTTACCTTCTCTGTCTGGAATTCCAGGGGAACAAACACACACACTCGCATATAAGTAGTATGTAAGTTTATTCCACAGGTTAGAGGGGCTGTCTGTCTTTTATACATGAACAAAAGCATATACATACGTCATCAACTCATCCCCTGAGGCCCACCACATCTTATCAGTAACTTCACAGATGTTAGTCGTTTCCTTGCAGAACAATCAATTTGTCTTAGCACAGCACATTTCTTTCCATATATAGATATGTACAGGATTCCCATTTTCCCCTGCGGGCCTCCTAGTCCTCCTGTACACACACTTTAAGTCTTATTTTCCCCTATCAATCCCCCCTTTGGGCCTGCATAGGCCCACTATAAGAACAGCCAAACAGTCTTCTGAAGGACAGTTAAGCAGACATTATTAACTGGACGTCGGTGGTGGCATGCTCAGGGACATCAGCCACCGTGGAAACAGGTGTATAAGAGTACATAAAAGTGGTGGAGCTCTGCAGGGCCTGAATCCAAGTTGCAATGTTCTCTGTCCGATGTGCCTGTGTCCAAGGTCCTTCGTTTGTAAAATAATATATAGTCAGCACAATGACAACCAAGATCAATAACAAGCAGAACAGAGCCAGCCAGGCAGACCTCATGGCTGGGGCGAGTCAGGCGTCTTCCAGGAATCTTCCAGTGCACTCTTGACGCGTGAGGCGTGTACCCAGGTTGGATGCTTATCAGTTAGCATGGCTGAGCGAGTAACTGCAATAATCTCCTCCGGATCTCCAAACGGCGGGTCCCACTGGCCCTTCTTATGAAACAGCTTTACTAGCACACGGTCTCTCGGGCAGAACGGGTGTGTCGGTTCTGTAAAAGGAAAAGCATTATACACTTGTTCAGACACCATGCACAAATATTTAGCTGTGTGGCATATTCTTCCTGCGCTAGCAGCAAGTCATCTGCCATTATCACCGTTCCCTCGGGCCATTTCCAGGGTAAGGGTAAGGGTCGACCCATCAGAATTTCAAAAGGAGAGAATCCAGATGCCCCGGGGGTTAGCCTAATTTCTGCCAATACAGCTGGCAGATACACTGACCACCTTCCTGGGGTGTGTTGTGTAGCCTTTTTAAATTTCTCTTTAATTGTTTGATTCATTCGTTCTACTATCCCTGATGACTGTGGGTGATACGGGACATGAAATTTCCAATCAATGGCAAACATCTGAGTAATCTGTAGTAACACCTTAGAAGTGAACGCTGGTCCCTGATCAGAATCTATAGAAAGGGGACACCCAAAGTGGGGAATAACTTCCTTACAGAGAATTTTTGCTACTGTTCTAGCATCTTCCTTAGTCGTGGGAAAAGCCTCTGGCCACTTGGAAAACCTATCAACAATGACCAACAAATACTTATAACGCCCTATCGATCGTGGCATACATGTGAAATCTACTTGCAGGGCCTGGAACGGGCCTTGGGGTGGGGGTAAATGTTGCAACTGTCCTATTGCGTTTCCCTGCTGAACATTATTCCTAGCACATACTAAGCATTGATTCAGTTGTGATTCCACTAAATGAGGCAAATCTCTGCAAACAAATATTTCTTGTAACTCCTTAAGAACCGTCTTCCTGTTTTTATGCCCTACCCCATGTACTTGACCAATTAAGAGAGGGGCTGCCGCTTTCGGTAGCCCTCTTTGCCCCCCCCCCCTTTTTCCTGCCAAATCTGTGCTGAATTTAAACTCATATTATGTTGTTCCCAATACATAATGTCCTCAGGATCTGCAGCAGTCTGCAAGTGGTGCAGGGGGAAAAAATGCTCAAGAGGGGAAACATAATACTCAGACAGTAAAGGATCAGACAAATAATAAGAAACTGTCGGCATGCCCTGAGAGATATTATTACTACGTAAAAGTTCAATTTGGGCTTGTGCACACTGTTTGGCTGCAAGATCAGCTAAAGCATTGCCTTGAGAGGCAATAGAAGTATCATATCTGTGGGCGGCACATTTAATAACGGCAACTTCTTTGGGTTTACATAAGGTGGCCAGCAATTCATTGACCAGTTGTTGACCCTGAGAAATTGGTTTACCGTCTGCCGTCTTCCAACCCCTATGCCCCCATAAGAGGCCAAAATCATGCACCACCCCAAAGGCATACCTGGAATCTGTATAAATGTTAACACGTTTATCAGCAAATAATTCACAGGCTCTAGTAAGCACTACCAAACCTGCAGCTTGTGCAGAACCATAAGGTAATAACTGGGCTTCATGCAAAATATTTGGGAGTTCTACAATAGCATAAGAAGCAATGTAGGCGTTGTCTGCGGGACGAACACAGCTCCCGTCCACAAATATGTGTGGAGCGTCCGGGAGCGGGGAGGACGACAAGTCGGGACGTACTGACGTCTCAAACTTAATCAACTTTAAGCAATCATGTTCTTCTTGGGGCAATTCAGAATCATCTACTGGGCGCATTAAGGCCTGTAAGGCCAGCATTGGGGTAAAGGCAGCGGATTGCTGTTGAACTGACAACCTTTCAATAGTTGTTAAAATTACCTCATACCCACTAAGGCGCTGGGCTGTCATGTGTTGCGTAGTGAGGTTCTTTAACACATTCAAAACAGAATGGGTAGAAAACAGGATAGTCTCATGAGACAAAGTAATCGGGATAGTCATCTGTATGGCAATAGCCGAAGCCGCCAGGGCTCGCAAACATGCAGGCATACCCTGTACCTGGAGGGGCAATTTTTTCGATAAATATGTGACTGGGCGCATTCCCCCCCCCCCCCCCCCCGTGGTCTTGAGCCAAAATAGCTGCCATAGTTCCTCCCTCTTCCCTTACATATAGGTAAAACATTTTGCCATAGTTGGGTAGTCCAAGTGTAGGAGCTGAGATAAGCAGCTTTTTCAAAGTGGCAAATGCAGAAAGCATTTCTTCGGTCCATTCAATAGATGCAGAGCCTGGTAACTGCAAAGTAGCCCTTCACAATATGGAATCCCAATAAGCACAGTCCGGGATCCAAGCGCGACAGAAGGATACTAATCCAAGGAAAGCCAGCATTTGTGTCACTGTTGTTGGAGGAGATAATTTTATAATTGCCTGTACTCGGGTGGGAGAGATCGCCCAGTTTCCAGGGGACAGCACAAACCCCAAGTAGGTAACACGCTTGCAGCACCACTGGAGCTTTTTTAGAGAAGCCTTAGGTCCATGGGAGGCTAAATGGCAGAGCAAGGATACAGAGTCATTTTCACATTCTGTGATTGTTTTCGAACATAACAATAAATTGTCCATATACTGGAGAAGGGTGGAGGAACAAGGCGGATGCCACATTTCAATTGATGCCTTAAGAACAAGAGAATACGCCTCTGGGGAATCAATGTATCCCTGCGGCAGGCGAGTCCAGGTATATTGTTTGCCTGCATGTGTGAAAGCCATAAGAGGCTGCGTGATGGGGTCCAGTGGTACACTAAAAAAGGCATTAGCTAAATCAATAACCATAAAGCATTTGGCTTCCGTAGGAATAAGAGTAAGTAGCCCAGCAATATCGGGCATCACCGGTGCCAGTGGGACAATGAGCTGATTTACGGCCCGTAAATCCTGGGTAAAACGGAACCCATCCCCCTTAGGGACGGGATTCACGGGAGTATTATAAGGAGAAACAGTAGGAACTACAATACCTGCTGCAACAAAATCCTGGATCATGGACTGCAAAGCAGTTTCCTTAGGGCCAGACAGAGGGTACTGTCGGATACAAACAACAGATCCTTCAAACGTGCCACGTATGGTGTACAGGGGACCAATCCGGCGTCAGTTGGGGAGGTGGCCTAGAGTTTAGGAGGAACCTTAGACAACCCATGCGCCTCTGTAGAAATCATATTCAATAAAAAGGGAGCGTGCAGGGCAAAAGAGCCATCCGAATTACTAATAGTTACTGCTTCTAGGTGACACAACAGGTCCCGCCCCAGGAGACTTACTGAACAAGAGGGAATAATCGTAAATGAATGTGTAAACAGAACAGTATTATTACCAAGCATGGAGACAGACAACAGGGGTGTAATCCATGTGGGGGTAGAGGTTCCATTTATCCCAACTGATGCAGGACCTGGCGTTAAGGGTTCCCTACAAACAGAGGCATGCAACGTAGAGCAAGTCGCTCCCATATCAATTACAAAGGAGACTTGATGGCCATTAATGCACAACGTACAACAAGGGGGCTCCTTCCATCCACCCGTTAACTGAACCCAGATCGGAACCGTTGCCTCAGGGCAGCCCTATGGGCATTGCGGGGGCTGTCGCCATGTAATAGGGATAACAGGGGTTGCGGGGCCACTAGATGGGGGAGGGAGTGGTGCCGATGGCATCGCGGGAGGGGGCAAAGCCCCCCCCTTGAGTCGGCCCGGAGCCGCTACCTGCCGTGTAAGGGCACTCATTTTTACAATGTCCTGGTTGCTTACAATGAAAACAAATCTGATTCCTAGATATTCCCTGCCCTACTCCTCATCCACCGCCCCGTCCGCCTCGAAACCGGCCCCGCTGTCCCCTCCACCCCCGAGATTGCGACCACTGAGGCCCTGGGGGTTGATATCTCCCGGGGTAGGATTGCTGGCAACCAATATCCTGCTACCAAGCATGAGAAATTTTACCTTTCTTAACATCCATATCTGCAAAGCATCCCGCCGCTTCCTTCGTTAGTATTACCTTCTCCAATTCTGCCGGAGTCATGCTAAACCAAGCATCTATCATTCACTTACATGCTACAGTCACTTCGGGGGCGCATAGCCCCAAACAGCGTCTGAATATACATCGAAGCCATCAGGTCTTCCTGTGATAAACCTGCCTCCTCCTTCCAACACTTACGAAACCTTCGCACAAACTGTGAAACTCCTTCCCTGGTTCCTGCACGCATGCAATAGACGCAGCAAGATACTGTTTCGCCCCAAATAAACGCAAAAACTCTACTAAAACTTCATCCCACATCTTTTATATCAACTCGGTATATCGGAAGCGGTAAATAGACTCATCCTGCGTCTCATAAGGGATCGCCAGTGACTTAACTCTAGAAAAATCAAATGGGGTTTCTTCATCATACCCCAGGACATCCTCAATAATGAGGGGTAGTCCTGCACTGTACACTGCAACCCGTGAGTCATACGTTGCAAGTAGTGCACAGTGGCAGCTCGTATTTTCATGGGGTTCGGGGCATGCTGTAGAACAGAAGAGAGGAGAGCAGGATCCAAGGGCTTAACAACAAGCTGGTTACCGATAGTTAAAAAGGGGCACTGGGCGTATATATGGCCCTTAGAGGTAGGGTCTCCTGTCAATCTATCACTGTTAAAAGTTCTCACGTCATTTGAATCCAGCTTATGAAATGGGTTATGAGGGCTAAGCCCATCCCTATGAGCCCTAGCCCTACTCTGTTCCTGTTCCCCCACCCAATTTTCAGTTGAAGGCAGCGGAAGGGGGGAATTAGGGGGGTAATGAGGGACTCCAGCAGGGCAAAAGGGACCAGGGAAGCAGCGGACCCTCCGGCCCCCGCTCGCGTCCCCAAACCCCCGGTAGAGATCTCCTGAGATGTCTTACACAATTGGCAATACATGTTTCCCCTGGGCGCGTCCCGACCAGCAGGGGCAGGCCCAGATTCAGTCAAGCATGGGCTTGAGTGAGAAGGTAGGGCAGGAGATGGTAGCCAGGCAGCGGATGGCGGCGGAGGCGTACCGGCAGGCTCCTCCACCTTGCCATGCACAGCCTCGTAAGTGGTACATATCTGATGAAACATTTTATCTATAGATAATTCCCGGTAGGTGGGGGCATGCCTCGCCATTACTACTGAGGGGTGCGCGGTAGAAGCAGCTGCCACCAGAACAATGTCCTATAGTGAATCAGAGTCTCTGGCTGGCTTTACAATGGCGGCCGATCCAACCAGGGAGGGGTAAATGGGCTGATACAGCGGAGGGGCCGTAGGCACCTGGGAGGAGGACACCTGGGGTTGGGGCGATTTCGGAGGCAGTTCCCAGGGCGAGTCAAGCACCGGTTGGTGCTGACCATTATAATAAGGAGCCAGTTGTATCCATACAGTACCACATTCCTTCATATAAGATTTTGGCCATTTTGGATCTCTGGAATAAAAGGGAAAAGCTTTCTAATCCCCCAGACACAATCCCCGAATCATATCTAAATGCTAGGCAGAGAAGCTACCCTCCCTGGGAAAAGGATTTGAGCTATGTAAACCTTATGTCCACCCTGCCATATTATCCACCCAGGGATTAGTATAATAACCTCCTGCCACTCTGTCTACATATTCCTTCGGCATCTCCCCATCTACTGGGGGTGCGCCGGGAGTGACCGGCGTATGGCGAGAATAGCATGCCTTCCTAGCTGCAGTTTTAAACCTTATCACAACATTTGGCTGTGCACTCACTCCCACGGATTCTGGAGCGGTCCCCTTACCTTGGGACTCCCCCATCCTCTAATTAATATCCAACAATCGCATGCTTGGCCACTTGCTTTCTGCCAACAACCGTCACTAGCGCTATCGCTTTCAGGCCTGAGGCAGGGGCGTCTTGCCAAGCTCCACACAAATCACACAAGCCACAGAGGAAGGAAAAAGGGTATTACCACAGGACACAGCGGGACGTCCCCGTTACGCATAGTGCTTACCAAAGGCACATTCCCGAGACGAGCTAGCAAAGCTAAGCTATGTCAATTTTAGGAAGTCTGGTAAATCCCACAGTTGCAAATGGGGAGGAAAGGAAGTCCTCACTTCTGACAACACCAAATTGTAAGTGTGGGTTATTCCTTTCCCAGCACTATATCACCACTTTCCCCTCGGGACGTCGCTGAATTCCCCTGGGCCGGGGGAATCACCTTACCTTCTCTGTCGGGAATTCCAGGGGAACAAACACCACACACCGCATATAAGTGAGTATGTAAAGTTTATTCCACAGGTTTAGAGGGGCTGGTCTGTCGTTTTATACATTAACAGAAGCATATACAGTACGGTCATCCAACTCATTCCAACTTGAGGCCCACCACATCTTATTCAGTAACGTTCACAGATGTGTAGTCCGTTTCCTTCCTTGCAGAACAATCAATTTGTCTTTAGCACAGCACATTTCTTTCCATATATAGATATGTAACAGGAGTTCCCCATTTTCCCCTGCGGGCCTCTTAGTCTGCTGTGATGCACACACACACACTTTAAGCTTTATTTCCCCTATCACATCAGATCCCCCCATCAGCCCACAGCCCATTAACAGTCCTAACCTCTCAGCCCACCTCAAGGACTAAACCCCCGCCCCATCAGCCCAGAATTCCAGTATTGCCTCCCCCATAGCCCATTACCAGTCCTAACCCACCCCCCTCCATCAAGCCCACAGCACATTACCAATCCCAACCTCCTTCCTCCCCCATCAGCCCAGGGTAAATGTTAAAATTAAAAAAAAGCTGGCTGCTGCTGCAGCAGCAGCAGAATCGAGTGACCATGCCCCCCACCCCCCCGTGCCCAGCAGAGCCCATCCCTCTCTGCATCAGCCCCTCTACGGGTCAGCTTTCAGAGCACAAAGGAAGAGTTTCTTCCTCGTGGCTCTGTTAAGCCCGCGGGCGCTGATGGGAAGCAGGCATTTCCGGTTTCGCATCAGCACCAGCTCGCTTAACAGAGCCGCAAAAGGGAAACTCTCCATTCGCGGCTACCTGAAAGCCGAAGCACCAGGAGAGGGGCTGATGAAGGGCGGGAGGGGCTCTGCTGGGCTGGGGGGGGGGGGCGACTGGACATTCGATTCTGCCGCTGCTGCAAAGGCAGCAGCAGCAGCCAGCTTTTTTTTTTATTTAAAAATTTACTTTTTTAATGCAGAATGTTCTTTGCGCGGGGCCCCTCAAACGCGGGGCCCTGTGCAAAAAACATTCTCGCTCAATGGATGGCACAAACCAGCCAGACTGTTTAAATAGTGGACAGGAGTTTGTAAACTGTGCAAAAGACTTTGAAATATCTGGTCCTATAAATTCCAACTGACAGATTATAGATATTGTTCCCACTTTTGAGTTCACGGTTCTGATGTCCCTGAAGGATCCAGTTGATGCATGTGTCTGCTTTTTGTTGTCCAGAAGGGAGGACTGGACAAATACCCAGTATAGATCATGGATAGTGGTTCCTGGGGATTTAGGTTTTGGCAGAGCAGGAAGAGAGTTATGAAACGTGGTGTAGTTTATAAAATGCTTATGCAAATACGTCAAATATGTGCCGTTAGGGCAGTCACTCTCATGTGGGTAGAAAAGTACCTGGATGCATTTTAGCCGCAGGCGTTTTTCAAGGCTTATGATGGTAGTTTATAATATTCAAAAAACCTAGGTGCTTAGTGGCCATTTGTACTAATGTGCATGAAGGGAAAAACAACCTAACCGCCAAGTAGCACATGTCTTAATTGTAGCATGAAGACTATCACTAGTGAGTTTTGGACTGCCATTTTGAACACATGGGGATGCTATCAGGGCAGGGAAAAATTCAGGGATCACCCCTGCTCTTCCCCATACCCCAGTAGTCATTCAGAGATGGCACTTGATAGGAACCAGGGAATTGTTGACTGGTGGGGAACGAGGATGTTGTTATGCACAAAGGATCAGGGGATGCTAGGGAGTGGTTAGATCAGAAGAAGGACCACGCGGGGACGGTTAATTTTTTCCTACATCTGCCCCATATTGAGACACTATCTTTGCATTTGCTATGTCTAAGAGACACAATGGTCACGGCCGGAACAACATGCAAAATTCTATTTACCATGCAAGTTACTTACCTGTGGCACTGAGGAATGGACAGGTTAAGACTTCTATCATTCCTTTGTTTTCCGACAGTAAAATAGTACCATTTTTCTGCAGCTTAGTAAATTAAGGCCAGTCATTTTAGAAGCCTTAGTACACAATTCTGGGCATCCAAAAATATGCATGCAGATGTGGAAATCACAAAGAAGTCCCCAAGAAGGCATTTTGCAAACCATGTTGCTGAAGATGGTCTCTGGAAAGGGGATATATTCAATTAGGTAAGCAGAACCTTTGGGGATGTCTGCACCAGAATTCAAGATATAGACCTGACTCAAGGTATGAATAGGCATCAGGGAACAGTGCTTGTTTGGGGCCCTAAAACATCTGAAGTGTGTAGACACAGAAGAATGGCACTTTAACATCTCTCCAGATATCGTTCTGCAAATCGCAACGATATATTGTAGTTGTGATCGGGGACCATTTCTGTTGAGTTTGAACCCAAGTGCTGCATGTCTCTTAGACGCATCCCCGGTACTGAATACTATTCCAGGAACATCTATGGTGGATAGCCCCACAGACATCCGTTTATTAGGCCATGTCCATGTTTGTAAAATCGTAACGCTAAACTTGGAGGTTGGCCTGCCTTTTTTTTGGATGGTCTGGCTTGGATAGTTCCAGATGGCACTAGATTGTCCTTTTGCGGAAATGTTGTCTTAACCCCTCGATGTGTCTTTATATAATTGTCTAAAATAGGGTGTCTATTTGTGCATTCTGTGTAGGCACACCTGTTCTAAAATGACCTTCCAAACTGCATTTACAATTTTATGATGTTGAGATATACAGATAGTTTTTGTCTGCCTTCACTAGAGCAAGGCCTCATGTTATGGGATTCAGATAAACTAGACCTTGAAAAATGTACCGTAGTTTTTGGGACCATAAGGCGCATCCGGGTTTTATAAGGCGGCAATATCAATGATCGACTGCTAACGGGTTTATTTTTCATTACATAAAGCTGCACCGGGTTAATAAAAGGCGCATTAAATGAAACAAAACTCTGATAAGTCAAATTTTATTCAAACTCGTAATTCAAACTCTTTCACAATAAACCATAAAATGGTTCTATTCATAACTCCGTAACGTTCTCAAGCAGGTGTTCTAGTAAAGATAAAATACAAAACAACACGACCATCACTTTTTCAGTTTATTCCTCTACCACAAATCGCCATCAAATTCGTCACTCTTCATAGTTGTCTGAGTTTAAGCAGTTGGTTGCTTAGATTTCGCGGCAGTCAAAGCAGACACCCGGGAATCCCTCTCATCATTATCATCATTATCCGAGAGAAGTCAGTCTGGTATGCTGTTAACTTAGATGTTTCCATAGTGGATAATTCCTGGCCTTCAAGAGAAGCGAGTTCTGGAAGGACACTGGAGTGAAGTGATACCTGTTCGACCCAGAGGGATATCCACGACATCCTAGCATGTGGCTACGATATAGTGGCGCGTAGACTTCGAGAGCCCGGCATTGCCGCCCGTTATTGGAAGTGAGATGTGTGTTCGCCGTATCTGTCAGTTCCAATGCTGCACCGGACGCAGCTCGGCCCTAAAGAAGATATTGTAACTTTTAATACACGGAACCTGAGTTGATAGCACATTAATATCTAGTACTAAGCTGGAGAAGGTTCGAGATTGGTTAATCACGCACCATCGGTCAATGATGGCAAGCAACAGGAGAATATTAGGGTTTCTTCACTTGGGTTTTGAACAAGTAGAGTCGAGCTCAGTTTTTATGTGTAGAGGAGAGACGCGCACCGAGCGCCGATGGGAAGAGAGTAGTTTACAGTATTACATAATTAGCGGCGACAGGAAAACACGTGATTATGGTGCATGTGGAAAAAGCCATGCCTGAGCAAATTATTTACCATTAGTTTATTCAACTTCTTGTCTCTGTCTTTTTCCTTTCTTTAATCTCTCTTTCTTGTACCTTTTTGTTCTCCCTGTTATTCACCCTATCTCCATTCTGCTTTTCACTGTTTCATAACCCTATATCACCTCTCTTAACGTACAACCTCTCTCAGCACAATCTGCATTTCATCCTTCCCACCATCCTCGTCCATCCACGCCTCTTTTTCTTTTCGGCCCGTTATCCGCCCCCTTGATGATGCACCCCGCTCCACACCGGCAAACTTTTCTTTTGGCCAACGTATTCCTCTTGAAAATTACCCCATGCGGTGGTAGTTTCTGGCCATTAGCCTGGCAACCGAGAAACTACAGTTGAAGGGATGACTTCTGGTTCCTGGAGATGGGCGTATGACGTGATTATAGACCATACTGGTCCTGTTTTCTCCGGACAGTAAGGGTTTACGGGGATATCAAAAGGTGAGTGGGGACCCGTCCATGTTGGTGATGGTGTTCTGGCCGGATCTTCTTTTCATTGATCTTGTTCTTGCAGTAGGTGCGGAACGAAAAATGGCCAGCTTTTCTTCTAATCCTTTGGGCAGTTGCCTGCCGAGATAGTAGTTCTTGTGCGGATTAGAGAGGATTACGCCTTTTCATTAAAACGGATAAGCAACCAAGAGGGACCTCCTCGAAAGTCGTTGATCTCCATGTTTCCAAGTGGCGATCGCTGTTGCTTTGAGTCGGAATAGAGACAGTAGGAGGGGACCGCTTCCTACCTGCGGGTTCTCTGTTTTCAATGACACACTGTTCAATTGTTGTTCTCCAAAGCTGTGGCCATCTTTGCTTTGTTTCCTCGGCGAAAACTCAGTTTTGGTCTTCTTTACCTGGCGTACATGGGAGTCTTCTTTGCTTCCTCCAAACTTGTCCGTACCCATTGATCATTAATGTTGAATTCTCCTTGCAGGAGCTCCTGCTCTATTTCCATGTTGTACTGACGCTTGTGACTGATAGCGTTGAGTTTGAATTCCGCTTGTAAGCATGGTCTCTAACAGGAGCCATTTTTGGGGCAGCGGGTATAGGAAATGAATGAAGAGATGAATGAATGCACACACCTCACTGACTACGATGGCTGGTTAATGCGCAATCAAAGCAGTTGCAGATTCGTATGCTTACCAAGGCCGTTGCTTTCAAGAAAATTTTTTGACAGATTTTTGAGCGCCGTGTACCACATATGAATCAGTTCTAGGTCATGAATAAAAACATAGCCATACCATTGTCAGTGGATACGCATTTTAAGGCGCACTGTCGATTTGTGAGAAAATTTAAGGATTTTAAGTGCGCCTTTATCGTCCCCGGAAAAAACAAATACGGGTATACATTTTGAATACATGGATTTTAGCAAACCTTTTTTGAAAGGATTCTCTGAAGCATATCAAATACATTTACTTTCCCATTCACAAACATTTGAATCAGATTCCATCTGATTGTGGATCTACTTTGGACTTCTGGAAAACCTAGAAACAACTTTTTGAGTATGGTTCGCATTTTTCAAAATTCTTTTGAACTGGTCCTTAAACTAGGAGAAAATCTAAAAATTCTGTCAAACTCAAATGAGGCTAAAAATGCCCTAATTTAAATTTGACTGAATTGTTTGCACATCTCTAATAGTTTGTATGTTCTACCTGCTCAGTTTACTGGATTGTTGGAAGAAACATACTTTTTGAATATGTTTTGGTGTAGGGGACACTATTATATGGTGGTTTTACCTACTTTTAGGCTCTTGTTAGAGCTATTTCAATTGAGTAAAATGGAAGTAGTGCCAAAAGAGGTAGTTTTTCCTCATGGCTTATCTTCCAACATAAACACATACATATACATTTTAACTCACGACTTTTTTGATTTTGCTTTATTTTGTTTTTGTGAGATATACATAGAGTAAAGGTTATTTTTGGAATATCAGTTTACTGGATAAGCACAAGTCAGGTGTTTTATTTATTTATTTATTTTTTATAAAGATGGTGGGATTTGATGTGTCCTTTTCTGAGCTGGCATTAACAGTCCTTAGGAGCATGTGATAGTGTCAGTTAAACATGCTCTAGTTTTCAGATCCTACTTGTCTCTCTCTCATAAATATGTGATAGACTTATCTGTTCAGGTTCTCTCGGGTCATCACAGGCTGACAGAAAACCCTTGACTAATCAGCCTTTCTGTAAGTGTGAAAGTCTTACCAAGAAACTGCATAGTTTGCAGAATCAAGCACAGAAGCACCCAAAAGGTCTTATTTTTATCATGTGGCTTTTATCATTTTAGTTTTGCTTTAATATTCCAACCCTTTGAACAGAAAATGTATTTTTGTGGTGTGCACATTTTTTTTCTGTTTATTCACACAGATAATTTTAAGCATCGAGCAAGATAGGTCTCCCAAGATGTGCCTATGGCAAGATGATTTATAAAAATGTCTCTTCCATTCAACTGAAATTGTTCATTTTCTTCTGTCGAAATAAGAAAAGCAATGGGGAGGCTGACATGCTATACAGTATGCATGGTATGATAGGAACACCAGCTGTTAGTTCACAGACAATTCTTTGTAGACCTGTTTACCTAATGGGAACTCTATATTATCAACTGGAAAACGTTATGATGAGGAATTCTAAAATCTATGCCTATACCAACTCGGGCTTAGTCACTTTGATCTGGATATTGTTAGATATACAGTCATTTTTTTCTCATTCTACATACTTGACAAGTCTTTTCCTCCTACACCACCTACATATTTTCTGCCTCTGGGTGAGAATTCTCATCCTACACCCAATCTACATATACATTTTCTCATCTTACTGTCGTCTGATCTCAAGTGACCAACATATTTTGTGTCTCCTACCCAGTACACTAAGCCATTATGGTCCTCATGCAGTATCAGATATTTTGTGATTTCCCTTTTCTTCTTTTCTGTGGTTCTGATCCCATAACATTTGTTATATATAAACTTTGCCTATATAAAGTAGACAGACAGTCTTTCAGTATTTATCCCAACGTCTGCCTTTTAAGCTCTTCTGTCATTCTGCCAGAATAAACTACTATCGGCTTTGCCAATTAATTCTAAGCCAACTAGAACATTCTCTGAGTATTTATTATAAACAAACTCTTCCTGGCTATCTTTGTATACCTTACATTGAATGACTAACTGTATGCAAATCAGATTGCTAGAATTTCAAACTAGTCTAATTACCCAATGGTTGGAATCCTGCATTAATGTGAAACAGATGGTATTTGATTCCTATTCATATCTCCTAGCTCATAACTACACTGCAAGTAGGATTGCCAGCTGGTTTCAGGCTTTCAGGACAGGTTCCAGGTTTTACTCTTCTCTCGACATGGGCTTGTAGTTGTGGTACTTGTATTGATTTCCATAAGAAAGGCAAGACTATAAACCCTTGTGGACAATAGAATAGAACTGGGAATAGATAAACCAACCCAGAAAATCTGAAGCCAGCTGGAAGCTGTAACTGAAAGTGGAATTTGAGATTTGTTTTTTTTAACAATTTTGAGCTGAGTTCACAGCTATAGAGTAACTGAGTCCTAGATACAATTCTTATAGTGTCATCTTTTACCCCTAAAGACTGGCTTTAGAAAAAGCTCTAAATAAGATATATTATATTTCATTGTGAAATAGTTTTTTTTTAATATTTGAACTGCACAAGTAGAAAGGAGCAAAACTGATAAAAGACAAAATATCATTCATGGTGGCTCACAGGGGTCTTGGAACTTTAGGATAAACCAAAAAAAGAAAAATAATATTAAGATAAGCCAGAATACTATGAAGAAATGCAAAGCATTGATAAAAATTGTATTATTAAAAATCTTCTATCTCAACTCTGATGTTTTTCTACTTCAAATGGTTATTGATATTTAAATACCAACTAGCTTTTACTTAACATGCCCTGTAATATAATTCAGCATTTTTTCACCGCAAAAGAACAGTATTAACTCTTAAAAACATCATCCACCAATAGTTTGGAAGGTCTGATCTTATTTATTGGGTTTTAATCCAGATAAGTTTTCATCATCCGCTGCTAGTCCTTTGACCACATACAATGTACATACATCATATTATTTTCTACAAGTAATATCCAAGACATACATTGTTTTCATTAACTAACAGTCTGGCACATAGGGGAGTATCATTAAAAGATTAAGTCAGAATTCACAACCGAATAAATAGTAGACATTTTTTTGCAGTTCACATTACTCAAAGAAAAGTTGTTGGGGTTTGTTTTCGCCCCTAGCTCAGAGGGGATCAGGGCACGCAGCCAGATGACATGAGTAACCTACAATGTTGTATGGGATCAATTGCTGACAGTGAAAATGCATTGGGGAGTCAATCAATGATGATATCATTGAAGCATTTTTATAGATCTGTTACACTGTGAAAGATGTAATAGGAGCATAAATCCAAAACATAACAAAAATAACTGTTCCCCAGTTCTGTCTTTATTCTTGGTGCTTGTGGTGTACTGCATTCTATGAGTGAATACGCATATCTATCAATAGTTCATCTTTAGCACATTAATACATGTATTTGTTTAAAATAATCTTTTATTGCTCATGAGTCCCATCTCTTCCTTTCTCTTGGGTCAAAATACCCCTTTCCTTAAAGGATTTATGTAATTGCTTGTGTTTCATTCATTAGAATAGATCACCAGTTTGTATCTTGAGTGTTCTTCACAACAGTATTCTGCTTTTCCTGGATTAAAAATAAAAATAGGCATAGTAAAGAGTTCTAGCTTTTTTATAGGTGGTAATGGTTACTGTGGGATTTAGCGTGTGCTAACAACCCATGGTAACCACTACTGTGCATTAAGAGCAGCCAGCATGTTAAAGGTACTGTGCTAAGCACAATGAGGTGGAATGAGGTGGGATCAGGATAGATTGTGGACATGTTAGCCAGTGACAACTAGCTCACAGGACGGTACCGCGACCTAGCTGTCATTAGTGCTGATAGCATGGCGGCACTTAACGTCACATCTTTTCCATCCTGGTTGAACAGCTGCTGCCCATACAAAAAACAGACATGCTGTATTGGTGGCCCCTCTTCCGCCAAGACCTGATCTCACTCCCTATTAACTCCCAATGATCAAAGCCCCCATCCCCATATTTGACCCCAGAGACCCCTTTTCAGAACCACCTCCATGGAAAGCAACTCAGCAATCTGAGTCTTAAGACCTCCCCCCCTCCACACCTTATCATGGCCCTGACCTGGACCCTCCCCCCCACAATCCAAGTTTCTTCCCTCCCCAGGTCTTATCTGGGAGCTATCTTGTGGTCTCACTGGCAAGGGGCAGGAGTGGTCCCCCTCTGCTCGTGCCTGATTCAGGCAGGTGTCAAGATGGCATCAGTAACTGCTAATAATAGTTTCACTAAGTTACAGGTGCCATTTTGAGACCTGCTGGAATTGGGGCAGGAGCAAAGGGGGGCTGTTACTATTCCCTTCTGATTGAAACCACTAGTGAGCTCATGGATAAGACTGGGGGGGGGGGGGTCTTGATGGTGGAGGTAGAGCCTGGGTTAAGGCCTTGAAAGGGGCCTTGTAGGGGTTGGGGACCAGAGGAAAGGCTTAGATTTTTGGTTTGCTTTCCAGGGATGTTTGGAGGTGGTCAGTTTAGGGGGCTTTGATCCATGGGCTTTGAATTATGTTGGAGGTTCAGATTAGAGGTAGTTGGTCATTCAGGGGTAGGACTGAGGTTTGGTGAGGGTCAGGAACATCACTGCTGCTGCCGCTGTCTTCTTGCCACACTCCTGTGGTGCTGGGCCATGTTCTCTGCCTTGGAATGTAGTTCAGACCCATACAGTACCATCCTGTGCGCTAAATGCAGGGCAGATGATTGGCATACCCCCTGCATTTAATGCATAGGGTTTGCACTTACCAGACCTTAACATTTGCAGTTAAGGGACAGTAAGTGCAAACACTTATTGCACTTTAGTAAAAGGGGCCCTAAAACAATTGGAGCCTGTTTTATATATTATGCTGAGCAAGTATTTTGCAGCATGAATATTGATGAAAATGGAAGGCAATGATTGAAATAACAGCATAAAGAAATTGATCAGTCTAGAGAATCACAGGAAAACTTGTTTGTGTTGAAATTTTGTACCTAGTTAAAATGGGCAAAATTGAAAATGCTGTGTGTCCAATACGTTCTATATTCCTTTAGGGGAATATACAGTCCCATCAAATCTGTGCACAATGGTAAATGAAAAAGACATGTAAGGATCGTTGTTCTAGGGCAGTCTTACATGTAGACTTAGTAATTGTGTTTCTTTGTTCCAGTGTTGTCAATAGTGCGCACTTGTGCACAATAGTATGCATTATTGTTCAGATAATGCATACTGTCGGTCAACAGTGCACCTTATTACTCAATAGGGTACACTGTATATCAACAAGAGCATTATTTAAGAATAATGCACACTTCTGAGTAATACTTTGTGCTATTGAGCAATAAGGCATACTATTGCATAATAGTGCACACTACTTATTGACAACATTGCCCCCAAAAAGAGCAAAAAAAAAATCATACAATGAAAAATCCCATAAATGACATGAGAACAAAACAAAATGAACATTTTTGACATGCACATTCCTAGATCAGATGTAGGAAAACAGAGAGTGGTTTATGTTATTGTACAGTTTGTGAGTGCTGTATGTGTAAGATTTGTATGTTTCTGTCAATCTTTTGTTTTTTGGTCACAATTAGAGAAGCACCATCCCCTCCACCTGGTTCTTTACTACCATTGCCTTTTGTGTTGACTGCTGCTGCCTCTAAGGTAGAAATTGATGCTGCGCCTAACGGGAAGGCCTAGCCAATGGCACAGGTTATCCTGTAGAAACTGGCAAGGGTTAAGGAGGCAAATACGGTAAATGGAGACTGCAGGGTGGAAGCTAGTGAAAGAGGGGAGATGAAGGCAAAGTAGGAAAAGGGAGAGGTAGTGCCATATCTGTGTGCTCTGAGAACACTCTGGTTGTAGACTACTTTATGTTGCCACCACATAGCACCGTGACGTCTATAGGATACTGTTGTCCTTCAGGAGAAAAGAAGACACTCACTGAGGGACATCTTTTTTGATTGATCAACAAACTGAACAGTAGAAGTAACAGGTACACCTACCCCACATAAGCGACCCTTTCACTTGACACCTTCTACACTATCCTGACCTGCTATCCACAATGTTGATATTATCCTTTACTCCTAAATGTATAACACTCCTATGCCATATGTAAATAGTTCAATGAATGTTATCAAGTTGCAGTTGGTTACACTGTACCTACGTTACTTATGTTGATTATCGTTTCCATGTAAATGTTATGTTCTTTGTAAACCACTTTGATTGCCTAATAAGGCGGTATAAAAAAACTCTTAAATAAATAAATTCAATAAAATAAATAAAAGATGGACCTCTGTGTTGGGAGCTAGTGGAGGCAGAGCTGATGACATTGCTACTACAACAGATACAGCATGGAACAAAAGCCTCCATAAATATAAGGTCTTACATAGAACTACTCTGATTCTGAGACTCTTCAGCAACACCAGAACCACTGATATCAGGAGAAATGTAGCAAAAGTACACCATCTTGTAGAACAGCTTTCCTGCAGCACAGCTTACCCCAAGTTTCACAGCTCTACAGTAGGGTCTCTGCTGGATGCAACTACATATCTCCTACCATCCCAACTGCAATCAGTACTGTCAAATACCAGGCAGTTATAATGCAGCACTAGGTTGTTCTCTTCTTGTTGCAGAAGCAGAACATTCACAAACTGGAATAACATAAGCAATTGCAATGGTTCTGATGGCATCTTGGTGCATTCCCCCTTTTTGGTTTGCTAATATATGGGTGATGTTGCTTCAGGCACCAAATGTACTTCTTGTTTTTTTGGTCGGGATCTTGAAGGAAAGTATATGGTCCAGATAAAGACATATATGCAGTGAGTAAGAGCACCATTTGGAATGATGACTCAGGTCTTAATTTTCCCCAAATTAGATTATTGCAATGTCCTGTGATGAGCTCCCACAAAAGTACATTCAACAGCTGAAATGCATGCAGAACACTACTGTGAGTTTAGTTTAAAGATTGAAGGTGATGGAACACGTTACTCCTTCCTTAATTCAGCACTACTAGTTCCTGTCTTCATTTCATATCCATTACAAAGTATTGTTAGTGACCTTTAAGGTGCTGTATGGGATGACACCTAGATATTTGGAAGACAGAGTTCATTTGTATATTCTAACTTGGTCATTGTGTTCACAGGAAAGGGGAGGATGTGTGTCCCAATGCAGCTGTAGAAATAAATTATTTTCATTTCAAGCCCCATATTGTGAAAACACTCTAACAGTGGCATTGTTAATTGAGTAAGATTTAGACTGGTTTAGTATAGTCTAGAGATGAATTTATTTCAGTGTACTTTTGGAAGGGTTAGCAGTGTAGTCTTTTGATAATTTACTCTTAATATCATAGTATGCAGCAATGTCAACAGTATGCATGATTGTATAATTATTTATTATCTGATGGATCAAGGGTGTTACTGTACACATGTAATGCTATTGTACACTACATAGAGCAGATTTGTTATTTTGTGGTCTATAAATATAAATAAATAAATTTAAAATGTTGACACATTTATAAAGAGGTCATAGTAATTTCACTGGACATATCAGCTGTGTTTGATTTGATTGACTGGGGTATTGTATTATAATGGCTTGAAGGGGTCGGTGTTATTGGAAAAGCCTACCAGTGACTAGAGTCTTTTGTGAGTGGCTGAAGATACAAAATTATGTTGAATGGGGTATATTTTCTGGCTGTTCTTGTTGCAATTTCTTTTTCTGCTGTTTGCTTGACAGATTGGTCTCTTCATACAGTTGGTGTGATACCTGGCTAGCTGTTAAATTGTAGTGTTGTTTGCCTTCTGTAGATAATTGCTCAATTTCTTAATGTGGATCAAGCTTTCTTAGTACAGTGAGTTGTATCTTTGTGTTGGTTCAGCTCTTACCATGACAATCCAGTAGCAAGCTCATATGCTGTTTTGATGATGGTGCTGCAGTGTGGATTTGCGGTTACAGTTACAAAGAGGACTTGACAAAATATAAAGACCTTCAAATTGAAGTTGAAAAGCTTTGGAAGACAAAATCTACTGTAATACCAGTTGTGGTTGGAGCTCTTGGGGCTATACCTAATGGACTTCCTAAATGTTTACAAATGTTGGACCTATCGGACTTTATGCTACAAATCCTAGAAAGGGCTAACCTACTTAGAACAGCTTACATCTTGCGCTGATACCTCCATGATTCCTAGGTTATTGGTTAGAATTTGAATCACCAGATTAAAACCAGTCCTAGGCTGTGTCTTCCACTGAAGAATCCACTACTATTTATCAATATATAAACCTTCCTTTGAGAAAATTCCCACCAAAGTAATGTACAGTCAAATACAGCAACCAATCAATAAAATCACAGCTTTAAAATACAATCACATATTAAAAAGCCACAGCTTAATAGCCCTGCTAAAAGCAATCACAAATACCTTCCCCCAGATCCTCCATATACTGTACTTTGATATGATGTATATTGTAAAGTAGGAATTCCCAGTGGCAGAGTGGTGTTTATATGTATTCTTTTCAAAATAATTTGTATTATTTAGTGGCAAATTTTGCATAGTGCACTTTCTACATATAAAACCAGATTTTAATGCATAAAAAGCCCTTTTAAAATGTATCCTTTGTCTACTTTACATTCTGCACTCCTGTTCATGCTGTTATTTATGATACAGATTGCATGGTTCAACTATCATGGACCTTAGTATCACTGCCTAGGTCTTAATGCATTGCTGAACAAAGTAGTCAGGAAGCTTAATGCAAGGCCATTTTAAGCTTTCCTTATGATATTTGGTGCTTGTCCTTAAACTATTTGCACCCTACCCTTTCTCTCCTATAATTCCAAGATGAACATTTTCCATATCTCTCTTGTCTATAATGGTTAGATGAGGAGGCATCCAATCACTAGCTCGAGTGCCACACAGGAGTAGATGGTATAATGAAGTTAGTATTGGCTACATACAGTATACGCCTTGCTTGTGGTAGTAGACTTTGCTGATGCTATTAACTAGTAAAGGCTATAAACATGTTACCACTGTAGCCTTGTGAATCTTTTTAACTGCTGCTCCTGCTATCACCATTCATTACATAAACTAATGACAATTTAAGATGCTTAAAGACCAACACAGATATGGGGGTCATCCAAAAACAGTCCACACTATTATACTTGTCAAATATCAAGATTCTCTTGTTTTATCAAATGCCACTTTAAACAAGTGTCAGGTCTTGTGTATGCAAAAGACTCATAACTAGCCAACTAACAATGAACTGTGAATTCTTGATATTTTTTATTTATTTATTTAACAGTTGCTTATATACCGCTACCTTCCACAGATCAGGTGCGGTTTACAATGAACAAGAATGAACAGAATTACAAGTCTGTTTTACATGGAACATTTGTTAACTAGGTACAATGTAGCTGTTTTACATGGAACATTTGTTAACTTGGTACAATTTTGCAATATACATTAATCATGAATGACTAAATATGGTAAAACTTGTTAAATAACAAACAAACTTATTTACATATTTGATTTATTACATATATTTATATACAGGATTTACAAGTAGTTATTTATTCGATTTTAATTGTAATTGTAGTTTGCTAGGAGAATTAGAGTTGGTGTACCCTGGGTTGTTATTAACCATTACCTGTCTGAGGTAAGGTATTTTCAAGTGTGCCAAAATGAGAGGTGAATAGATAAGTTTTTAATTTCTTGCGGAGTTCCTTTGCATCATTTAATGCTCTTATATCTTCAGGGAGGGAGTTCCATAGGGTGGGAGCTGCATGTGAGAACGCTTTCCTATTAGTAGTCTTTTTAGCAGTTGTGAATTCTTTCGGGATCCTAATTCTGTTCGTGTGGCCTCTCCGAAGCGAAGTTTGGGATATGTCTTTGGTGATAAGTTTTGTCAAGGGGACTGGGGCCATTGTGTTTAAAGTCTTAAATGTGGTGATAATCAATTTGTGATTTATTCTGGATTGAATTGGGAGCCAGTGAAGGTTTGCTAGTATAGGGGTAATGTGTTCAAATGGTGGAACCTTCATTACAATTCTTGCTGCTGCATTTTGGGCAAGTTGGAGTCTTTTAATGTTTTGTTTTGTTGTTCCTAGTAGGGTGAGATTTGCAAAATCAAAGTGTGGTGTGATGATGGCCTGTACAATGCTCAGAAAATCATGTAGAAGTACAAGAGGACGTAATTGTTTTAAAATTTTGAGTTTAAAGTAGATCTTCTTAGTGATGTTTCTAATATGTGTGTCCATACTAAGGTGTGAGTCAAGAGTGACACCCAGGTATTTTACTTCATTTTTTATAGTAATGTTGTGATTTTGGAGAGTGATGTGTGTTGGAGGTATGTAGGATTGATTTTTAGTTACTATTAATATATCCGTTTTAGAATGATTGATATGGAGATTGTGTTCTTTTAGCCAGATTGTTAATTCAGAGAAGCATTCTGTTAACAGTTGTAGTGGGAGTGTTGGGATTGTGAATGGAATGTACATCATCATGTCGTCTGCGTATATGTGGTAGTGGACTTTAAATTTCTTGAAGATGTCACAGACCGGTTGGATATATATATTAAATAGGAGGGCAGAGAGGGCGGAGCCTTGTGGGAGACCAATTTCCTGTTTGTATGTTTTAGAAGTTTCAGTGTTAGTTCGGACTGTTTGTGTTCGATCAGTTAGATATGAGGTGAACCAATTTTGTACAGTTGAGTGGGTTCCTATTTGTTCTAGTCTGTTAAGCATTAGAGCATGGTGTACACTGTCAAACGCTGCAGAGATGTCTAGAAAGAGGAGAATGAAAGCTTGTTTATGGTTATCAATGCCTCTTATTAATGTATCGAGGAGTACTGTTAATAGGGTGTCTACACCATGGTAAGGGCGAAAGCCATATTGTTGATCATCAAGTGGTGCTGAGGTTTCTATATGATCTTGTGTTTGAGTTTGGACGATCTTTTCAATTAGTTTAGCCATAAATGGGATACTAGAGATAGGTCTGTAGGAGTTGGGTGATGTTTTGTCAAGGGTGTTATTTTTAATTATTGGACGGATTTGTGCATGTTTGAGGGAAGGTGGTAAGTATCCTTGGTGCAGCGACAGGTTGACTATGGGAAGGATAAAGGGGGATAGTGTAGTAAGGGTATGCTTGATCCAGTTTACCGGACATGGATCAAGTTGAGAGGTCGTAGTGTTAAGGTTTGAAATAGTAGTCTTGATAGTGTCTTTGGTTATAGGGTGAAAGTTGGACCATTTTTCAGATTGGTGTTGGTGGGAAAGGGATAGAGGATTTGGTGTGAAAGCAAATGATTTTGCTTTATTCATATAGTGGTTTGCTAGAGTCTGGGCAGAGATATCAATATTATCGTTGCTGGTCCCATATGTGTTATTGGTTAAGTTTTGGACGATACTAAAAAGTTCTCTTGGTCTATTAATGGATTTGTTTAGTATGTTTGAGTGGTAATTTTTCTTTGCGCTATCTGAAGCTTCTTTGTACATTTTAAGGTGGCTGTGGTACGCATTGTAATAAGGGATGGATTTGGTTTTGCGCCATTTAGATTCAATATTTCTCAATTCTCTCTTCATATGTCTTAAGGTGCTGTTGAACCAGGGGGCATCTCCTATTCTAGAGTAGTTTTTCTTTTTGATGGATTGTTTATAAGCAGCTGCATTGTTAATTGTTTTGTGCCAAGTTGTGACAGCTTCATCTAGGTCAGTTGGTACAAGGGTGAGATGGGGTATAGTTAGATTGATAAATTCATCAGCGTTAAATTTTGATATGAAGCTGGTGATTGAAAGATCTCATAAATAATGTGGTGGAACAGCATTTATACAAATTGATTTGCCTATTGAGATAGCACCAGTGACTTAAGAATGTCATTTGAACTCTCATGTAAAAATCTGACAAATCTCAATCACTTCAGCCAACAAACTACTCAGTAAGCCCCCTCAGAGATATAATAGTTCCTCCTGTAAGATGTCTGCTTTCTAACCCAAGCTTCACTGGTTAGAGGCCAGTCTATGATGACGCTGGGGAAAACCCCCAAACTTTTTGGTATTTTCATGTCATCTTTGGATTAAAAAATGATATGAAATGACAAAGGAAATGTTATTTCAATGAATGCACATCTCTGTAAATTTCCTTTAGTGTTTGCCTGTGAGATAGATTGTAAAATAGCGCTAAGCAGCACCTAATGCAGAAGCAATGGGAAAAAGAGATCTCTCCATCCCTTGGTGGTAAAGACTAAGGGTGCCTCCAAAACTATAAGAAAAGAAAATTGAATGGGGAGTTTTGCTGGTTCCTGGAGAGAATTACCTGACCTACCCGGGGTCTTTCTTAGTGTGTAGGGAAGATTGATGGCCTTCAGAAGGACTTCCTTTGCTGTGCAGAAAGATGGATTAGCTCATAGTTTCTGGGAGAAAGCCAAGTTTTGAGCATGGGTGGGAAAGAGAGTGCTAGGAGGCCCTGCTTTCTTGCCAAGACAGCCTTTAATTAGGGGACTTGGCCTCCTCCAGGACCACTACTGATACACTAATGTGTAACACCCCTGAGGCTGTGCAAAATTTATTGGAGTCTGATGTCATAACTAACTTTTGCAGCATTTAGCAACAAAGGGAGTTGCTAAATGCTGAATAAATCTACCCAATTATCTTTATGTATACATTTAGCTATACTTACTAAGATGGCGAAATGCGTAGATGTCCAGCTCAATGGAGGAAATTTTATGAAGTCCTTTCTGCTCGTATGTGGCCACATGCATATGTAAATTCCACTTATAAAATACAGACCAGCATAAAGGTTTACACTGGCATCAAGACATGCACTTTTTCAGCAAGCTTGCCCATGGAGTTTAGGCAGAGTGTGGGTGGAGCAGACAAGTATGCACATAGATAGTAAAATGCTATAATTTATTTATTTTATTTATTTTCTTGGGTTTTTTTATTCCACCTTCTGCAGGAATCAAAGCGGTTTACAAGGAACAAGCCATTAACTGCTTTACATAGAACCTTAATAACATCAAGCAGAATGATTACATGTGATAATTATGATCAATAGACCAGAACATATTCCAGTAATAGCAGTTATGTAAAACAAAGGTTGTAAATTGCTGGGGGAGGTAGAAGGGAGGAGTAAAGTGGGAGGGTGGTACTTAGTGAAAGGGGGATAAGTATCTTTAAGTTTGTTGTTCCATGAGGACACACCATTTAGTCCTTGAAGTGTTCTTTGAATAGGAATCATTTTACAGAATTTTGTTAGGTCGTTGGGGAGTTTTGTAGGTGTTTCTCTGAGATCATTGGGGAGTGCATTCCATAGATCAGGTGCATAAGTGGAGAAGGCTCTGTTGCGAGTACTTTGGTTTATTTGTGTTATTTCCGCTTGCAAGTCCAGTAGGTTCTGGTTGCATCTGCACCTACAGTATTTCTGGTGGTTGTTGGTGTGTAGATGAGGAACTTTAGATATGGCAATGAGTGGTCATGTGGAGTTTTGAATATGTTCATTATTGATTTATATTTGATTCGGCTGTGCACAGGTAGCCGCTGTAGATCTTTTAAAATGGGGGTAATGTGGGGGAGTGTCTATCTGCAGTCCAGTACCCCTTGAGGGAGAGAGGGGCCGGTTGGAAGCCTGGCGAATCGAGCGGGCAGCCCAGCTGACGTCACCTTACGGGCCCTGTTAAAAGACCTTGCTACTGCACCTTCCGTGGGAGTGTCTATCTGCAGTCCGGTACCCCTTGAGGGAGAGAGGGGCCGGTTGGAAGCCTGGCGAATCGAGCGGGCAGCCCAGCTGACATCATCTTGTGAGCCCTATATTTTGGTCATCTGTACGGCGCTCAGCCGTTGGCGCGTCTCCTAAGGGGCGGTTCCAAAGGGGCATGGTCACGCCCCTTACAAGCCCCTTAGGAGCACCTTTGGAGCCCAGGCAAATTGAAATCTAGCAATGCCGGGTGGGAAGCGTAAGAAGAAACCCCAGGTTGAGGCTTCGCAAGTTGGCGCCATTGAAAAACATGTGGTTTCTACTCCACGGAATATCAGCTCAGGTACTGTGCCGCTTGATCCCTCAGTTGAGGGTGTGAGTTTAAGCTCAGTTGAGCGGACCCCTCCGCTTCCTCCAGGTTTTCTTGAGCTTTCGGGTGATCTTTCTCTTGGTTCCCCTACTCAATGTAAGGAGTCCTTGAAGGCGGTGTCTTGGCAACCTCCTTCTGCTCTTCCCATTGAACTTCCAGCCTCCGAAATTTCCCTTTTGGATATATGGCGAGTGGTCACACGAACGGAAAAAACTCTTGCTGAGACTATTCCCTCATTGTGTCAGTTTACAAGGGATGTGGTACAAACATTTCTTTCTCTTGAATCTCAAGTTGGGGCCTTGAGCTCTGTGGTGGCAAAAATGGAGCCTCAAGTTACTACTTCTGTTGAAATTTCTGCTACTTATGTGAAAGATAGCTTACTCTTGCACCAGCAACTTCAGAATCTAGAGAATGTAAATTGTTCAAGAAATTTACGGATCTTAAATTTTCCTATATGTTCGTTGCTCTCTCCTTTGATATTATTTCGGAAATACTTGAAGGAAGCTCTTCTTTTTCCACAGGCTGACTCTTGTCTCATTACTAAGTGTTATTATTTATCTTCTAATGTGTTACTTAGCACTGCGGAACAGGAAGAGGCTCCTTTAGTGGATTCGGAGAAATTTAATCTAACGGCTTTTCTAGAAGAATCACATGACCTCATCTCTACGTGGGCCACATTGTTGGTGACCTTCTCTTCCGAGGAAGATGATGTCAATATTTTAAAGGCATATTTTAGGAAAAAAGAGATACAGTTTTGTGGGGCTAAGATATTGATGGTCCCTGATGTCTCTCGCTCTACTCAATTACGTAGGAAAGCTTTTCTTTCATTTAAGCCTAGAATACTTGCTTTGGGGGCGACTTTCTTTTTAAAATACCCTTGTAAATGCAGTGTTTCTCTGAATAATGATAAATTTATATTTCTCTCGTCTTCCGATTTGGAAAAGTGGATCCTGGATAGGGAAAACCAGAGGTAACTAATATTCTTGAGAAGGGAGGGTCTCAGGCCAGTCTTTTGTTGGCTACAGGTTCCTTGAGAGTCTGTTTTAGCCTTGTTTATCCTTTTTTTGTTTTCTTGTTTTACTGTTGGACATGTCTCCCCATTGATGTGGGCTGTGCTCCTATTATGTACTGTTTAATGATATTCATTACTTTGTACAATTTTGTTTCTTTGATTTATAATTTTACTGTATGTTGCTGTAAAATTTTCATAAATAAATAAGTTAAAAAATAAAATGGGGGTAATGTGGTTGCCGTTTCTTTTTTTTATTATGGTGCATGTTGCGGTGTGTTGGGCCAGCTGTAGCTGATGAGTGCTTGTTTGGGGAGTCCCTGGTATATGCTGTTACTGAAATCCATGAAGTGGAAGATGAGAGCCTGAAGTACTGAGTGGATATCGGACACTATTAGTAGAGGTTGAGGAGGAATCTTATTTTGTGGTATATAGCTCTTGTGGTTCTCATGATGTGAGAGGAGAAGTTGAGCTGCTGGTCAATAGTTATGCTCAGATATTTCACCTCCTGCTTGGTTTCTAGTTCAATGTCGTGGATTCTGAGTGTTTTTTTTTTTTGGGGGGGGGGGGAGAATGTCTTGTTTCTGGAGATAAGGAGCACTTCTGGTTTGTTTGTTTTTTATAGTTGATCTGCAGCCCGTTTTCATGCTGCCATTGTGAGATCTCTTTGAAGCAGACTGTTAGTTTGCTTAAGCTTGAAGTAAGAATGTCATAAGGTGTAAACAGCCTGTATTGAATATTGTGTTTGTGGAATATGGTACATATGAGCTGCATGAATTTGTTGAAGAGTTGTGAAGATAATGCAGAGCCTTGTGGAACTCCTTTGTATTGTCTGTATGGGGGTTGATTTGTTTGGTCCTATGTGTACTTGTTGGTGGTGGTCTGACACGTATAATTGAATCCATTTGAGTGAGGTACCACCGACTCCAATGGCTTGTAGTCTTGCAAGTAGGAATTTGTGTGGAATGGAGTCAAATACAGCTGCTATATCTAGGAAAATTAGGATTTATGTGTGGTTAAGCTTCTCTTTGCCTCTTAGTATTGCATCTAACAGTGATGTCAGGAGAGTTTCTACTCCATGGTGTGGTCTACATCCGTGTTGGTGTTGATCTAGTAGAGCGTGCTTGTCAATATGTTTCTGAAGTTGCTGAAATACTATTCTTTCAATTATTTTTGAGGCTGCAGATGGGCCTGTAAGGGGCAACGTCTCCTTTGACAGCTGTGGGATGTTTTAGAATAGGTCGGACTGAAGCCATTTTTAGTTCCTTAGGTAAGAAACCCTGTTCGAGTGAGATTTGTGCCATCTTGCAGATAACTGGAGACAGCTCAGATATGGCTATCTTGATCCAACTGATAATTTATAAATATACTTGAAAAATATAAGCATGGACATTTACCGCAGTTCAAGGGCTGGTGTAACTGTCTGCCCCTGCAATGTAGGTATGCCTTAGGTCAAGTGAGAGTCTACTTGTCTTTATAAAATAAGTTTAGCACAGGTGCCTTAAAATGTACTTTAACTAGGAGACAGTCCATTATAAAATTACCCTCCACATGACTGGGCCCATTCTTGAACCAGATAAACCTCTGCAGATTGTGATTTTAACTGCACTGTCTTAGAGGCTGATGTACTAATCCTTGAAAAATATCTAGGGACTAGTATTGTTTCTTTGTTTTTTTAATAAAATGTAACAGTAAGAATGTATTTGTACATTGCCACAACTAAAAAGTCTATGCTTTTTTGGTTGTTTCATTGCTGAAAAATTTTGCAAATTTGTTCCCTATTATATGGTGACAGTAATCTGTTAAAGTGGCTATTGGCATAATATCAGCGGTTCCTTTGGGGCCCTTTTACTAAAGCCAACTAAGTGGTCAACGTGTGTTTTAGCAGGCAGTAACCACCTCTCGTGACAGTTAGCACATGGGCATGACAGCTACTGGCCACTAAAATGTACGTTAATTGCCCATCATATGAAGGGGCAGGGAATGGTCAAGGTAGTAGTAGAGTGTAGGTATGGAGAGCACAATTTTGTCAGTGGGGGTTGGTGCATATCACGTGGTTACTGTCCCTGTGGCAATCAGCATGGGTGCACATAACGATGGGCAGTGCTGGGTATACCTGTATTAATTGCTCAACATATTAGAGCACATGGTACTGTCAGGAATATGTTGGTGACGCCCACAATTACCACATGTTGCACATAACACATGTTAGTTTTTATGCAAAATGAGCATTACATGCCACATCCTAAAGGCTTCAGTAAAAGGGCTCTCTTGTGTTTCCAGTGGCCTCCTGTAGCACCTCCTGCAATCAGCCCTGAGCTGGGTTCAAAAGTCTAAGAAATGTGACCTAGGCAGTAATTCCTCCTTGTGGTAAGCCCTACCCTCTCTTACTGAAAACCTTAAGTAGTCTTTATCTGCCGTCTTATATAATGTTACTGTGTTACTATGTTAATCCCGACACTTCAGTCTCTAACTCCACATCAAATGCTGCTATCTAGGAGGAGACTGGAGTGATTTCATTTAATTTAACTATTTTTATAGAGTGCTTTATCTTAGAGTCAAAGCAGTTTACAACAAATATTGACATTTTATATGTTTACATAGAACAATGAATATAACCAGGATGAGGATAGCAATAACCAGGGTGAGGATAACACTTTAGTAAAACATAAGCATAAATCTTATCTTTCGAACAGGTCACAACAAATCAAAATTGACCATTTAATATCAGATATCTATGACCAACAACAAGGATTACCACAACGCTCATCCCTCTCTGCATTGTTATTTAATATTTACCTGCAGCCCTTATGCTCCATCCTTAATACATTTCAAGTTAACCGCACCATATATGCAGATGATATCATGCTATATCTAGCATTTGATATAGCAAATCATATCCTTGATCCCATCATATCCTGTTTCAAAAGAATCTCAACTTGGTTAAAAATTCACAACCTCAATATTAACTATAAAAAAACTGATGTACTGTTTGTCTCAAGAAACCAGGACTACAGCCCCCCCCCCCAAACTTATATTAAGATGAAGGATGCCACCTTGGGGTTAAATTGACCAACCTCTAACCCTGACGTCACATATTAGATTTATTACCAGAGCCATTTAAATAAGATTAATGCAACAATTAAGACTTCTCCTACCAGAAAATGACTTTAGATCTCTACTGCAGGCAATGATTTTCCCACACCTTGACTATTGCAATAGCATTTTATAGGGACTACCCAAACAAACACTCCACAGCCTACTGTTAGCACAAAACATGGCTGCGCACATCACTCTCAGAGCCCATATTTCTGAACAAAACACCCCAATTCTATACAACCTCCATTGGCGTCCAATACAAAGCAGAATTAAATACAAACTACTAATGACAATCTTTAAACTAGCCAAAAATATTGCTCCAACCATCCTATCTACTCTTATAAAAACAACTCCAGATGACAGACTCAGAAGAATTGCTTACATAACACCTTGATAGTGCCCCCAGAATTCCGTAAAACAAACCGCAATACCAGTAAGAGAGCTTTTGAATTTTCTGCCACAAAATTTTGGAAACACTAACTTGCCTAGAATACTACCAATCTAGGCTAGTAGTTGTCACTTCTATGCGTTTTACTTATATTCACCTACCCACATATTCTTATACATGTGTTCAAAATATGTTGTACAAAGACTGTATAAGTTATATATACTGGATTATTTTTCCTAACCTTGACTCTTACTAATCCTCATTCTGAAATGTTAATTGTAGTTAACACTATGGGGGGTGTTTACCTAAGGGAGGTAGTGGACTCCGTACGATATCAGAGCCACGGCTCCGATATCGCATGGAGTCCGCTACCACTGTTTAGTAAACACCCCCCTATGTTTTAGTTATCTTCACTTAACGTTATAATGTAAAGTGTTGTTGCAATGTAAACCACCTTGATTTTTGATAAAGCGGTATAGAAAACACTTAAAGAAATAATCAGTTGTTGCTGTGTGGGGTGAAGAGTATGTGTATTAGATCTTTGGGTGGGTTATTTATTTATTTTAAAGGATTTATATACCGCTTTATCCTGGAATCAAAGCGGTTTACACGTCAAACAAATCACGAGGCTGTGTGCGTGGGAGTGGGCATGCAGTGATTGAATCAACAGTGTATGTGTGTGTGTAATGAACATAAGAATATAAGATATGCCATACTGGGTCAGACCAAGGTCCATCAAGCCCAGTATCCTGTTTCCAACAGTGGCCAATCTAGGTCATACGTACCTAGCAGTTTCCCCAAAAGACACAAGTTCCACAATGCTTGTACTGGGTCAAGCATTGATATCCTGGGTCCCTTCTTAATAATGGTTTATGGACATTCCTCCAGGAACTTGTCCAAACCTTTTTTAAACTCAGCTACACTAACAGCCTTTACTACATCCTCCGGTAACAAATTCCAGAGTTTGATTACACGTTGAGTGAAACAAATATTTTCTTTTATTAGTCTTAAATAGTTTACCCTGTAGCTTCATTGCATGTCCCCTAGTCTTTCTATATTCTGATAACACTGGTCAACATTGAAATCATTACTGACTTTAAAAGGCCCTAATCTCTAGTATCTTGGTGAGCTGAACACGAATATAACATTAAAAAATTTTTATTAGCTCTCGTTTTGAAGATATTGCATGTAGTTCATTTTTGACGTTTCACCGTGTAAATTTATCCAGTAGGACATCAACAACATCCCAAATAAGCCTGAATGATGTAATATTGCATCACATTGCATAATACCAGCATGCACACATCATCCTGAGTTGATTGCATCATTTTCTGATGCAATGCAATACTACTGCCAGACGGCTGCTGAAGCCATCTGACGTCAGCAGTGTACTATACGCAGTCGGAAATGTTGAGCATTTAAAATATTTCAGACTGTGTGCGAGACAGTTTAAGCTACTGTTACATGTAACTTTTATTAATTATATAATTTTAGCCATTTAGGTACAATACAGAACAGTAATGCCGTGAAAGTGCGTTAATACCATTGACAATTTCTGCTGCACTTGTGGGGAAGTGACATTTGCCAACCAGACGAAATGTATCACTTCTCAACTGAAGAAGGCATATCATCTTTACTTCGGATGCAAGATTGGTGATCAAGACAAGCCTTGGACCCTGCATATATGCTGCGTTACATGTACAACACAGCTTTCACAGTGGTTGAATTGCAAAAGACCATCAATGCCGTTTGCAGTCCCCATGGTGTGGAGAGAGCCAAGCAACCACATAAATGACTGTTACTTCTGCTTGGTTCCTCTTCTTCCCAGCGCAATAACGAAGCAAAAGAAGTCGAGCATAGTCTACCCAAACATTCCGTATGCATTGAGACCAGTTCCACATAGTGAGGGACTTCCTATTCCAGAACCTCCATCAGAATATCCTCTTGATTCATCTGATGAGGACAAGGGTGAGTCGACCTGTTCTGCTCCTGGTCTGTCAGCATACAGTGATCCAGATTTTCACTGGGATGCATTGTCAACTCCACACAGAATAACACAGGAAGAACTAAATGACCTGGTTTGTGATTTGGACTTATCCAAGAACAAGGCAGAATTGCTAGGATCAAGACTCTAACAATGGAGTCTTCTAGAAGAAGATGTCAACATTACTTCATATCGAAAGCACCACCAGCAATTGGAGCCTTTCTTCAGAAAGGAAAGTAATCTGGTATTCTGTTCTGATATTGAAAGCCTCATGAATGCCTTAAAAATCACCCAGGACCCACAAGACTGGAGACTATTTATAGACTCTTCAAAACTAAGTCTGAAGGCTGTGCTTTTGATCAATGGAAACCGTCTTCCATCTATTCCAGTAGCGCATGCCGTCCACATGAAGGACCACCAAACAATACCCCAGAATTTATCTTAAACAAAAAAGTTTTTTTGTCGGATATCACCGCAGCAAAGCATGGATTTAAAGCAATACTTCCAAGCGGTTCAATCCATTTTATTAACCAACAAGAATAATTTCATTTAAAAATAGACTTAGCTCAGTCCAATAGTATCCTTGAAGTCCTTGCACGATGTGCACGTTTCGGGAATGTTTTCCCTGTATCAAGTGCTCTTCACAAAATTTGAACAACCGTCAGAAGACGCCGGGACCAAACCCAGCTGATTCTTAAAGGGCAGATGAAGCTCAAACATTGGCCCACAAGCCTATCAATCCATATCAAATCCACCAATAAAGACAACTCAAGGCTGCCCCACTAATCAAGGGAAGCCCTGCGTCATAGAGGTGGAAATCACATTACACTATGCCATTCAACCTCCTTATTCAAACCAGAGGGTATCACCGTCTGAAGTTTAAAAATCCACTTCTGCTCACATCGTTGAAGTTTCGCAGTACGATCGCCACCCCTAGGATCCGGAGGGATGTGGTCAATCACCAACCATCGTAAACATTCAAAAGAGTGTTCAAGTGCAAGACAGTGTTCCACAATAGGGGCCGAAATCACTCCTTGCCGGAGCCGAGAGGCATGTTCAGCCAACCGGATCTTAATAGGTCGAATTGTTCTACCGACATAAAGTAAAGGGAAAGGGCATATAATAATGTAAACCACAAAGGTTAAAGTACAATCAGTCTGCCAACCCCGCGTCAGCAATAGCCCAGTTGTAGGAGAAGTCCATGTTCGACCTGTAATTGATGAAGCACAATACATGCATGTACCACATACAGAATGTCCACTATGTTGCAAATGTGGTGTGACAGATCTATCTGCTGGGGGTATGGACCGCACAAGGTGATCACGCAGGTTTGCCCCACGGGAAAAAGCAATCATCAAAGGTTTTTGAAAGCAATCATGCAAAGCCAAAACTGGCCAATGTTTTTTAAGAATCCGGACTACATCAGCACTTGATGTGGTATACGGAAGAACGCCAACAAATCAATCATGAGTTTTGTCATCGACAGTATTTCCCGGCTGATCATTCAATAGCCTTTCGCGTTGCATGTGGAAAGCCCGTTTACAGGCTAATTGTACAATCTTGAAAGGGTATCCCCTACAAAGAAGCCGGTGTTTGAGATCAGCTGCATGATGTTTAAAATCCTGTAAAGATGAACAAATGCATCTGAGCCTCAAAAATTGGCCAAAAGGTAAACCTTTTCGCTGGGGTTTATGATGAAAACTGCGATAGCTCAACAAGCTATTCCGTTGTACCTCCTTGCGATATAAGGTAGTCCGAAAATGATCACATTCCTTATGAATCATCATATCAAGGAAGGCTATTTGTTGATCGGAAATATGAGCAGTAAAAGTTAAATTGGATTTCAAAGCATTTATTTTGAACTGTATTTTTTATCACTAAAACGGGGATATTTCAGTTGGTGGTCCACATGAAGGAGACATACGATAACTTAAAGCATCTACTGACTTCCATTAACTATAACAGGTACAGCTGGCATCTCTGTGGTGACCTGAAGGTAGTTGCCCTTTTAATGGGACTGCAGCAGGGATATATAAAATACATGTGTTTCTTATGTGAGTGGGATAGCCGAGCAAGGGATTGGCACTACTTGCGGAAGGAATGGAATTGCAGACAAAATGTAACAGTTAGAGAGAAGAATATTCAGCACCCAGCTCTGGTTGAGGCTCACAAAATCCTGCTACCTTCACATCAAACTAGGTTTGATGAAAAACTTCATGAAAGCCATGGACCACACTTCGCCAGCTTTCCGATACCTGCATGAAAACTTTCCTCGACTCAGCGAAGCAAAGATTAAAGAGGGAGTTTTTGGGGTCTTCAGATTCGAGAGCTCTTCAAAGATGACTAGTTCAACAACTTGCTGCAGGGTGATGCGAAACAAGCATGGAATGCTTTTTGCCTAGTGTCAACAAACTTTCTCGGGAATGTTAGGGCAGAAAACGACAAGGAACTAGTAGAAGACATGCTGATGCAGTATCAGAAACCTGGCTGTAATATGTCTCTAAAGATCAATTTCCTTGATTCCCATCTCGATTTCTTTCCTGACAACTGTGGTATGGTTAGTGATGAACAGGGCGAACGTTTTCACCAGGATATCACAGCGATGGAGCAAAGATACCAGGGAAAATGGTCCACTACAATGCTGGCTGACTACTGCTGGACACTCTCCAGAGAAGCTCCCAAACAGCTGTACAAGAGACAGGCAAAAAAATCTAAGAAGTAGTCTATGACTTGTTTTTTTACAGGTATTAACCGAAGGCCTATTATATTTACTATTGACATGCATTTCATGATGTAAATATTAATTCTTGTAGATTACAAAAAAACTAGAGCCAACTTTGCAATTTCACTGTCATATTCGTGTTCAGCAAATAAAAATTGATAAGAAATGACTATTTTTATTTCAGTAACATGACTTTTGTAAAAATTTGTTGACCAGTGTAATGTAAACAATCGATCTACGTTTACCCGTTCCACACCGTTCATTAATTTATAGACTTCTATCATATCTTCCCTCAGCCGTCTCTTTTCCAGGTTAAAGAGCCCTAATCTTTTTAGTCTCTCTTCATAGGAGTATCCTTCCATCCCCTTTACCATTTTGGTGGCTCTTCTCTGAACCTTTTCTAATAACGCTATATCCTTTTTAAGATACGGCGACCAGAATTGCACATAATATTCAAGGTGCAGTCTCACCATGGAACGATATAGAGGCATTATAATATCTTTTGTTTTATTTTCCATTCCTTTCCTTATGATACCTAGCATTCTATTTGCTCTCTTGGCCGCCGCTGCACACTGGGCCGAGGGTTTTAACATGTTATCCACAATGACGCCTAAATCTTTTTCCTGGGTGGTGGTTCCTAATGCGGAACCTTGCATCGTGTAACCATAGTTTGGGTTGTTCTTCCCTAGGTGCATAACTTTGCACTTGTCCACATTACATTTCATCTGCCATTTTGATGCCTAGTCTTCCAATTTATCAAGATCCTCTTGCATTTTCCACAATCCTCTTGGGTTTTAACAACTTTAGATAGTTTTGTGTCATCTGCACATTTGATAACCTCACTCGTTATTCCACTTTCCAGGTCATTTATGAATATGTCAAAAAGCAGAGGACCCAGCACAGATCCCTGGGCTACACCACTATTCACCTTTCTCCATTGGGAAAAGTGGCCATTTAGCCCTACCCTCTGCTTTCTGTCTTTTAACCAGTTCCTGATCCACAATAGTACACTGCCTCCTATCCCATGACTCTTTAGTTTTGTCAAAAGTCTCTGATGAGGGACCTTGTCAAAGGCTTTCTGAAAGTCCAGATACACTATATCAACCGACTCGCCATTATCCACCTGTTTATTCACACCTTCAAAAAAACATAACAGATTAGTAAGACAAGATCTTCCTTGTCTAAAGCCATGTTGGCTGTCTCCCATTAGGCCATGACTATCTACATGCTGAGTAATTTTATTCTTTATGATGGTTTCTACCATTTTTCCCGGTACTGACGTCAGGCTCACCAGTCTGTAGTTTCCCGGATCACCCCTGGAAACCTTTTTAAAAATTGGTGTTACATTGCCGATTCTCCAATCTTCAGGTATTAGAGATGATTTTAATGATAGTTCACAGATTACTAATAGCAGGTCTGCAATCTCATATTTCAGTTCTTTCAACACCTTTGGATGTATACCATCCAGCCCAGGCGATTTGCTACTCTTCAGTTTATCTAATAGTTGTAATACTTCTTCCCGATGTATCAATATGTCCTTCAATTCTTCCGCACCTTTAAATACCACTTCATTCATGGGTAACATCCCTACATCTTCCTCAGTAAAGACCAAAGCAAAGAATTCATTCAGTCTCTCCGCTATCACCTTGTTGCCTCTTAGTGCCCCTTTAACCCCTCTATCATCTAATGGACCAACTGACTCTCTCACAGTTTTTTTGCTATAAATGTACTTAAAAAAGTCTTTATTTCACATTTTTGCTTCCGCAGCAAGCTTCTTCTCAAATTCTCCCTTTCAATGCCTTGCATTTGACTTGCCAGTGCTTGTGCTGTTTCCAGGTTTCGTTGTTTGGCTCTTTTTTCCATTTCCTGATATATGCTTTTTTTGGCAACAACAGCCTCTCTGATCTCACCTTTAAACCATGCTGGCAGTTTTTTGGACTTCCTTCCACTTTTCTTAAAGTGTGGAATCCACTGGTCTGGGCTTCCAAGATAGTATTTTTCAATAACACCCAAGCTTGATGTAAGTCGTTAACCTTTGCAACTGCTCCTTTTATTTTTTTTATTTTTTATTTTCCTCATTTTATCATAGTTTCCCTTTCAAATGTTAAAAGGTAGTACTGTGGATTTCCTTACTATCCCTCCTCCACTAATTAAATAAAGGCGATCATGCTATGATCACTATTGCCAAGTGGCCCCAACACCCTTATCTCTTGCACTAGATCTAGTGTTCCACTAAGGACTAGGTCCAATATGGCTTCCCCTCTGGTTGCTTCTTGAACCAGCTGTTACAAGAAGCAGTCATTTATTTCATCTAGGAACTTTATCTCCCTAGCATGTCCTGCCATGACACTGACCCAGTCGATACCGGGGTAATTGAAATTACCCATTATTATTACTGCGCTGTAACTTTTGTTAGCTTCCTTGATTTCTTTGAGCATTTCATCATCCAATTGTTCATTCTGGCCAGGCGTTCGATAGTACACCCCCACTGCCATCGCCTTCCCCTTTTTACATGGAATTTCAATCCATAGAAATTCTACAGCAAATTTTGTTTCCTGCAAAACTTTAATCCTTTCTGACCCAATGCCCTCTCTAACATAGAGCGCAACCCCTCCACCAATTTGATCAGCTCTATCATTACGATATAGTTTGTACCCAGGTATCACAATGTCCTACTGGTTGTCCTCCTTCCACCATGTCTCTGATATTCCAATCATATCTAACCTCTCATTTAGTGCTATATATTCTAACTCTTTTTAGACTTCTAGCATTTGCATACAAGCATTTTAGAGACTGTATTTTATTCATATTAATTTGGCTGTTGGTAGACATGGGTAATTTGGGATCTTTAAGCTCTGCTCCATACTCGAGGGCATTTGGGCTACTTTACTCTTTTTTGGAACCTCTCTGCTTTTGGTAGTATCCTTCAAGGATACATTCTTCCGAACCATCCTCTCTTGGGCGACTGTCGGCTTTCTCCTATTATGTAGTTTAAAAGCTGCTCTTTCTCCTTTTTAAAGGTTAATACCAGCAGCCTGGTTCCATCCCGGTTAAGGTGAAGCCCATCCCTTCGGAAGAGCCCCTCTTTTCCCCAGAATGTTCCTCAGTTCCTAACAAATCCAAAACCCTCATCTCTGCATCATTGTCTCATCCACGCATTGAGACTCCGGAGCTCTGCCTGCCTTTTGGGTCCTGCGCGTGGAACGGGAAGCATTAATGTATCAATGATTTCAAGGTGAGCTAGATACACTGTGAGCTATGTACAAGGAACTATATACAAGTTGAAGGGGGAGGGGAGGGGCAGAAGCTGAAGGGGTCTAGAAGAGAGGTGAGCAGGCTGAGTGGCCGTTGGTCAGGTCACGTGATGTCCTTATAGTGTTCTACGAAGAGTGTCATTTTGAGCATCTTCCTGAAGTCCTTAAAGTCTACTGTTGATCTCCGGTCATCGGGGAGAGAGTTCCAGAGTGTGGGCACAGCCAAGGATAGTGCTCTTCTTGAAGGATCAGATCTTGTTTTAGCGTATGCTCTGGGTGTATTGATGGTGTATGAGGTGCCTCTCCTCCTGGGTCTGGTGCCTGGTTCAGATCTGATGAGGGGTTGCAGACTATTCGCTGAGAGGTTCTGTTTGATTTTGAATATCTTTGATAGAGCCTTATAACGGATGTGGGATCTGATTTGGAGCCAGTGGAGGTGGTTGAGAATGGGGGTAATATAATCGTGCTTTGAGGAACCAGATATTATGCAGGCGGCAGTGTTCTGTGCCATTTGTAATGGCCGGATTGCTTGTTTTGAGAGCCCAAGATATATGGGGTTGCAGTAGTCTATGATGGGAGTGATTAGAGCTTGGCAGGATAGGTTTGAGGTGTCTTATGGTTCTCATTTTGAGGTATGTATTCCTGGTGGTTCTGGTGATGTGTGACTATAGGTTCAGGTTTTTGTCGAGCGTCACACCAAGATACTTTACTTCAGGCTTTATTGGTATTGTAATGTCGTTCAGCTTGATGGCAGGAGGGGGTGAAGGCGGATTTTCTGGTGATGAGTAGCACTTCTGTCTTGTTGTAGTTTATGGTCAAGTTGTTTTCCAGAAGCCAGCTTGTCATTTGTTGAAGACAGTTGGCTATGCTGGAGTAGTCTGGGCTGTCAAGGCTGATTGGGGTGTATATCATGTCATCTGCGTAGATGGTGTATTGTAACTTGTGGTTCTTGAATGATGGAGCAGGTAGGTTGTATATACAGGTTGAATAACACGGCGAGAGGGAGGAGCCTTACAGAACACCCTGGGTGGCTCTCACTGGTTGGGAGGTGGCAGAGTCGCATTTGACTTGGAGGTGTCTGTCCGCGAGGTATGATGTGAACCAATTCAGGGTGGTGCCGTGTAGGCCAATTTCCTGTAGTCTTGATTGAAGAGTTCTGTGGTTGACAGTGTCAAAAGCTGAGGAGATGTCTATAAAAATCATGATGATGGCCCCTCTTGATATTGTCAATAACCTGGATCAGATTGTTGAAGAGGTATATCAGTAGGGTTTTGATGGTTTGGGCAGAAGCCATGTTGATTAGGGTCCAGAGGGGCAAGGCTGTCGATGTGATCTTGGAGTGGATGTTGAACCACTTTTTCGATAAGCTTCGACAGGAGAGGGAGGCTTGAGATGGGTCTGTAGGCGGCTGGATTGGTTTTGCTTAGTGGGGATTTTTTTCGGGATTGGGCGTATTGTTGCTAGCTTTAGTGCGCTAGGCATGAGTCTTAGGGTAAGGGAGTTGTGCACCATGATGTGGATGAATTGGATGAGATCCTCTTTTACTGCTTTGATCCAGATCACAGGGCATGGATCTGTGGGGGCGGTGCTGGTATTGAACAATGCGATGATGTGTGAGATCTGATCAGTCGATGGGATGCTGAACTTTTCCCAGCTTCGGTTGGGTGGTGTTGGCTTGTAGGTATTGCTCACTGTCATCTGGGGGAGGCGGTGAATTTGGCCTGTAGGTAGTCTGCAAAGGTCTGTGGATCTATTTGATCAGATTTCTCAGGATTAGGTTTGTTGGTGAGGGTTTTTACTATTTCAAATAGTTCTCTAGGTAGATTTCAGAAGTTTCACTTCCAAAGTGTTCCAGGAATAGGTATTTTTTAAGCTTTTTGCAGAATTCTGTTATTTCAGAAATAGTTCTTATATTTTCAGGGAGTGCATTCCAAATGATTGTTGCATAAAGTGAGAAAGCTTGGTTGCAAACAGACTGGTTGCTTTTCACCCTTAAAATTGGGATAGTGAAGGGGTTTTGTATACTGAGGCTAGCAGGACTTTGTATTTTATTTGGTTCATTGTAGGAAGCCACTATATCTGTTTTAATGTAGTTGATAAGTGTTTGAATCTTGATGTGCCGTATCATATTTTGGTATTTCCCTGAAAAATTATGTTGTAATAGTTAAGATGTGCAATACCAGGACCTGGAATACCATTTAGATGTCAGATGTAGATTAATGGGCATGAGTGTTGTAGTAGTCTAATTTTGTGGCAAATACATGATTTCATAGTTATATATATTGGTCTAATACTATTCTTGGGTAATGAACATCTGCTTTCACCTACAGTTCCGTATCCAAGATGTTGGTGAATTGAAAGTTGTAGCTCTAGTTAGATACTTCTGTTTTCTTGTAGTTTATAGATAACTTGTGGTCAGAGAACCATTTGGTGACTGTATTGAAGCATATTATTAAAGATGTATAGATGGGTTTTGCAGTACAGAAAAGTAGATAAAGCATGATGTTATCTGCATAAATGTGGTAGAACATATTGTGAGCCTATATAATTGAGCATATTGTTTGTAGGTAAATTTTGAATAAGAGTGAGGATAATGTAGAGCCTTGTGAATTCCTTGTTGAGCATATGGAACAGATTTATGTGGTCCTATCTTCACTTGTTGTTAACATCCTGTTAGGTAAGAACAGAATCATTCTAATGTTGTATTATGTATTCTTAAGGTCTGTAGGCATGAGATTAAAATATTGTGATAAACTGAGTCAAAAACGGATGCAATTTCTAGGAAAATTAAAATAAACCCTTATTGCAGCTTTTCTATACCTTTCCTGCATGCTGTTTAAGAGGGTCTCAGTTCCATGGTTGGGTCTGAAGCCATATTGTTGTGAGACTAGTTGTGCATGAGAGTTAATATAATCTTGAAGTCGATCCTGGACTACTTTGTCAGAAAAGATAGGCTGGAGATGAGCCTATAAGAACTTGGAGTCTTTGGGTTTAACAAGACACCTTTCAGTATTGGATGAACGGATGCATTTTTGAGGTTGGTGGGCATGTATCCTTGTGTAAGAGATAGTTGTGTAGGAGTTAGTTCAGCTCAGGCTATTTTGATCCGGTCTACTGGGCATGGATCAAGGGTGGTGGTATTGAGAATGATGATATTGTTCTGAAGGTATTTCAGAGATACTAGGTCAAAGGACTGCCAAAAGGTGTTGCTGAGATTATTGTTTGGTATTGTTGATGCTTTCTTGTTGTCTTTGCAAAGCTTATTTTGAAAATAGCTAGGGTTTTGCCCTTTTTCTTTTGATTCGGGTCTTTTACTAGAGATTTTACTATGAATAACTATTCTCCACTACTACTACTTAGATTTGTATAGCACTGCAAGGCATGCGCAGCACTGTACGGACACTTGTAAAAGACAGTCCCTTCCCATAAGAGTTTACAATCTAGTCAAGACATACGACACAATAGTTGAGGACAAGGACACATCTAGGGGAGTGACAAAGAAACACATAGGAGACCAAGCTGATCAGGATCCAAAGCGGCCTCAAAGAGGTGAGTTTTCAGCCTGGATTTGAAAAGGGCTAGAGATGAAACCTGATGCAGAGACTCAGGTGTGAGCCGATCATGTGATAAGCACATGCTTTAGGTCATGATCATAGTATTTCACTTCATTTTGAAATGTTGTAGTACTTACAGATGGATTCTAATTAGTCCACAGTCCCCTGCTCCATGCTTTGTAAGTGCGGTTCCACGCTTCATTATCGCCAAACCTGGGAATGATTGAGATGGTACCTGACTGAAGCGATAATTATTAAGTATATATGAGTAGTAGTATGATATATAGAAGCTTGCAAATTCTCTAGGGCGGTTTAGAATGCTCATGATAACTTTTGTGTCATATGACTTTTTGTTCTCGTCTAGCATGTTATGAGATACTTGTAGTTTGGACAAGCATGTCGATTTTGTAGGGTTTTTGAGTGCTATCATTTCTGCTCTAGCTGTCTGACTTTATGCTTAAGATTTTTTAACTCTGTGGTATACCAAATGGCATTGTGCACTCTTTTTGTGGTTCCCTTAGTTTGTGGTGCTATTACAGCTTCACGTATTATTTTGTTCCAGTCATTTAATAGAGATCCAATATTAATTTTTTTTTTAGCTCTAATCGTGACATGATTTTTTTTTCAGATACATTTGCTTGTCAGTGTTGAAATCTACAGTTTGTTGGTTGTGTGCAAGTATCTTTGTTTGTAATTGAGTTGTGGGGTTTATAGAATGTGATTGTACTATGATCAGACCAAGACAAATAATTGGGGAGAGGGGTGAAAATTTCATAGCATTTCTATAGGAGCAAAAAAGAGATCTACTGTGCTTCCTTTCTCATGGGTTGATTTGTTGATCTGCTTGTATTCCAATGCTGCTTCTTCTTTAATCCTTAGCTGGCATTTGGGGAGCAGGTCATCCTGCTGTAGGTGCTGCTGGATTCCATGTGTTGTTCACAATACACTTCCAACATTGGCGATTGGTGGTGATATTTCTGGCCTTGTCGATGGTCAGTTGTTGGTTTATTAGGTCTTCCTCAATGTGTTTGAGCCACATTTTCTTTGGTGCTGCTTGTTGAATCCTCCAGTGGAAAGGTCACTCTCAGCATAGGTGTTTTGTAAGGCAGCCGATTGTTCATTCTGCAAATCATCACAGTGTGCATTTTTGGATTTGTTCTTTGACTGAAGGTAAATGGTTGCACCTTGTCCAAATTGTCTTGTTTTGATGGCACTCATGAAGAGAGTGTCACAGCCCCTCCTAGTGGCAGTGTGCCAAAGGGTCAGGGTGGACATTTTAATTTTGTTGAAGAAAGAAAAACTTTTAGACCAAGTGCATTCTGGTCCTTGTAGTCCCTCTTCAAAAAGAAAATAGATGTGTGAGCCTTGAGCAGGGTGAAACAAAAAGGTTTTTATTCCCTTGTTACGCAAAAGGTTCTTCAGGAAACAAAGTAGAATTTACCTTACTTCAGGTTTAGTGCCAAGAATATTTACAAAAGGTCAGCAACTGTTACAAATGCTTCACAGTTCTCTGTATCCAAGCAAGTTTCTCAAACAGCAAGAAAGACAAGACAAACCTCTTCCTTCAGTGTTAACAGAAGCAAAAAGGTACTTTAAAACATGTGCTGCTGTTATATCTCGGTAAGAGATTCCAGGCTCTCGGTAATACACAGAGAACAGTCCATTGGTTCAAGCATCAACGGTTCTGGTTCTGCAAACTCAATTTGCATGGGTTCTAGCTCACTCGTGGTGTCTTCTAATCCTGAGCTTTCCCTGGTTAACACAGGTTGCAATTCAGTATTTCTTTCCCCCACTTCCCAGCCTTGCTGGCCTGGGTTTAGCAAATAACTGTTAGGGTTTTTTTCCTATACCTCTCTGTACACGGTTACAAAACTTCCTCCAGCTTTGTTTCTTCTCAGAATGGCTTTTTAGGTTATCAGCCTTCCTAGGACCTGGCATCCATTTAACAAATGAAGTATCACTGTACCTTGGATCTCTGTAGCGTTTGCTGCTGGTGTTCTCTCCACCAGAGACTCTCCCTTTGTCACCGTCTTCCTTGAAGACTGGCTTCTGGAGCTTTCTAAGCTGGGCTTGTCCTCCCTGGAACTTAGCTCTGCTTTTCCATGTATCCAAGCTTCTCTGCCTTGCAGTGTACGAGGTTCCTTCCTCAGGTCCTTCCTTCAAAGATCCTTCCTCTCTCTCTCTCAAAGGTCCTCCCTTGAGTTCCTTCCTAGATCCTCTCTCGAGTTCCTCCTTAGATCCTCTCTGTCTGCTTCCTTGTGAGCACTGCTTAAAAAGGCATTTCCCAACTGAGTTTCCTGGCTTTCTGCTCAGGTGCCTTTGATTAGCTACTGCATTGCTACAAGCTGGGTGTGTCAGCTTAACTTCTGCAGCCTCGTGCCTGCTCCCTCTAGCTGCACTTCTAGGTAATTGCACCCTCTGTAACTCAGTTGTTTCATAAGAAAGAGAGTTTCTTTCTACATCCATCGCTTCAATGGCTTCAGCTCCATCACAAGAGACACCCAAAATCTGTCCTGGCATCACATTTGAAAGACCTTGAGCTTTTTCATTTCAGGTTTTAGCAGAATCCATATTTACGATCTGTACAGGAGAATTAGCAGGATCAGTGTTCGGAAGAGGCAAATTTTGGTCTTGGTGGAGATACTGGTTTTCTTCTAAAGGCACCATTTGGGCAAGGGAAATGCTATTGTTGCCTGGCCAATCCTGCTGTGGAATTTGGTGGTGGATGCCATGTTCTTCTCTTGCACCAGCGATCCCAGGTATTTAAATTCTGCAACCTGCTCAATTTGGAGTCCATCGAGATGAACATTGGCCTGTGATCCATCCGTGGTCATAACCTTGGTCTTGTCCACATTGATTCTTAGGCCATAAGATTGGGTGATGTCATAAAGGATGTCTGTGGCCTCTGCATCCGTCTCAGCAAATATGGCACGGTCATCTGCAAACATCAAGTTGGTCAGGAAGTTGTTCACATTCTACTGGACCCCAAATTTGTCCTTGAATGTTTTCCTATTAATGGCATCAATTACAATATTTAAAAGCAGGGTGAGGCAACATCTCCCTGGAGGACTCCAGTTTGGATAGGAAATTCCTTGCATAGTTCATTTTGGATCCGCACACTGCTGGTTGAGCCATTGTATGATGCTTGAAGAAGTTGGATGATCTTCAGCAGCATGTGCTTGTTCTTTAATGCCCTTCACAGGGCGGGCTAGTGAACACAGTCAAATGTGGATTTGAAGTCAATGAAGATGACAGTGGTTCACTTTCCACACCTGATCCTTTCCTCTGTCAGTTGATGAATGGTGAATATCTGATTGATGCAGCCCCGATGTGGCTTAAATCCTGCTTGCTTTTCTCGGCTGACTGTTCATGATGTTTCTGCAGCCTTGATTGTATGATCTTCATGGACACTTTGCCAATGATTGAAATGAATCTGATGCCATGGTATTTCTTGCATTCTTGGCTATCGCCTTTCTTTAGGACTGGCACGATGATAGCTTTCTTCCATGCTGATGGAACTCATTCCATACACCAGATGAGTGTTAGGAGGATTTGAAGTCATTGTAGCAGGATGTCTCTCCTAACTTTGATCGTTTTGGCAGTGACTCGGTCCACTCCGGGTGCCTGTCCATTCTTCAATGATCTTATCATTAGTTTACCTCTCCGGGTTGAATGACCATAGACACAGGTCTAATGTGTGAATTGTCTCTCATTTTCCAGATTATCAAGTTTGATATTCTAAGAATCTTTGAAGGAAGATCTTAACATGGTGATTTTTATCCATGCTGTGGTCCAACCTTAGATGTGAACCCACCAGGTTGAGAACACACCTAAGGGCTGAATAATGGTGTTAGTGGTGACATCCCCAATTGCTGATGCCTTCTTAGAGGACGGAGTTTACTGCTTCAAAGAGCTACCAAATCTGTGAGTTATTATTAAAATCATTTGTAGTACCTGAAGATTGGAGAATGGCCATTATAACACCAATTTTTAACAAGGGTTCCAAGGGTGATCCGGGAACTATAGACCAGTGAAACCATTATAAGGAATAAAATTACTGAACATGTAGATAGTCATGGTTTAATGGGAGAAAGGCAATATGGATTTAGCATGTCTTACTAATCTGTTATATTTTTTTGAAGGTATGAATAGGTAGACAGACGCAGCCAGTTGATATAGTGTATCTGGATTTTCAGAAAGCTTTTGATTGGTCCCTCATGAGAGACTCTTGGTGAAATTAAAAAGTAATGGGATAGTATGCATTATACTGTTGTGGATCAGGAACTTCTTAAAAGATAGAAAGCAGAGAGTAGGGCGAAATGGCCAATTTTCTCAATGGAGAAAATTGAATAATGGAGTACCCCAAGGATCTGTGCTAGGCCTACTGCTTTTTAACATATTTATAAATGACCTAAAAATGGGAATAATGAATGAGGTGACGAATTTTCAGATGACACAAAATTATTCAAAGTTGTTAAAAGAAAAAACAAAAAAAACAAAACAAGAGGATTGTAAAAAGTTGCAAGAGGACCTTGATAAATTGGAAGACTGGACAGCCAAATGGCAGATGAAATCTAATGTAGACAAGTACAAAGTTATACACCTAGAAAAGAACAATCCAAACTACGGTTACATGATGCAAGATTCCACATTAGGAACCACCACCCAAGGCATCATCATGGGCAATATGCTGAAACTCTCTGCCCAGTGTTCTGCGGTGGCCAAGAAATAAAATAGAATGCTAGGAATCATAAGGAAAGGAATGGAGAATAAAACCAAGGATATTTTAATGTCTCTGTATTGTTCCATGGTGCATCCACACCTTGAATATTATATGCAATTCTGGTTGCCATATCTTAAAAAGGATAGAGCAGAATTAGAAAAGGTACAGAGAAGAACCATCAAAATGGTAAAGGAGATGGAATGTTACCCTTATGAGGAAAGGCTTAAAAAGTTAGGCTCTTCAACTAGGAAAAGAGCCGACTGAGGGGAGATGTGATAGAGGTCTATAAATTAATGAATGGAATGGGTGGAATGGGTAAACATTGATTGGTTGAGTAGGGGACACACAATGAAGCTACAGTGTAACCCATTTAAGACTAATAAGAGAAAATATGTTTTCAATCAATGCATAATCGAACTCTGGAATTTCTTACCAGGGGATATTCTAAAAGCTGTTAGTATAGCTGTGTTTAAAAAAAGGTTTGGGCAAGTTCCTGGAGGAAAAGTCCATAACCATTATTAAAGAGGACCCAGGAAATCGATTGCTTACCCCAGGAGAAGAATTGTGGAAACTGTGTATCTTTTTGGGAACCTACCATGTACATGTGAACTGGATTGGCCACTGTTGGAAATAGGATACTGGGCTTGATCTGACCTAGTAAGGCATTTCTTGTGTTCTTATGAATAATGATGTTAGTGGTGACATCCCTGTTTGATGCTTCCTCCTTCGCTCATTCGTACCCTACTCTCAACTTTTTTTTGGTAAAGAATGTATTGTGACTTCTAGTAGTACATTGGAATAACCTCGTACAGGATAGTAGCATTTGGGCCTAATTCAAGGCTGGCTAGTAAGGACAGAGGGGGCACTGGGGCCTTAGGGAATTGAGATCCTGGGGATCTTCTCACAGAGGACCAATGGCTGCTTTAAATATGAGATGCTGGTGTCACTTGCTGTGCAAAATCTCTAGATGTCCTGAGGAAAAAAAAATAAGTACATATCAATGAGGTATATACGTTTTTTTCTTTCTGAAAAAATGTGCAGGAAAGCCTTTGTCATACACACATTTTTACAAACTTTTACATTAACTGCTTTGCAAGAATTTCCATCTGAACATATCATTAATATGGAATTTAGATGAATTTTCATGCATAATGGACTATATTTAGTTTGGTACTAATCTAACAGCTGATGTTTCATTAGAAAATAGACTTGGTGCATTAAAATGCACAAACACTTCAGCAGTTTTATGTTGTTGCATGTTTGTGATTTTGTGATTTTTAACACAAAAAGAGGATCGTGCACTTTCTGGAATCCAGTGGATTGAAGGATCTCAGGCAATATGGTTTTACTAGATGTTGAGGTCTTATCTGAATAATTTCTCTGACTGGGCGACCAGAGAGTTAGGTCGAGGGAGAGTGCTAGATGTGGTATTTTACATTTCAGCAAAACCTTTGACGTGGTTCTGTATGGCCGGCTTATACAGTATATAAACTGAATGCTATTGGTATAAACAGAGCTTGTTTAAGGGTATCTGATGGCATTGGCAAACCTACATCTGTACATCTCCCAGGGGAAGCCAAAGGTCATATCCTCCCCCATAGTCCAGCATCTCTCCTTCCCTTGAGCTTCTATGTCCAGCACCCCCCTTATCCTTCCCTACTCCCTAATATCCAGCAACTCATATTGCCTTCCCTAACCCCTCATGGTGCTTTGCATCTCCTCCCCCCCCCCCATATGCCCAGCATCTACTTTTACCTCCCCCCCCTCCGTCCTTGCCATTGCTGCCACTTTATGTCCACTCTCTGACCACAGATGCTGTTACAGATAAAAGCCAGTGAAGTGCAGGGCCTTGAGTTTAGGGTTGTGCTCAAGCACTGCTGGGTATTTCCCCCTCCAATGAAAACTTCCTGTCAGAAGTGAGGTGAGACACAGAAGCGTTTGATTGTGGGCCAGTATTAAGGCCCCAGGCAGAGGTACAATAGAAGCTGGGGCAAGAGAAAGGGAAGGGCGGGCCTGTGCTGATGGCAGCGGCATCAAAGCTCAGATCAAAATTCTGCTGTCCTAGGATATACTTCATAAAATGTATGCCTATAGGCTGGCTGTTACCAGCATATTTAAACACAAATTTGCACATGCCTTGTTGAGCTAGTAGTAGGTCCAGCCCTTGGTATGGCCCCTAAAGTGACTAGCTAGGTTAGAAACAGGTTGAGAGGAAGGCAATAAAGTATACTAGTAAATGGAAGTGGACCACAGGGATTAGTCCTTGGTCTGGTTCTTTTTGACACTTTTGTAAGCAATATTGCAGAAGGCTGTTAAGTACGGTTTGTCTTTTTACTGATGATACCACAATTTGCAATAGGTTAGACAAACCACAAGGTGTAGATGAAAGGATTTAGAATGATCTAGAATTTGGCAACTAAGATTTAATGATGAAACAATGCAGGGTCATGCGTTTATTTATTTATTCATCCCAACTTGATTACATGCTTTAATTATATAAAGCACTCCAAGCATGGTAAAAACATACAATCAATACATAAAACAGAGTGATACATAACATGTAACACTGGTTTTAAATATAAAGAAAAAGTAAAAATTAGAAAATAAAACAACATAAAATGTAATAAATAAATAAATAAATAATTTGGGCTGCAAAATCCCAAGGAAGTGGTACAGTATAGGAGATAAAGTACTTTTCTGCACAGAAGACGTGTGAGAACGGGGGTGGGGGGAGGGGGCGATAATATTTATTTATTTATTTATCTGGTTACATTTTTATACCGCTTATTCCAGTGATCAGTAGCGGTTTACATTATAACTTTTAACAACAGTTACATATAACAGGTTTAAAACTATATACATACATACATATATTTGATGATCTGAAGAAAACTATATACATACATACATATAGTTGATGATCTTAAGAAGACCAGATAGAAACGATTACAGAAAAATCCAGAAAAGGGAGAGGAATGGTCATCAGGAAAAAGAAGGAGATAATACCAGATTTCATCTGGAATACTTTGTACAATTCTGCAGACCATATCTTCAAAAAGATGCAAACATGATGGGGTTGATTCGGAGGACAGCTATTCAAATGGCCAGTGGTCTTCATCATAAAATATATGGAGATAGACTTTAAAAATCTCATTATGTATATTGTGGGGGGAAAAAGGAGGGCATGGAAGATATGGCATAAATGCACAGGAGGTAAGACAAGGGATCATAGGGAAAACATGAAAGGGAATAGACTTGGGAAGACACCGTTCAGCAGTCACAAAGAGAATTAAGCAATTCCATGCAGAGATATTACAGCGCTCCCTAAATAAACCACATGAGCTCTTCAACCTAATTAAGACCTTAACGAAGGATCCCTCTCCTACGCAACCAAGCCTCCCTGACCCTCAGGAATATGCTGACTACCTGCACGCCAAGACAAGCCAGACCAGCATGTCCTCCTCGTACGGTGCACCCCACCCAACCCCTCTACCCAACCCGACACCATCCACGAAGGACATCAAGCACATCATCACCACCTTCTCTGTCCCAACTGAAAAAAGCATCCAAGACATCATCACCACCATAAACACCACCTAAAGACCCATGTCCAGCATTTTGGATAAAATCCCTGCGTGCTGAGCTCTGCCCTTTTCTATCCAAACTCATAGGACTATCATTCTCAACTGGGACTTTCCCCCAAAGCCTGAAGCAAACAGCCATCATACTGCTACTAAAAAACAGCAAGTTGGACCCAGCAAAGATGGACTCCTACAGGCCAATATCAAGCATACCACTTCTGGCAAAAATCATCGAGAAGGTTGTACAACGCCAACTTCACGACCACATTGAGTCCAGCGCACCCCTCGACCCCTGCCAGCACGGATTACGGGAATCACATGGAGTGGAAACGCTGTTGACCATATTATTCAACACATTGACCATTGGGTTGGATAACATCAGACAAGGGTTTGCCCTGATCTTCTTGGACATTGCAGCAACCTTTGACACTGTGTGCCACGAAATACTCCTTACACGTCTCAGTGAGAAGGGCATCCAGGGCACCGCTCTAACCTGGTGTGCATCATACCTAACAGACAGATGGCAGCATGTTCATGCCAGCCCCTCCACCTCCTCACCTTTCCTGCAAGAGAAAGGTGTGCCACGGGGATACTCACTATCAGCCCTACTATTCAACGTCTACATGCAGCCCATTTGCAACCTCATCCGCTCTTTCAATATTAACTGCCTGATCTACGCTGATGACGTGTTACTATACATGCCTATCTCGACAGATCAACCAGACCTCTCACCACTATCCGCCTGCTTCGATGCTGTCACAGATTGGCTACACATGCAGAAACTCAGAATAAATTAAAAAAAAAAACCCAGAGGTCCTCTTCATCACCAGGAACCCAACATTCACTCCGCCCACCTCACTGAAGGTGCTGGATGCAGAGCTCCTCAGCAAGCCCACAATTTGGTACCTAGGGGTCACGCTAGATCAACAGCTCAATATGAAGGCCCAAATAAGTAACATGGTCAAGGCGATCTATAACAAAATTCGGACGCTTCGCCACCTGCGACAACTGCTAGAGCCAGAAGACTTTCGGACAGTCTACCAAACACTAGTAATTCCACACTTCAACTATGCGAACGCCATACTACACGGTCTCCCGAAAAACATACTGAATCCTCTGCAACTGGCAATGAATGCGGTAGCCAGAATCCTGCACAGAGCCTCCAGGAGGGAACATATAACCCCAATCATGAAACACCTGCACTGGCTCCCGGTCCACTGCAGAATTTCCTTTAAGATTCTAATGATGACCTACAAAGCCATCAACAAATGCTCCTCCACCTCACTCTCAGATCTCATACAGACCACCCCCTCAACAGAGTAAGGAGATCAGCCGCCAATACCCTCAAACTCCCGAGTTCGATCACAAAATGCTCGCAGGCAACTAGAAACAGAGCTTTCGCATTATACGCACCCACATGCTGGAACGCCCTGCCACGTGCCATCCGGGCTATCAATGACCTCACCCAGTTTAGGAAGGCATTGAAGCACTATCTGTTCCTCCAGCACTACACCGAACCTGAAGACAACCCGCAGACAGTCACACTTGGGACCCAGGTAGATGCCCCCGATGCAGCCACTCCACGCGTCTGCAACCCAGCCTGTTAGACCGCGAGCCCCTCGACGAGTAGAGGTATACTCCCCTGCCCTGTCACCTTGTATATAGCTGAGCCAAGGTGTAAATAGTTGAGCTGTCTTCATAACCTATGACAGCAAGTTATCGTGTACATAGTCACCCTGTTAACCTTGTATATAATCCCCTGTTTATTGTAAGTCCAGTGTAGGCCAGCCTGCACTGCACAAATCTGTTACCTGTCAACCGCACTGATTTTTAAAGAGCACGGTATAGAAGAGACATTAAATAAATAAATAAATAAAAATAAAAAACCTCTGGAATAATCCTAAGTTAGTATTTCTTTATTGAAAGGGTAGTGGATGTGTGGAAAAGACTCCCAGAGGAGTTAATGGAGACAAAGACTGTATCTGAATTCAAGAAAGCACTGGACGAGAACAGAGCATCTCTAAGGAAGAGGAGGGGATTGTAGAACTTTGTCACTGGTAGACTGGATAGACCATAAAGTCTTTATCTGCCATCATTTTCTATATTTCTATGTTTCTATAAGGCAGTTTAGTGCATTGGGCTCTTTGTCAGTTAATGGGACAGATTTACAACTCTAAAACCCAATTTTATTTATTTTATTTATTTAACAGTATTTCTATACCGCCTTATCCTACAATCAAGGCGGTGTCACAGCAAAACAATCAAAAGGATTGGAAGGGTATATCATGCAATGAGAGTGTCATGCGTTGCGTGTGAGGGGTTAGTGTATTAGATTAGGTTGAGCTATGTACATTGTGAGCTATGGTACAGTGTGAGCTATAGTACATTGTTCTATACAATTAAGATACATCATATGCCGTTGTTCCGTTTCTTATCAGGGTTTGTAGAGGTAAGTTGGTGATTCCCGTTGGTACGGTTACGTGATATGACCGTAGTGTTCGATGAACAGCGTTGTCTTCAGCAGTTTGCGAAAGTCTTTGAGGTTGGTTGTCGATCGCAGTTCGTCCGGGAGGGAGTTCCATATTGTTGGAGCAGCCAGGGAGATGGCTCTCTCTGTGGTGTCCTTGCGTGTTTTTCTGAAGTAGTTCGGGGTGTTGACTCTGTTGGAGGTTCCTTTTCTTCTTGGGCGAGTGCTGGTGTCTGGTTGTATGAGGGTGTGCAGGCTGTTGGCTGAAGTGTGGTGTTTGATCTTGAAAATGTTTATGATTGTTTTGTATTTGATGCGTGAACTGATTGGGAGCCAGTGAAGGTCTTTCTATACTGGAGTAATGTGATCATGTCTTGTTGTGCCAGAGATTATGCGGGCTGCAGTGTTTTGTGCTAGTTGTAGTGGCCTGAGTGTTTGTTTTGCTAGTCCAAGGTAAATTGGGTTGCAGAAGTCCAGTAGGGGGGTAATTAGAGCTTGACATATGGTCCGGAAGTGTTCAGTGGTGAGGAGGGGTTTGAGTCTTCTGATGATCCTCATCCTGTGGTATGCGTTCTTGATTGTTTTGTTTACGTGTGTCTTGAGATTCAGTTCGTTGTCCAGGGTCACTCCAAGGTATTTTACTTCCGATTTCATTGGTATGGTTGTGTTTTGAATTTTGATGTCCGGTGGGTGGATGAAGTCTGTGTTGCGAGTGATTATTAGTGCCTCCGTCTTGCTGTAGTTGATAGCGAGGTTGTTGTCTTTACACCATCCTGTCATTTGTATTAGGCAGTCTGTTATTTTAGAGTAGTCTGGGTTGTCAATTGAGATAGGCATGTATATCATGATGTCGTCTGCGTAGATTGTGTATTGGATGCTGTTCGCTTTCAGGATGTCGCATATTGGCTGGATGTATAGGTTGAACAGAAGCGCCGAGAGGGCGGACCCTTGCGGCACTCCTTGGAGGACTTTTATGGGTTGAGAGGTGTTGTGTCCTACTTTTACCTGTATCTGCCTGCCGGTTAGGTATGAATGGAACCATTTTAGCGTGGTACCATGAAGTCCAATTTTCTTTAGTCTTTCCAGGAGTGTTTGGTGGTCTACTGTGTCGAATGCTGAAGAGATGTCAATGAAGATCATTAGGATACCTTTTTTGGTGTTGTCTATGGTTCGGAGGATGTTGTCGAAGAGGTAGATCAGTAGAGTTTCGACGCCATGGTTGGGGCGAAAGCCGTGTTGGTTGTCATCTAGAGGAGCGTGGTTGTCGATGTGTTCCTGTAGTTGTTGTTGTACTGTTTTTTCTATGATTTTTGCCAGAAAGGGTATGCTGGATATTGGTTGGTATGCTGCTGGGTTGCTTTTATCGAGGGTTGTTTTCTTTGGTATTGGTCGTACCGTAGCTCGTTTTAGTTTATCTGGCATGAGTCCTTGTTTGAGGGAGATGTTCACCATGTTGAGTATGAAGTGTATGAAGCTTGATTTGGTGGCTTTGATCCATGACACTGGGCAAGGGTCCGTAGGAGCGGTAGTTGTTTTGATTGCTGAGATGATGTGGGAGAGCTGTTCTGATGAGGGTGAGCAGAATGTGTCCCAGGTCTTCGGGTGAGAGTTGGGCTGAGTTGATGTGTTCGACGTTGTTGGTTCTGCAGAGTGAAATTTTTCCTTGATATGATCAGCAAATTTTTGTGGGTCTATTTGTACTTCTTCTGCCCTTTGTTCTTTTGTGAGGATTTTCACTATTTCGAATAGCTCTCTGGGTTTGTTTAGGGATGTGTTTGTTATGTTTGTATGGTATTCCCTCTTTGATTGGTTGATGTGTTCACTGTATTGTTTTTGCTTAGTTAGGTATATCTGCTGGGTTTCAGCAGCTTTGGTTTTTCTCCATCTCCGTTCAATCTTTCTGAGTTCTCTTTTTTCTTGTCTTATGGTTGTGGAATACCAAAGTTTGTGTTGTCGCTTGTTGTGACGGAGTTTCTTTGTTCTGGCAACTGTTGCTGTGGCGGCGCTGGATAGTGTGTTGTTCCAGTTGGTGATTTGCGTCTCTAGGTCGTCTGTTTCTGTGGTCAGTTGTTGTATCGTGTCCTGTAGGAATGCGTCCCTGTCGAAGTTCTTGAATCGCCTTCGTGTGGGTATGCTGTCCGTTTGTTCGTTGAGATTGTCCTTTTGTAGTTGCAGCTTTATCTTGATTACGTAGTGGTCTGACCATGGAACTGGGGTAATGGTAGGTGTTGGTATTAGACCTCTTGATGTTAGGTAGCTGGTTGCGAAGATGAGGTCTGGGGTAGAGCCGTGTCTGTGTGTTGGGGCGTCGATGATTTGGATGAATTGAAGTGAGGTCATTGCTTGGAGGAAAGCTTCTGCATCTTTGTTGTTAGTGGACTTGAGGTTGAAGTCTCCTAGCAGTAGCGTGGGCTTGTTAGCTGTGGTGATGGCACATACTGCTTCCAGCGTGGAGGCTAGTTCGTCAGGTGAGGCCCTGGGCGCTCTGTAGGTTAGACAGAGTGCCATGTGTTTGTTCATGATGCTGAGTGTGTTTCCTTGAGGCGTGTCGGTGGAGCTCTGGGTAGTGAACTTCAGGTTCTTCTTTGCAATTATTAAGACTCCTCCTCCATGTTTGTGGGTGCGTGGGCAGTTGAATGCAGTGTATGAGTCTGGTACCAATTGATTGAGCAGAACATTGTCGGTGGGACTGAGCCAAGTCTCTGTTATGCAAAGTATGTCTGGCTGGTGGTCTTCTATGTGGTCTGCTATTGTGTGTATCTTGTTGCATATGGATCTTGCGTTTATGAGCTCTATGGTCATGTGCCTTGTGGGTTTTGTTGTTTCATGTGTTTCCTTTGATTGTGGTGTGTGGGAGTGTGGTTTGTGTGTATTTTTTAGTTTTGTCATTGATATGTGGTGTGTGGTAGAATGAGTGCACTGAGGTTCTATGTATGACCAGGTGGTTGGTGGGTGCCATGTTGAGTTGGGGTGTGTGTAGTGGAAGTGAGAGTTTGGTGGGAGGAAATGCGTGAGGAGTAGGCTAATTGGCAGAAACAGTGTTGTGATCATGTTGGCTTGTTGTGGTGTTCTGTGAAGGGTCTACTTGCAGTTTTGATGTCCTTCGCCTCCGTCTGCTCCTTGTTGAGTTCTGCTGTGCAGATGCTGGTGCCGCTTTTTCCCTTGGTTGTTTCCTGCTGCTTGCCTTCGTGCCTCGCCTAAGGGACACGCCAAAGGGCCCTCTGGCTAGGCCTTCAGGCGCGGGCCCGCCATGCGCGGGCACGCCCTGTAGGGACGCCGCTTTTATCTGCTGCCGGGTGTTGGGGTCGGCGGGCTCCCACTGCCCCGATTGGGCAGGAGCTGCAGAGGGAGGAGAGGAGTCCGGGAAAGCGGCGTCTCTGAACGCAGGGACGCCGCTTTTATCTGCTGCCGGGTGTTGGGTCGGCGGGCTCCCACTGCCCCGATTGGGCAGGAGCTGCAGAGGGAGGAGAGGAGTCCGGGAAAGCGGCATCTCTGAACGCAGGGACGCCGCTTTTATCTGCTGCCGGGTGTTGGGGTCGGCGGGCTCCCACTGCCCCGATTGGGCAGGAGCTGCAGAGGGAGGAGAGGAGTCCGGGAAAGCGGCGTCTCTGAACGCAGGGACGCCGCTTTTATCTGCTGCCGGGTGTTGGGGTCAGCGGGCTCCCACTGCCCCGATTGGGCAGGAGCTGCAGAGGGAGGAGAGGAGTCCGGGAAAGCGGCGTCTCTGAACGCAGGGACGCCGCTTTTATCTGCTGCCGGGTGTTGGGGTCGGCGGGCTCCCACTGCCCCGATTGGGCAGGAGCTGCAGAGGGAGGAGAGGAGTCCGGGAAAGCGGCGTCTCTGAACGCAGGGACGCCGCTTTTATCTGCTGCCGGGTGTTGGGGTCGGCGGGCTCCCACTGCCCCGATTGGGCAGGAGCTGCAGAGGGAGGAGAGGAGTCCGGGAAAGCGGCGTCTCTGTACGCAGGGACGCCGCTTTTATCTGCTGCCGGGTGTTGGGGTCGGCGGGCTCCCACTGCCCCGATTGGGCAGGAGCTGCAGAGGGAGGAGAGGAGTCCGGGAAAGCGGCGTCTCTGAACGCAGGGACGCCGCTTTTATCTGCTGCCGGGTGTTGGGGTTTATATATCTAAATCCCTTGAATATTGATTAGAGTAACCGGGTACGGCGGACGAGTCGCTTCATTCTACCCCCCACCTCCCCTCCCCTCTCCACTTCCCCATACAATGATACACTACAACAAATTTGGGAATTAAACTGGTTGCAGCTTTATTAACCTTACAACATAACCAAACAACATTTCCTAATCACATCATAATTATCCCAACTGCGGAACGAGCCCTCACCAGCCATGTGAGTAGCAAGGTGACGCTGTTTCCGCTTCCGCTGTGTCCAGGCAATGGCTATTTGCATACCCCCCCTCTTCCGGCTTCACCATATTATTAGCAAAAACCCCGAGGGATTGTCCGGGTCGGGGGTACCCCACTCCCGCCCTAAGCATTGCCTCCGGCTCCGGACCCCAGAAATCTCCGGGATCCCGCCACCGGCTCAGGTAACGCATGTCCTGAGCCACCCCCCCCCCCCCCCCCAAACCAAGCTGTGACCAGCTATCCTCCCCTGCATAATATCCTCCAAGGCCTCCTGCCAGTCGTTCAGGAGCAAATCCATTCCGACCGGGGATAAATGTACCCCATCCTATACAGCCCACCTCGATCCACCTCGACCCACTGATGCTAAATCTGGTACCGGCCGTGCTCACAAACCCATCGGCCTATTTGGCGATTAATTTTTGATAACCCCTCCACCACCTCCGATGATCCCAGAAAGCAGGCCTTGGTATGATATCAGACCATATGAGAACCACTTCTTTAAACATAAATAACTCCTCCCCAAAGTCCTTGTGCGCTGCTCGAATTAACTGCCTACAAGTCCATGATCCAAGGTTGTTGCCTCCAAGATGTATCAATAGGATGGCTGGCGACCCTCTGTCTTGGTGCCACAGCAAAGGCAAGAGCTGCATCCAACGCAGTCCGCACTCACCCAGCCATGATACGGTCACCTTGAAGCCTCAAATCCGATATTTGGCCCCACCAGCCGTGTTGCTGCTCGCCGACCAGCCCAGTATACAAACGAGTGGCCAATCACCCAACAGCGACACGGTCCCTGTCCCAAGTCTGTAAAATAAACGAAATTGTAACAGTTAACCAACAACATAGATCTTATAAGCGCACATAGCCCTGGAATGCCTGCGACCTCCATCTGCCAATCCGCTGTATCTCCCGCTCCGGCAGTTCCTCCGCAGCTGCACTGGTAGCTGCCCCAATTCTGAGAGAGTGCGGTGCAAACCAGCCCGGGTCCTCTCCAATCCACTTCAGTGACAGCCGTAACACCGCTGCAAACTGAAATCACGTCAGAACCCGCCTATCTTCATGTATAAAGAGACTGTCGTCCCTGACTGGCCTTACTCGCAAGTAGGACTTCATTGAGGCTACCGGACACATTGAGGAACCGTCCACCGCCCTCAAGACTACCCAGGTTCCCTTCCCCCTCGGATCTGTCTTGGATCGCACCAGCCGAATTTGTAATTCGCCCCCCGCCAACTTTATTGCTGCATTTGCAAGCCCCCACCCCATCTGTCCCGGCTCGAAAGGCACCAAAAAAGGCTACAGAAAAAGCTGCTTGAAAGAGCTTGCCTTCGTAAGGGGATGATGCCAACCGAGGCAGAGCAAGGCACAACCGCACCAGCAAATCATGCGTAATAGGCCGCCTACTGTTGCCCGGAGTGGGAAGGGACCGTTCCCACCCTTGCAGCAGCAGCCTGTGAGTCAAAAATCCCCCACCCGCTGCCCCCCACCCCACTGCCTTTGAGAAAAATGAAAACCCCGCCAATTGTGCACGCACCATTGCCCGCAATACTCCCGCATTCTTCACTGCGATG